>OY735240.1:23602827-23692827 GCA_963457665.1 Thysanoteuthis rhombus | reverse complement strand
GTGTATGTGTGAGAGTGTTTTTGTGTGTTTGTGTGGGTATGTTTGTGTGAATATGTGTGTATGTGTGTATGTGTGTAGGTGTGTGTGAGTGTGTGAGTGTGCGTGTGTGAGTGAGTGTATGTGTGTGTATTAGTGTGTGTGAGTGTTTGTATATCTTTGAGTGAGTGTGTGTGTGAATGTGTGTGTGTGAATGTGTGTGTGTGTGTGTGTGTGTGTGTGTGTGTCTACAAGCTGCTACCAGAAGTTTGGAGAATCTATTCCATTGTTTTGGCAATCAGTGTTTCCAGTGTCTTGCTAGATATTTCACACATTCAAGATGCTCCCCATGTTAGTTCAGTCTGGCATGAAAACAATAATGATACATGAAGATGAATCAATAAGTCAGTTGCTATATAGTCACTATAATATTTGATCCATGAGATTAATAGTCACTACTGAATTTAGTGCATTGGCAAGAAGGAGAGTATGTTGAAAAATAAATGATTGTTTTATAAAATAATCATTTTCAATCTCATTAGGCTACAGACTTATTTATTTACCTATATATATATATATATATATATATATATATATATATATATATATATATATATATATGCATCTATGTATGAAGAAATAGATATATGATCCGACAGAATGGTAATAAATTGCATTATATTATATAGAAACTTATTTCAAATTATCTCCCATCATTACACAGTTAATGTATCACTCAACCAAGACAATGTAATGAAAATGGAGCTGCTGCAGGAATTCAAGGTAGCGTTACTCTTACGATTGAGCTAAACAGTTGCCAGTAATGTAAAGGCCTAAATAACTGTTTTCACATATTGTCATATAACGCAATTTATAATTA
The DNA here is from genome assembly GCA_963457665.1 of Thysanoteuthis rhombus. Lineage (NCBI taxonomy): Eukaryota > Metazoa > Mollusca > Cephalopoda > Oegopsida > Thysanoteuthidae > Thysanoteuthis > Thysanoteuthis major. The sequence continues at coordinate 23,691,971 of OY735240.1, read as the reverse complement.
TATATCTCTCTCTATATATATATATACAATGAAGTAAATTTTCAAGTGAATCCTTACTTCATTATATTTCAAGCTCTACTATGAATCCTCACTCTATTATATTCTAAGTTCTACTCTATATCAATTTAATATTTAATGTTGAATGTACTGTATTACATTATATTCCTGATTTGTATTGTGTATATATATATATATATATATATATATATATATATATATATATTATATATATATATATATACATATATATATATATATATATATATATACTAGCACTATTTTATCTGTCAGTAATGCTTCCTTCGCTGGCAGATACATACACATCAATGAATATATACTAGAGTGGATCAATAATTCTGTTGCCTGTTGGATTGTCATTGAATTTTTCAAAGTAGATACTGAAAATTGATATTCAAGGCCGATACTCTTCTCAATATCTTTATAATTTTATTCCACAATTCATTTTCCTCATTTTATACTTAGAATAAACACAGAAATGAAATTTCTATTTATGAAATAGAATATATACCTTTCTTTCTGTTTTGGTTATCACTAAATTATCTGATTAATTAGCAAGAGTCTTTTATTTTACTAGTAATTTTGGGCGCGCAGAACATGATGTGCAATAGTTGCTTCCCTTAGAACTGGTGTGCTTGAGTGCTAATAAGTTAAAGTTTATACTAAGATAACCATAAAACGAATGCTCACAGCGTCTGAGATTCACAAGTTAAAGGGAGGTAACAAAGAAACACACAAAATGAAAAATACAATTTGCTCATCGTTGACTTGAAAACTGAATTGAAAACGTTTTAGATTAGGTTAACTTGGTGGTATTTCCTTGAACAGGTTTTATGGTAAACCCTGTAAACATTGTAGATTTTCAAATGACTTTCAAATGTTTATTGTGGATTTTTCTTTCAATTCCTAAAGTTATTCGGACTTATGATATCATATGTTCTTCGTTTTTGATACCGCAACATTTTGACAGGTCAATTTTTCGGTATCACTGAGTTGTATGATTCAGATAGAAAGAGAGGGACAACAAGAAATACAGCGTAAATGGCTCCAAACAACTTTTGGGATGATAATAACTAATTTTCAAATATAAAAACTACGTTTGTATATTTATCAAAAAATTGAACGATTGACAAACAATACGATATTTTTTTCATGAAGATTTAAAAGAAAATACAATAATATTTTCCCTTGCTTGAATCTTCCGATCTATAAATTGCCAGTGGGGGAGGGAGGAAATGTATGTAATATATTTCAACCATGATTTTATTTTCAGTTATAAAATCCTATATCATTGTTCTTGAAGCTGTTGGAGTGAAGGCATTTGGAAAGTTTTAGTAGATTAAATTCAATATTGTTTAATCACGATCTAAGTTGATTCTACTTTTTATCTTTGCTTTGAGCTGTTTCTTTAAACTGTTCATTTTAACTTTTGACTATTTATTTCAGAGCGGCATCTTCGATCCGGTTAATATTTTGTAGGAAACTTTTATGATCATACACCGATTACGGGAGACATTTTTATCGACTACTTCCGGTAACATGGTTGTTTGAATCTCACGTTTGAAAAAGTTACAACAATTTTGCAAATAATATATTAATCATGCCTGACGTGAATGTGAAAAACATATATTTTGTAAGTATTTGTTACGTATCAACATTTCTGTATAAGGTGAATCTTTTAATTTGTTTGTATTGTTATGTCATAGAACTTCGTTTACTGGCTGAGCGGCCACCTCATGCCGATTGCAATTATTATTCATTTAGATCGTGTTATCGTTAATTTGATTTTAAAAAAACAAAAAAAAACAATTTTACTTAATTAGTTGTGTCTTTTTTTCCAATCATAAACCTGTAACTGGTGGAAAATATCATTTTTATCCGAAAATATCACTTAGTACAATTTCGTCTGCGGTTTCCCACGCCGCTTTGTTTTTGCTATGTGGTTGCCTCGTGTATTTTCAATTCAAAATGTGTTGATTTTAAACAATAAATTATGTTCGTTAAAAAAATGTTGAAAGTCAAACATTTTCTTACATATAACTCACATATAACTATTTGAACTCCTAAAACTTCGTGGTATTGTTTTACTACGGTCACAAAACGCTCGCCTTCCTGTTTTGGGATAAACTATATCCAGAGAGACATTAATGAACGGTGATTTCCAAACCGATTCATGTTTAGTTTGTAATATCAAAATACAAAACAATGTTGATTATTCAGTCATTGATCAGTAATCTTCATTAAAAACAGCGGTAAAACAGAGACAGGCGGTAAATTCAAGAAAGAAGGGAAGCTACTAAGAAGATATTACGGATTGGTGAAAAGTTTATTATGGGCCTCAGAATCCTGCTTTAGTAAATCATAATATTAGCTTCGTTGATCCAAATAATTCCGTTGTGTATACGAACATCTATGAAAGTAATGGATCCAACATTAAAACTAAGTACTGAAATGTATATGGCACGTTGAATAGCTTATGAAACACATCTAGGAGCGTTTGTTTTTGATCGATTTTTTACTGACAATTGTTTATTTATGAATTCAAAATTATTAATTAGACACTCTAATTAGTTCTGGAGCTGAAACATGGAACCTAACGAAGAGACTGATCTGCAAAATGAGAACCATGCAATGTGTTCATAAGAGAATCGTGCTCAACAACACATGGAGGACCACAAGACAACACAGTATATTTAGGGAAAAAACAGGAGTCCAAGACATCATAGAAACCATTAGAAAACTCAAATGGCAATGGGCTAGTCATGTTGCAAGAATGGCTAACAACTGATGGACACCACAGCTCACAACATAGATCCCTAGAGATCAAATGCACAGCCAAGGCAGGCAGAATATTTGATGGCGAGACAAACTGGACAAGTTCAAAATATATTGGCTCTGCAACACCCATGATTGAGAGTCGTTGCAAATCTTTGGGGAAGGTTTATGTCCAATGTTGGTTGATAAAAGACTGCTGATGATGATCAGTTAAGTTGAGTGAATTTTAGTTGTGTGAGTACCATTACTGAAAGTTATGGTAAATGATAAAAGGCATTTTGTTGAGTGCAAAGTACTTCACATGACCGAACGAGGTGTCTTAGTGGACTATTTGTGGGCAGAGCATTATCTACCATACTTTGTAATAAAAAGAATATCTCAATCAATGGAGAATTGATCAAGTAACAAGTTATGATCATCTAATACAAGAAAAAGTTTCATGGAAGAAAATCTCAATTGATGACTTGATAGCAATCTGATTATTTCTTAATCATATATGTCACGTGACTGACCTCCTTACTCTTATCCTCTGTAAATAATTTACTTTCATCAATGAATGAATTTTCATAATTTGTTATCCCTTTTTTTTTGTTTAAAACGCAGATCATTACATCATCTTTTAGAATTCTTATATTGGTAGGCTGCAAACAAACTTTTCTGAATCCCCAAGTGGAAGTAGCTTCCCCTTAATCCTAAAAGAGATGTCGCTGTGTTTCCAGAACTGATTTATGATGTCACAAGATGAAAAAAATAATGATAAAACATGAAAGTTTTTGATTATGCTAGTTTTATTATTTAGAATTGGTAAGATTAGGCAATATGTTGATATTTTGCAATGGCGTAGACACTGTAGCTGCTACTACTGTTGAACCATTGCAGAGAAAAATTTTTAATTGGCTATTTTGAATTGCTAAAAGTGGCCAAGTTTTTACCACCGTTTAGATAACGTTATTTCTTATTGGGTTTGTAGGTTGGTTAGGATTTTTGGATGAATAATTATGTTGGTAACTGCAACCTCAACACTTAACCTAAATCTTATCCTTTTCTGTTAAATTTAATAAAACACAGTTTCAAATGTTCACAATTTCCTGCTTTCATTTCTTCTGTAGAATCTCTCTAAAATCTAGCCATACAAAAATGGTCAATTCAAAAATTTGCTCTATAACAGTTCAACAGTATTTGTGGCTAATCAACATTTAGTTAATCTTACCTATTCTAAACAATTACACCAAGCTTATCTGCCATTTTCATTGTATGCTTGCCAATTTAAACAGTGAAGCTGAAGCATTTTTGATAAATGATTTTTTTTTCTTCTTCACCCTAGCAATTTCATAAAACAATTCCTGAAACATATTTACATCAGTTATTTTAGTGTATCTCTGAATTTTTGAGATGAGGTATTATTATTATTTCTATTGATATTTGGACCATCCTCATCTTGGTTGTTTTTCATACAACGTTTCGGCCGTTGTACTCGACAGCCTTCATCAGGTAGGTGTGGGGAAGTAACAAACCGAACCCTTTATTTATCTTACGGGGGTATATTGACCGTACTCGCCTCTTAGCATTAGTAGTATTGTTATATTGCCTCACACTAGGATTGAACCCAGAACCATCAGATTACTTTATAGTAATTTGTCTGATGCTGTAACCACTGCGCTATGTGTTCACTTCTAGGTCCATCCTAGTGTGAGACAATATGATAATACTACTAATGCTAAGAGGGTAGTACGGTCAATATACCCCCGTCAGATAAATAAAGGGTTCGGTTTGTTACTTCCCCGCACCTACCTGATGATACCTGATGAAGGCCGTAGAGTACAACGGCCGAAACGTTGTATGAAAAACAACCAAGATGAGGATGGTCCGAATACCAATAGAAATATCAGTTATTTTATTTACTTGTCATGTTTCCCAAGCATAATTATGGTATTATTTTGCAACCCTTTTATCAAAATTGATTTGCATTATCAAAAACTTGAGTACTTCTTACATATGATTACTACTGCTTTCAGTCAGAGTTCATGATTTTATGATTTATTCATCCATGCAAATAGAAAATGCTATTTAGAAAGTACAAGAAACATTTTTATTTTGATGGAGTTTTCTTTTCCCTCATTTTAGGAGGAGAGTGATCTCCCTTATGAAGAAGATATCCTTCGAAATCCATATTCTGTTAAATGTTGGCTTCGGTACATCGAACACAAGAAGGATGCCCCCAAAAATATCATCAACATGATTTATGAAAGAGCCATCAAAGAAATGCCGGGAAGGTTGGTACTTGTTTTGTTTTTTCCTCTATAACATGAAAGAAAAAGGCAATTCTCTTATATATTCATTGATAAGAAAATGAAAATACATTTTCAGTAATTTTCATATGTATGTATTGATAATATAAATTTACCAAAAATCTTTAATGTCTTTTAGAACAAGTAGTATTCCATCTTATATATTTTATAGAACAATATTATCAGAATATTTGAAAATCGCTAGTGCAACTTTTAGATTTATTGATTCTATACGGGAAATTGTTTCTTTAGTTGTAAGAATGGTCAATCAAGATGGTGAAATTAGCTTGATTTTTAGACAATTTAATAAAGCCATAATTAGACATCCTGATCCCTTTAAAATTTATCAGCTTGACCATAGAGAAATAATAACGAAAGTTGAAGAATATGTTAACGAGAGCATAAAAATAGAATAAAAGAATAATTTACATTAGAATAAATCAATTTGTACTTCAGATACTTAAATCATTTTTTTTTTTAAAGTCTTTGGATATATTAAAACTTATTGATATTCAGACCATCCTCATCTTGGTTGTTTTTCATACAATGTTTCGGCCATTACACTCTACAGCCTTCGAAACGTTGTATGAAAAACAACCAAGATGAGGATGGTCCGAATATCAATAGAAATGATAATAATACCACATCTCAAAAATTCAGAGATATAATATTAAAACTTGCTTATTCTTTTTCTTCCAGCTACAAACTATGGTACAATTACCTGAAGTTGCGTCGCAAACAGATCCGTGGTCGTTGTATCAGTGATCCTGCCCATGGGGATCTTGTCAATGCTTATGAACGATCATTAGTCTTCATGCACAAGGTTTGTATAACATACGATCTTAAACTACCTTTCTTTTCACTATTACTCTTTTTCCCTTTACTTAGATGTCCACTCAGATAGTGTTATGGTTAGCACATCTGTTTCACACGCAGAAGATCTCAGGTTCAATTCCCAGTATAAGCGAAGGAGGTTGACTTGCATCCTGCCTAGGCGATGGTCTTAAAAACTTGTAGGAATGAAGTCCTGGTCTTGACCAGTTTTGAGACTTCCAAAGATCGCTAAGCTGACATATGCAATGGAAAGTGAGACTTTGTCACTGATGGCCTCCATATTCCATTGGGAGTTGTCTCTTGGGAGACGGAATGCTTTACCCTTATCTTATCTTGGGATGCAAAGCTAAATTCAGGTTCATTTGTCCTGAAAGCCATAATCACAAGCAGTAATTCCTTCAAAACTCCTTTGACGTTTCATTGTAGATAGAATCTTTTGAGAAAAAAATTTTGCTTTTTTTTTATTTGAAAAATAAACTATACAGATATACTTTAAAAGAATATTGGTATTCACTGTGTCATTATGTAATGTGGTTATCAAAGTAAATTTTTGATGTATTTGTTTAATATTGTGCACATGAGAGAATCATGCTCAACATCACACGGAGTGACCACTAGACAGCAAAGTATATTAGGGGAAAAAACAAGAGTCCAAGACATTGGAGCCATTAGGAAACTCAATTGGCAATGGCAGACAACAGATGGACATCACAACTTACAACGAGGATCCCCAGAGATCAAATGCAGGACTGAGGCCGGCAGAATATTGGATGGCAAAACAAACTGAACACGTTCAGAAGATATTAGCTCCACATTGCCCACAATAGAGAGGTGTGATGAATCCCAAGGGGAGGTCTATGTCCAACAATGGACAATAAAAGATTGATGATGATGATGACCCCTGATATCACAAGTTACATAAAGCACTAGTATGGAATTCTATTTTAAGATCATTTTCAATATGCAATAAGTATTTGCTGTGTCACTGGTTACATTGAAAGTTTTTCTTTTTGTTTTTTCTTATTAAAGCTGTAATCCCAACTAAGTAGATTATACTATTAAAGATTTATTTATAAAGTGATTTCTGAACCCACATACATGTCAATGTGCCAAGAAATCATCCCTGATTCAACATATTTTTTTTTCTCTTAATATTGGAATCTAGTGTCTGTGCTGGTGTGCCCTTGGGATGGTCTTCCCCTGATCTATGACCTTCTAGTGCACTTCACCAACTAAGCCACTTTGATGCATCATGTTTTAAGAACCCCATTTTCATTATTAGTGCTTGGCTTGCTGATATAATCATTTTATAGTATGTGCGCAAATTCCTTCAACCTCTTTATTCTTTAATGTTTTTCCCTGTCTTATTTTGATTTTTTTTTCTTTCTTTTTCTACCAGATGCCTCGAATTTGGCTCGACTATTGCCAGCTTTTAATGGACCAGTGTAAGATAACAGCCACACGAAACACATTCGACCGTGCCTTGCGAGCTCTGCCCATCACACAACATCATAGAATTTGGCCGCTTTATCTGAAACTTGTTACCATGTATCCACTTCCTGAAACAGCAGTGAGAGTTTATCGGCGATACTTGAAGGTAAATCATAAGATCGTATTTTGATATTCCTTGATAATTGTCTGATAGTCGACACTTGTCTGTGCCTTAGTATTTTTCTTCATTTTTTTACAAAAAACCTGAATCTCTAATCGCGGTACTAAAAAAAAACCACAATATCAAGAGAACTCTTCTCAAACAAAAGCTAATTACGATTTCAGTATTCTTATTATCCATTGTGTATATCAGCTATTCTCAACCTTTTTTTTTTTTTTTTTTTCAATAAAAAGAAAACCATTTTAAATGTAACAATCTAATAAGTTATGTTTTTTTTTTATCAAACTTCAGTACAAAGTCTGGAGTTGATTTTGCTTTCTTACTGTAATAACGTCATTCACCAAAATGTTGAAAGTATACTGATTTGTAAAATCCAGGTTCTTCTACCGCAATTTGAACTCATAACCAACTGATAGCTTGGAGGCTGTCATACTGATTGAGCTAAAAAGACAAGTTTTAGATATTTACTAAAAATTTATCATATAGATACGCACAGGCTTATTTCAGTTATTATCTAGAATAACCTTATATTATATCTAAAAATATCTGGATTTTCCATCTATCTGGATACTATTCTATCAAGTCCTCTTTGATGGCCAAATTGAAAGATTTTTTTTCATTCAAAGGAAAACTGTTTTTACAAAATGTTTCCCAAACTTATGAGCTACGTCATTTAAGTTTCAGTCAGAATGGAGTTTGACCCTGAAGCGGCCAGTCTTGTTTTTTAATCTTCTCGAAATTTTTCTTTTTTTTTTTCTATTGAGAAATAATCTTGTCTACTCTATATTTTTCTTTACAGCTCCGCAAAGAAGACACTGAGGATTATATTGACTACCTCATTTCTATTGGCTGGCTGAATGATGCTGCTATTCGATTGGCTACAATCATTAATGATGAACAGTTTGTGTCCAAGAAAGGGAAATCTAAACATCAAGTAAGACTTTCTTTATATCTTATGGCATTTTTTAAAAAAGTGCTTGTTTCCACACACATACCCACACATATATATATATGTATGTGTGTGTAAATATATATATATATATAAATCAATGTCCTGTTAAGAAACCTGCACGAGACGTAAAGAATGGACAGGTTCTATCATTGTGAATGTGATGGTCATGCTGTACACAAGCTCACTCAATGGTGCTTAACTGTCAACTGAGTAACCCTATGGGAGAGTGTCTCATCAGCAGTAAGGTCCCTTCTGATTGTTTTCCAAGTTACATCAAAACCACTGACGGATGACCTCAGAAACTTATATAGAGAGTACATGTAAATCATTTTGTTTATGTGTGTGTGTATATATATATATATATATATATATAGACAATCCAACCTTGCCAGAGTATCATCTCATAGGTAGTATCAAACTCACGTTAGTAAAAACAAAAGATTAGCTTGTTGACCATTACTCTGCTATAAAGCACTTCGTTTATAATGTTTAATCTGGCATAAAGCCTTGAGTGTGGAATATCTGGGGAGGATCAAATTCATTTTAGGAATAACTATCTGAAAGACTCGCTCATTAAGCATTACCCCACAGTGCCCAGATAATTTTTATTCTCATTTTTCAGTTATGGAATGAACTTTGTGATCTAATTGCCAAACACCCAGACAAAGTCACTTCCCTAAAAATTGAACCCATTATTCGACAAGGTCTCAAGCTCTACACAGATCAAATTGGTGTTTTATGGAATTCGATGGCTGATTATTACATTCGAGGAGGACATTTTGAACGGGTAAATATTGCACTATTTTCAACATTCGACTCTTTGATTTATTCTAGTTTCAAAAAAGTAAAGTTCCGCAGCGGTTACAAGGGGTCAACAAATCTGAGAATTTTTGGGATTTTTTTTTTTTTTTAACTTCAAGTGATTTTATAAAGATTAAAAAAGGTTCATTTAAAAAAAATAATTATTTCAATTTTTTCTATAAATTGTTCATAGTTCATTTCTCAAGAATATAACTACAAATTTTTACTATTATTATTATTATATTTGTTTGCATGTGCAATCATTATGCTTACTGATAATCATTCATTATCTTTGTATATTTCATCCTTTCTCTTCTTCCTTTCCATCCATCCTAGCAACGTAAGGAACAAGGGTAATTATGGAAGAGGATGTTTATTCTTGTATGGGAGTAAAAGGAACCTAACCTTCCCTATAAATGTGATTTATTCATTACTCCTCCTTCAAAAGTCTGAAGTCTAAAAATCAAGTTATACCAATCGTAGACTAGGGGAATATAAACAAATAGCAAAAGTATTGATAATAATTATAACAGTTATATTAGTTTCATCTGCTTTTGTGTGTTATTATAAATAATATAGATAAATTCTGTCAGTAATAAATTACTTGAACAAAGTTATATACTTTAATTGCACCTATCTTGGTTGTCAATACCCATGGAATTTCTACTGGTCCAGCTAGTTATAATTGATTCCGTTTCTGTCACTTTACCAAATACAATGTTTTTCATTTTGTTCTTTCCAGCTCCAGATTCACACTTTGTGTTTTACTTCAACTTATTCTCAATCTTTATTAAAAATTTTTTCATTCGACTTCCAGGCGCGTGATATTTACGAAGAAGCTATCCAGACTGTCATCACCGTCCGAGATTTCACACAGGTGTTTGATGCCTATGCCCAGTTTGAGAAAAATTTGGTCAGTGCTAAAATGGAAGCAATGACTGAAGCTGGCGCCTCAGAAGAAGGTTAGATCAATTCTTCGGAGATTTCAAGACGAATCATTCAGCTGAGTTTTAAGCTTTGGCAGATTTATAATACAACTCCTTAATATCAAAACGTTCTGTTCTCTTGAGTTCCATCCTGTTAATATTAACTGTGTATTCAACTATTCGAATATTTTTCTGTTTATTTTGTATCTTTATTAGATGAATTATCATAAATCATCATTATTTAAAAAAATTTTTGACTACATTTTAAAGCTGGCCAGGCTAAACAAATGCTCCTCCTGGCTACAGGGACATGGGTTTGAATCCCACCTGAGGCTTATTCTTTATTTTCCAATCAATGCTATTGATTCATTGCTGGAGGTTAATCAGCCTGACCAAAAAAGTTGTGATAAAAAATAAAAGCAACCAATAAAATTAATTCTGATATTCTCGTATTATTGTAATATATTTGATACAATATTACAGGTATGGTTACTCACTTGGTAGAAACTGTCACATGCCTATATCCTTTGCTAGCATGCCATGTTGTGGGTGGAAGGAAAAAGGGTGATCAATGATTACGTTACGTCTCTCTCCTTTTTGTTGGGAAATGATCACAAAAAAGTCTGGCTTTAAAAAAAAACAGGCATAAATGCTGCCAAAGGCAAACTAACAGACCAGTTTAGCATAAACTCACATTGCTAATTGACCCTCCCCCCCAAAAAAACAAAACCTGTGAGTAAAAGAAAAAAAAAAAAAAAAATAAGTTTTCTATAGACATAATGAGTAAATGCATAAATTTTCAGCCTACTAGCTCCACTGGTTTGACCAGAGCATTCAATACATATATAGCCAGATCAGTTTAAAAACTAAAGAAACCTATATTGAGAGTTTAAATGGACAGTTTCTTATGAAATAAGTTGGGGGTGCAATTCATTAATTATTATCAGCATCAAAGGGTGTGGTGTAGCAATTATGAGTGTTGGGGGTGAAGGCACTTGGTTGGAAGTGTACCTGTTATCAGTATTGAAGATGGAGGTGGAGGGTTATCAGTGCAAGATGGGAGGGGTCACAATTATCAACATAGGAAATGTAGTTGTTATCAGGTTATTATTTCTGCATTATAATAATTTCCAATGAATTAGAAACCATCAACCAAAACTGTCAGCATAGATTTCTTCGGTTTTTAAGCTGGTCTTGCTGGCTATGTGAGCATAGTGCATACAGGCCACACCAAAGGAGCTAGAGAGATGAAAATTTTCAACATTTACTCTGTATGTCTTGAAAAAACGTTTTTTTATATTTCTTGAAAGTCCACCACCCCTAAATAGGTTTTTAGTTGAGGGGTTTATTTTACAATGTAAGTTTATTGATTTTTTAGTTAATGTCTGGCAGTATTCATTCTGGTTTTTGACCTTTCAGGGGCCCAACAAAAAGCAAGAAAAATAACTTGTTGATTAATCACCCCTTTTTCCAATATTGTAATTGATTGCCCCTAACATGGCATGCTGCCAAAAGATGTTGCTTGTGTGACAGTTTATATTGAGTGACTTACCAGAACTGTATGCTTTTGGTATCTACTGTGTAATGTGTGTGTGTATATGTATATATATATATATATATATATATATATATATATATATATAACCATTACTGTAAATTCATTTTTTGACTTGTGATATCACAACAGCTTGTATTCAATAATTCTGATATTCTCATGATAATGAATTATGTATCATATTTAATAATTACTTTTGTCTGTTAGTCGAATAATATTGGCGAGTATTTCATTTTCATCCTTTATAAGTTATGTGAAGAATTTTCTAAAACCAAGAAAATAATTTTGTTAATATGAATAAAAGATTACGATTTGCCTGTGACAAAAATATACTAACAGATTTTTTTACACATGTGTTGCTTTCAGACGATCTTGATGTTGAATTACGGCTGGCTCGATTGGAACACCTGATGGACAGAAGACCTCTTTTACTCAACAGGTAATAACACCAGTTCCTTGTTTTACATTGTGAACAAACCTCATTATTACAAAGTTTAATATTGCAGCTGCTTAACAGCCACTATAATGAGAAAAAATCTCCAAAGTATAAAGGTCCCTGGGGAGAAAACAGTTGAAATAGAGAGTGAAAGTAGCAATTAGTATTTATTAGGACTGTTAACTAATTTAAAAAAAAAATTTTTTCCTTTTTTTTTTTTTATTCAAACTGTAAAATCCTTATAAACATTATATTTGGTAATTAGTTGCTCAAGAATCTTTATAACAATTTCCATTCTAATCAGTTAAGCAAAGTTCAATACTTTTTGCACATTGACATATGCTTATTTATGTATAAAATGTAAACAAACAATCAGATTGATCATAACTCACCATTCCCCAATTCCTGGGGGGGGGTCAAAATTATACCCAAATTACCGCAAAACTGGTCTGGTTTTGAGAGATTTTCCCAAATGTAAACCAAAATGTTTTTGCTTATAAAATGTAAACAATCATATTGGCCATAACTCACCATCCCCTTGGTAGACTCTCCCACAAGTCTGCAAACAGAATTTCATCGATGAATATTAAAGAATAACAAAGTTATCCTATTGAGAAAAGACAAGGACGAGAGACACCCATTGCAAAATATAGTCCGCCAGGGTCTTGAAACATTCTAATTGCTTATATTTGAATTTCCTTATGAGGAATCTCATTTCTTTATTGGTACGTACAAAAGAAAGCAATCAGTCAGATAGTCACACTTGGTTTGCTTCCGTGTTCAAGAATTTCTTTGTACTACATTAAACTACTTCTGTATTGAATTACATATAATTTTTCTTTAAACCATTTTCTCTATACATGTAGACCTACTATATTTTAAATGCTTCATTAAGCTGTTTTTATTCCCTGGTAAATCATTTTCAATTTTTTCTTCCTTTACTTATAGTGTATTGTTACGTCAAAATCCACACAATGTTCATGAATGGCACAAAAGGGTTACGTTGTTTGAAGGAAAACCACGAGAAGTAAGTACAATCCTTCTAGTTAATTTCAAGTAATAGTTTTTATCATGCAAAAAACTCTTTGGTCAATATGAATTTTTTCTGTGAATAAATCATGATATTGCACATCACAAAATACAGTACATCAATTTAAAAAAGTGGAATAAACTGCCAATCTGGGGAGAAAGAAGACATATACATATATAGTCCCAGTGATGTCATAAATTGAATTTATTCTGACCATATTTATTCTTTGGTGGAATTTTTTTGTATGACTTGGAATTTTGATGCTGAAGTTGTTCAATTATTGACTGAGATAGCAAATTTTAATTAATTTTTCTCTTTATTTCCAGGTAATTACTACATACACAGAAGCCGTTCAGACAGTCGATCCAAAATTAGCAACAGGAAAATTCTATACACTTTGGGTTGAATTTGCCAAATTCTATGAAAATGCAAAACAAGTTGAAGATGTAAGTTTATTCGTTTTTCTATCTTTTCTACTGTTTTTTTGTCTTATTGTTAATTACATGTTGATATGAATTGATTATATTTTCACTAGCGCAACCTTTCTCAACCTTGTGAGACTGTTGGAACCCTTGAAATAACTTTGTCAAGGAACCCCTGCATAAAAATACTATGTATGATAATCTAAGGAATTATCCATATTCTACAGTGTATGGGATACATATTTGTACATTTTGGTCAATGTTTCTTTTCTCCTCTCTCACTAAAAGAACATTTGATATTAAAGAGATCTTAGAATTATAAAGACCGTGGAAGAAAAAGGTTGAAATAGAGAGAGTGAGTAACAGTAAGTAGTTTATTAGGAATGTTAATTGATTTATTAGGACTGTTTACCTGTTATGTTTTTTTAAGTTTTGTTTGAATCATAAAAATTCAAATAATTTAAATAAATTCTTAAAAATAAACATTTTTTTTTTACATTGTGAATGAAACCTTGTTATTACGAAGTTTAATGTTGCAGCAACTTAAGAGCCATTATCATGAAAAAAATATCTTTTAAGGTCCCTGATAAAAAACGGTTCAAATAGAGAGAGAAAGAGTGGCAAGCAGTTTTTTATTAAGACCTGATTCTTTTTTCTTTTCAAACCATAAAATTCTTAAAACATGCATATTTTTTCAGTAATTAGGTGCCAAAGAACCTGTAGAATGATTTCCATTCTAAATAGTTCAGCAGTTCCAAAGTTCAATACTTTTTGCATGTTGACATGTTTATTCACTCATGAAATATAAACAAACAATCAGATCGACCATAACTCACCATTTTCCAATACCTGGGTTTAGTCTACACCAGAGCCAAATTATAGCTAAATCAGTCAGGATTGGAGAAATTTTCCCAATTGTAAACGATCAGCCATAGCACGCCATCTGCCAGATAGAATCTCTCATTGAGATATATCAAGGAATAACAAAGTTATCCAATTGAAAAAAAGACATGACAACAGACACCCAGGGACAAAAAAACAAATGGGAGTCAGTTCCCTGGAAAAAATTCGATAAGCTTATAACCTTTCATAAAATCAATATTTTTCATAAACTTTACATACTTGTATAAAAAACATAAGAAATCAGAATTTTTTTTTCCGTTTAAAAAAACTGAAATTTATAACAAAAAAATTGTGAAAAATGATAGCCACCGTTCTTTTCCAGTTGGTAAAATTTGGGGGGGGGGTCTTTTATTGTCAAATGTCATCTAGACAAGGGCCGCAACTCGTTATATAGAAAAAACCTCAAATAGAGCAAAAGTCAATTACTTTTTTTCATTCTTGTATAAAATTTTCGTGGAACACTGAACAATTTGAAACCCCAATTGAAAAAATCTGGATTTGTATCTTCATAATAGTTTCTAGTTGTCCAAATTTCTTGGATGAGGCATCGTCATTTTTAGATTTTTGACTAGTTGAATAAGCTGGGAAAAAAATAGTCAAAAATCAATAGTATCTTCATCTTTGTTAGAAACCATCAACCAGAACTGTCATAATATGTTTCTTCAGTTTTTAAGTTGGTGTAGCTGGCTATGTATGTCTTATGCATACAGGTCACACCAGTGGAGCTACAGGGCTGAAAATTAAAAGATTTACTCCTTATGTCTAAAAGAAACAGTTTTGTTTTTTGAAAATTCCACCTCTAAATAAGTTTTCAGTTGGGGGGGGGGGTAATTTGCAAAGTAAGTCTATACTAAACTGGTTCCTTATTTATGTTCAGTGCTCTTGTTTGTTTTTAAAAAATTCATACTTTTTTGGCGATCACTGCCCAACAAAAGGTAAGAGAAGTAAATTATTCATTGATCACCCCTTTTTCCTATTTTTTGATTGATCACCCTCAACAAGGTATGCTGCCAAAAAATATTTGTTGCATAATAGCTTCTATTGAGTGACTAACCAGGCCTATTCTGTTTTTATTTTTCAGGCTCGGATTATTTTTGAAAAGGCCATCAAAGTACCATTTAAACATGTTATCGACCTTGCTTCAGTCTGGTGTGAATGGGCTGAGATGGAAATACGACATGAGTAAGTAGCCACACAATTCTTTAAAAAATTGTTCAATTGGTGAAGAAAGAAAAAAAGATCCTTCAAGTTCAGTGTTTCTTTAAAGCTTCACAGTCTTACCTTAGAATATCTTGGTTTGTTTTAACAGGGTAGAAAATTGTTGGTATAAGATAGTTTCTTTTGAATTAGTAAATTGCAGCTGGTTTTAATGAATTTGAGATTATGACTTGTGAAGGGATTGTCAGTGGTCAGGAGTCAAGGTAAGCATTTCTGATGGAATTATATCAAACATCAAGAACGTCATTAAAAGAGAAAGGTTTTTTGATAAAACACACTATCTACCAAATCAACATTCTTGGAGCATTAACTGCTTTTTGCAAAACATTAGAAGAATGCTGCAGTCTACGCTTGAAGAGCCCAGTGACAGTTATACTCACAAGCTCCTAGGCAGCAAATTCCACTCTGCAGTTGAAGTAGGATAAAATGAGACACAGCATAACAATATTTAACAAGAAAAGTGGGGTATTTATTTATTATTTGGAGTGCATGGTCTTTGGTGGGGAGCAAACATTATATCTTGATCAACTATTGGATTGTCTTGGATCGTAAAAATATATACGTTTTGAGGTATTAGTGAGACCCAAATTTTAGCAGTGTCTTGAGCCCCCAAGCACTTTAATCCAGCCCTACTCACAGGTAGTGATTCTCCTCTCCAGGGTTTGGATCAGTGTCCATGTCTGATATGGGTAGGTCAGCGTGGACAGAAAGAAAGTGCTGATCAGCCAGGCTTTGATTTTCATGGGAATGTTGGGGGTGTTTCAGGAAGGGAGACCACTGAAAGTAGTCAGAAATTAATGCAAAAATCTATATATTATATATAAAATATATGTTATATATGAGCACTGACTTATTACTGGCTGAGTACAGTTAATATATAAAATATAATAAATAATACATAATTTATATTATTCAGATTTTTAAAAATTCATTTGAATGTAATCCATTTTTATTTTTATTTCTAGGAATTATGATGAAGCTTTAAAGTTGATGCAGAGAGTAACAACCCCTCCTCCTCGTAAAATTTCCTACCATGATGAGGTAAACAACTACACCATATTGTACAATGATATTTCATGAGCACTTTTCTATTCGACTAAAAATCATCAACCGTAACAGTCAACATAGGTTTCTTCAGTTTTCAAGTTGGTCCGGCTGGCTGACTTTGTATCTCGTGTATAGACTGCACCAATGGAATTTTCAAAATTTACTTCTCATTGTCTACAAAAAGCCTTTGTTTTTTAAAAATTCAGATTTTTTTGTAATCACTGCCCAACATGTGAGAAGAGTAACTTATTTATCGATCAACACTTTTTCCAATTTTTTCACTTGATCGTCCCTGACTCAGCATGCTGACAATAGACATTAGTTGCATGACAGTTTCTATCAAGTGACAAACCAGGCAAGATTTATATAATTTCCCAAGTATAATACATGTTCTCCTCTTTAAAATATAAAGGATTGACCCTGGAAAGTATACTTGACTATTAAAAATGATCAACCAAAACTGTCAGCAGACACAAAAAGGGACCAATTTAGCTGAAATTTACATTGCGAAATGAACCCACCGTTGAAAACATATTTTTGAGAGTAAGTTTCCTCTAGATATGATAAGGAGTAAATGCTGACATTTTTCGGCCTTCTAGCTCCAATGATGTTTTTCATGTAAAAATGAGATTCGTTTTTACCCAATTCTCTTGCTTCGTTGTTTTAAAAATATCAGAAAATTTGAAGAGTTGTAGAAAATCACTTGATAGCATTAATCAGAGAACAGAAATTTAGAAATCTCATCTATTTTTATTTCCTAGGCTGAAACTGTTCAAGACCGTGTGCACAAATCACTCAAAGTCTGGTCATTCTATGCTGATCTCGAAGAGTCTTTTGGAACATTTAAGGTAAGGCAATAAAATCATATTTGTCTGTGTGTTATGTACTATGAAATAGTACCAATGGTATTTGTATTGTCTAAATGTTTACATATCATGACAAATGTTGTCTGTTAAAAGTGCACTGAACCTTTGTTTTGCATCTATGATGGTAGACTCCTCTGTTATGAGTACACTAGAACTTTGTTTTCCACTATACCAATAATACTGTACCACTCACTACTACTTTTTCTCTTCTCTAGAATTTTAATTGGCAGCACCCTGCTGATTGCTGCTACTGCTAACCTTCCTCTTGTTAAGACCATTAAATCCCCCCTCTCTAAGGGTACTAAAAGTAAGCTTCATGTAAATCTTTGGTATACAGAAGTAATGCAGCACAATTTTCACCAGAAGAGATATTTTTATGTTGTCATGCTCAATCTATTTATTAAACTACCTAACTTTTTTCTCTTTCTTCCTACCCTCTCATTAAATTACCTAACTCTTCCTCATATTATTATTGAAAGTATAACATTCAAATACAGATAGACATGATCAGTATGATATAAATTATGTATCATATATATTTTTGTTGTTGATTTCTTAAAATTATGACAACTTTATGGCAGTATTTTTTTATCTTTTTTCCCTAGCCGAGCCTTGATTTATCCTCTTTTCTTTTCTTGCTTTGTAGAGTTGTAAAGCTGTTTATGATCGAATCATTGACCTGAGAATTGCTACACCACAAATAATTATCAATTATGGGATGTTTCTTGAAGAAAACAATTATTATGAAGAGGCCTTTAAGGTAAGACTTCTTATTTTATTCCCTTCTCTTATTGAGAGACATTGTTCATTACTTGTAGAGCAAACTTGCATAAAATAGGCCAAGAAGAAGCAATGCCTGGTTAAGATTATGAAGACCCCTGGGCTAGAGGTATTATGAGACTCCTGATGATATTATCAAAAGGGAAAAAAAATGGGGAACAATTCATTTTTACAGGGCTAACACTTACTGTTTTTTCTGGCATATAAGACGCACATCCAAATAAATAAAAGAAATTATGCAAATATTATATTGCTTCCAGTGTGCTGGTTTTATGACTAGCACACTGTCTTCCAAAGTTTGAAATGGACATGTATGGAGTTCAGATAATTTGCAATTAGTGTTAGCGCTCTAAATACCAACGTAAATTATGCCTCTTATATGTTGGAAAATACTGTAAGATTCAAAAGTTTGCTTTGTTTGATTTCTTGGAAATAGATTTCTCCAAAACATCAGTAAAATGCAAGTTCTTGGAAACATGGTTTTCAATTGCCATTAGATATAGTCTAGTTTAGTCTTTCTTGTGCCTTTGTCAATGTCGATTTTTTGCAATCTTTTGATGTTTCATCTTGGTGAAAATCCTCTCCCCAGTTGCACAAGTTAACATTAAACACAAATAAATTCATAGTACTAATGGAAGCCCGTGGGCTGCAGCCCCTAAGACCAGTACTGGGAAAGGGTCTCTTAGAAAAGATCCAAGACAAAGAAGAACAAAAACTAACTGTTTACAACTATCTACTTGGGTGTAAATTCAGGAATTGTTTTTGTTAATTTCTAAGTATAATAAAATGTACATTACTGCTAGTATGACTCTGTATTTGTTCTGACAATATATCATAAGTATTAAAGAATTTGTTCAGACTGATATCCTCATCATATATTGTTGCTGTTATAGCTCAGTACAGTTTTCAATATAAATTGTTTCCTTGAGTCTTCTGGATGAATTTGATTAACTTCTCTCAATTGTGTTTTGTTCTGGTTTATTTATACTTTTTTTAAAAAATTTTCAATCAACTTTCAAACACTAATAAAATAAAACTGTCTTTGCTGTTGTTACTCCTGTTTACATAATGAGATTTGCTTATTTTTTTTTTTTTTCAGGCCTATGAAAAAGGAATTGCTCTCTTCAAGTGGCCCAATGTGTATGACATCTGGAATACTTATCTTACAAAATTTATAGATAGATATGTAAGTGGATAAATTTTGTATTACCGCGTTTGCTTGCATGTATGACATACTTTTATCTCTCCCAAAATGCTTCAAATTATTATACACTGATTTATTGAAACTGTTGTCCTCATCTTGGTTGTTATTGTCTCAATGTTTTGGCCGTTGTACCCTCTTGTATTCCTCGGGGACCTGTCATATTTGGTAACCTTCTGGGAATTTCTTACTGTATTTTTTATTCAACCCACAGTGGTTGACCATTTTCAATCCACTGTTCAAGCAAGGGGATATTTTTGTAATTCTGTTATTTCATCCTTTGTTGATTCATCCCTCAGTAAGTAACTGTTGTTGTCCAGCCCCATATTAGTCACAATTTATGGAGGAGTTGGAAAAACAGGTAATAAATGAGAAGAATTCAGGGAAATACATTTTTTTTCTTAATATTTCCTGCTGAAATGAAGTGAGGGTCTTATATGCCATGAGATATGGTATTTTCAAAATCTTCATGAAATTCAACGAAAAAAAATTCTCAGCTCTTTTCAAAAAATGTATTTTGTTCTCATAATTAAAATTCAACTATCTTTTTTTATATACTGTCTGTAATTTTGAAAAGAATCATCAAGATTTCAAGATTTTCCCCAAACAAAAACCTGGCTAAGGTCATCAGCAATGATCTTGCAAATCTAAAAGAAGAATTTAGGGACCCTCAGGCAGAGTCCATTTCAAAGATTCATGTTGGAAAGAGGCTAGACTTTATAGAGTGTTGATCAACCTGCCATAATAGTTTGTGTAAAATAATTTTCTGTCCATCATAAAATACTATGGCTTCAGAGTACTTAGGTTACTTCACTTCAGTGTTGCCAAAATAGATATTTTACATCTAAATTTAGATCTATTTCTAATTTAGATATTTCACATCTAAATTCAGATCTATTTTAGATAGAAATTTGTAGATTATAGATTCTTATTTACTTTTATTAGATTGTTCAAGATCTACTCATCCAAACAGCTTCAAACTCAACTCAACACTACCTTGTGTGCTGAATGATATATCTGGTGAATGTCAAGTCCATACAATGGCCAGTTGTTGTGTAATCACTGTGCATATGCATGCACAAATTTCTTCAATTGTACTTAGATAAGTAACATCATCTACCTCAACAGCTATCCAACCTTTTTCGTTTCTTAGGCAGGGAATACCAGGATGTTATCCTGAATCACAAACTAGTCACAGCAAGCAAACCATATGTAAAGGATGTGACGGAATAGATCTGAAGGATCCATATTTGTTATTGTTTTTATGTGTACTAGTTGTATCAGTAATCGTAATATCATTTCGATTTTTTTTTTTTTTTTTTTTTTTTCTTTCTCAAGCAATAGGGGAAAATGTAGGATACGTTCGAGAATCAGAAAAGCAGGCGACTTACATAGGTAGGCTTCCCAAAGTAAAAGAGATGAAAATTCAAGTCTAATCTAGAGATTATTCTTTATAATTAATCTACCCTGTTTACTTACTGCGCTAGACTAATGGTTTGAGTAGTTGCGATGAAAAGCTACTAAAATTAACATGAAAGAAATAGTCAAAAATGATTATCATTACTACAACAGGGCCGACACACAGTGGACAGTTGCTTGAATAGTATATCAACCCTTGATGGGTTATTTGAAGCCAAAATTAGTTGTGAACTTAGGAGTTCATATGTTTAGAGGGGTTTTTTATTTTTCACAAATCAAAATTGGGAATATGGTTTTTCTTTTTCACAAAAATTAGGATTATAAAGTACCAAGTTGTTGGAATGAATAGAGGGCAATGGAGAGAGAGATTAAGGGGAAGGTTATTAAAAAAAATTGGTATTAACGATGGAGCTGGGACAAAATAAGTAGGAAAAATAAATGAAGGTGGCCAAGGATTGAGGTAGGTTGTCTGGGTGGGAGATGAATAATTCCTTTTCTTTGACCTGTCTGCCTTGGTTGGACCTACTAGGAACTGAATTCCTGCTAATATAGCTCTCCCGGTCATTGGAATATGCAAGCCACTCCACTATGCCAAAGTACTTATTCGCGGAAACAGTTGACAGAATGTCTGTGTAGTTATACATAGTGATCACTGGCATACTCTAGGATTAGAGTTACTGATGAATCTGCCGAGGTTTATGAAGTAGAGGGGTTAAAAGAAAAAATGTATATATGTCATCTGGCACACTGGAATCACAGTGTCTTTCTTTTTTTTTTCACAAGTCATTCAATCAGCTTATTATCTAATTTCCTTTTTACATCTGTGTTATTTCAGGGTGGCAAGAAGCTAGAAAGAGCTCGAGATTTGTTTGAACAATGCCTGGAGGGTTGCCCATCAAAATTTGCTAAAGGTAAGCCCACTTTAATTTTCCTGATTGTTTATTTTTTTGTTTTTCCAGTATGTGAAGACTGCAGATTTCAGTATAAATAGCATAGTTCATCCGTTTGTAACACTCTGAACTAATTTAATAAAATAGAGGGTTATGATAAAAAGCAACAATGACGAGATGGAGAATAACTATTAATAAAAACAATAATAGCATAATCAATAGTAACAATACGATGAATTCTTAAATATTCGGTTTTAAAGCTTTGTTTGAGTAAAAATTGGAATTATATCTTTATGATTTTTAGACTGGAATTACTTTGATCGATTTTTATTCTTTTTATTAGACTGATAAATGTTATGTATGATGTTATTCTGCTTGTTCTTATGAAGAAAAAGTGGAGAGAATAAATTCTATACACTGGGAAATAGAGTTTTAAAAAAATAATCTGCAAACCTCCAGATTCCGGAGATAAACCTTTCAAAATAAGATGAAAAAAACCTGTTCCAAAAATTTAAAAAAAAGAAGCCATATTTAACTGTTTAGTGTTCAATGATTAAATATCTCATCTAAAAAAGTTGAGATCAAATCATATTTTGTTATTTCAGTTTTTATTGATATTAATTTCTGTTTATTCCTCAGCCATTTATTTGTTGTATTCAAAACTTGAAGAAGAACATGGCCTTGCACGACATGCTATGAAAGTCTATGATCGTGCTATTGAAAGTGTTATGGATGAAGAGAAATATGAGGTAGGTGGTGGAGGTACCTTCACTAAAAATTATGTTTCATGAGTGTATTTTGGTGTGTGTATATATTTAATACCCATGTATGTATTGTTAAATTGACCATATTTGTGTTTGAATTATGAGTATTTTTATGCATATGTTTGGTAATCCTTATATGAATATATAAATATATATATCATTTATATCAAGTGCAAGTGTGTGATGAGTGCATATGTGATGTAATGCATATATGTTCATCTAACATACAGTTGGGGTGGATATTTGTATTAACATCTAATTGTGTGTATGTGTGTGTATATGAGGTTGGATTAATAATTCCTTGGCCTGACACAGGTATTAGCTGAACCTTGATCTGAAAATTCCACTGAAAAATGTGTCTATCTATATGATTGATATTTACCATGGAATTGAATGTATTGACAAGGAAAGAGATTATGTTGAAAGATGAATATTTGTAGTTATTAAGTTACAGATTTATTGATGTGCAATGTATATTTGTGTATATATCTCTCTCTTTCTCTCTCTCTCTCTCTCTCTCTCTATATATATATATATATATATATATATATATATATATATATATATATATATATATGAACATGATTGTATGCATATTTCTGTTATTTTGTATGTATACATTATGCATAATTATGGGTGTGTGTGTGTATGTATATATATATATATATATATATATATATATATATATATGACATTTTTGTGAATGAATATATGACACTGATTTTTATATTTATCTATATATATATATATATGTAAAGCATATTTCTATGTGTATACATTTAATATTTGTGTGTATAAAGTTTACTGCATATAGCGTTTGTGTGTGTTATGTACAAATATTTATATCTTTATGTATGTAATTTTTGAATCTAATGTTTTTTTTTTTTTGTTTTGCTTCCAACTCAGATGTTTAATATTTACTTGAAAAGAGCAGCTGAAATCTATGGTGTGACGCACACCCGCAGTATCTACGAAAAATCTATTGAAGTCCTTCCAGATGAACAAGCAAGGTGAGTATCGAATTCTACATCTATCTTGCAGATACAAGTAGACCACTGATTTTCCAGCACCATTGGTTCCTGAATCTTGCCAAATTATTCATTTTGCTTGCCTAAGAGAGGTTGTGCAATAATGATCCAATAATACCAATTATACACATTTCATATCTTTAGGGCTGTTAGAAACTTATATTACATATGAATTGAATGGTTAAATGCAAAACATTAATTTAGATGAGGCTGTTTATTGATATAAATGAAACAGATACAGGTATTTTAATTGAACAAATACAATATTGTATCGATAAAGAATTTCAAGTACTCTCAATGTGACAAATTGTATGATTTCTCTTGCACTGTACCCAACCTGGGTGATATTACCCACTGGTAGGTGGTGAGCAACTTCAGAAAATGGTAGGCTTTTTGAAATCTTGGTGGGCGGTATAGAATATTGAGTATTAGTCTATAAATGAAAAAAAAAAAAAATGAATCAACAGCTACATTTTCTATTATCAATTTACTAACCAGCACTGTGAAATCACTCATCAACTAAACCCAGTGTGCTTACACCAACTGAGCCTCATCAGACACAGAAATCACATTGATTAAAAATGGTCTCTGTGTGCCAAACATTGATGTTACCTTGTCTCCCAATGTGAAAAAGTATGTTGAGGGGTTCAAGGGTTAAGAGTACAAATCTCTTCAGGCTCATCTTCCGCATTTATTATTTTCATGTATAATTAATCATATACGTTTTGATAATATTTGTACAATTAAATTTTGGTTATAAGATAAATGCTTCAATTAAAAGAACATTTTTTTTTATTGGAAAAATTTATTAAAATTCAATTTCCAATGTGTTATTTTCGACTGACATTATGGGGGGCACTGATGAAATGAAGGGGGCACTAGTCTAGAAAAGTTTGGGAAACAATGCACAAGATAGTCAACTAACAATAGTTCATGAATAATTTGACATAAAAAATGAGTTATTTGACAATAGAGATGATGTCACCATGCCATGCAGGTATAAGATGTGCTCCATGGGATTCGAATTGAAGTTTCATGAGAGGTTACTTCTTCATTTCTGAATCACACTGCTCAGGTCGATGAATTCTAATGCAATATGATAAAAAGCAACAATAAAGATGAAAGAAAAACTATTCAGAATCAAGCGATGACGAATATATATTTATACTGAAGGGGAGACAAATCTTGGGAACTTAAATGGGAGTATATATGAGTAATTTCCCCTGCACTATTGTGTTCTGTTTTATTACGTGTTGTTATTTTTTTTTTTTTTCAATTTATATCATATAGAAAATGATTAACCATTTCTGAGTGGGATATTTTGTTAGGGGTAGGATATCTCGTTAGCCATTCTAGGATACTCATTACTTTTACTACTGTGTACGATTTGTCTTGAATCACTATTCAATTTACTACCAGTGTAAAAAGACTCAACAAAGAGATTACAGTCCCGGTCAGAGTTGTAACTGTAAATTAGAATGAAGGTAAAACTAGTCAAAATTAGTAATGATAATGTTACAATGCTTTGTCCGATGATAAGAATAAATTTTTTTAAAAACTTCTTGAAATATTGTTGTATTGAAGACTACTAGGTCTCAAATCTAAACATCAACTAATATCAGTAAGGAGTCAAGTTTAAGGTGTAAAATCAGCTTCTGTTTAACTATGAAGTCCCCATTGTTAAAAGGTTAAAAGCATCCAGACGTATAAAGCTGAACTTTCTCTTGCTGGGGGGGATGTATGTTTGATTCTCACCATGTGCTTAATCTTTATTTTGGATTATGCTCTTTATATCATGGCATTAGAATTATGGTTAAAATCAAACTTGCGATAAAAAGCAACTGAAAGTTGGTTAAAAACCAAATTGATTATTAATTAATTTGATTAAAGAATTTCACCCAAGACCTCTCATCAGCTATACCCCAGGGGTTAAAGAACACTCACCTTGGTATGATGTTTATCAAGCTTGTCTTGCCCACCGATTAGATAGTTTAGCGAGTTCAATCTTCACTGGGTACATAACTAATGTGGCCTTATGCAAGACTTTTTAATCTTACATAAGGCCACATAAAGTTTAATATATAACTATTTGCAGAATATTATATTTCCTTGCATCAAAGATGCTACTTTTTCCCTAAAATTAGTCTAAAAAATCATCCCTGCATACTACAGGCTAAAGGTCACATTTTATTCATAGTTCTATCCTGACCCCAGAGGAAGGTAAACTATGCTAGAAAGTAATCTGAAATCCTATATATGACCCCTGAATGAAGTGTGTAAATTATACTTAGCATAAAATAGTAAATACACAAAAGAATCATAAATGATAATACAGCAAAGAAATATGGTATATTATTGAATCTTTGCAACCCCTCAAATGGCCCAACCAACCAACCAGCCAATTAGGCCACTGATTTTTGCTCACCTATGTGTGAGTGTGTCTTTCTCTCTCCAGGCACACCTTGTCACATTCTTGGGGCCACGACCTACAAACTAGGCACCATCTAAAAAGATTTTGCTTGTTTTTTCAAAGTGATTTTTGGGGTCTCAATGGTCATTTTGGATCAACAATACCCAAATCTTGTGCTGTTTTGTTATTTTAGATGAAATAGCTGTTTCTTTAGATAGTTTTACATGAAATATCCATGTTTTTTTAGATAATTTGAGCTAAAAGATCTATTTCTTTTGATGATTTTAGACAAAAGATCTATTTCTTTTGATTATTTTAGATGGAAGATCTATTCCTTTCAATAGTTTTAGATAAAAGATCTATTTCATGTATGGGCTATAGTGATTCTTTATGCGAGTTGTGGATATTTCTTTTAAATTTCAAATTTGCTATTAACTTCCAATAGGACCAATGTACTTCATGCCACTTGATTAATATTTGACTTGTCAATAATTATTTTTTCTATTTTTCAGGGAAATGTGCCTGAGATTTGCAGATTTGGAAAGAAAACTGGGTGAAATTGACCGTGCCCGAGCCATCTATGGACACTGTTCACAAATATGTGACCCCAGGGTAAGTTATTTTTTTCTACATTTGATTCTTTCACTAATTGGAATTTATTTCTAAATTCCCTAGTTTTAAGGTAACTCAAATTCAATTTGTAAGCTATCTGCACAAGTTAACTTCTCTATACTATATACATTCTGGTAGGATTATGTTCAGGCTATGTGGTAGAGGTATTTTCACTCATGAATATCTGGTTTCTGTCATTTCCTTGGAAAACGAATGCAATGAAATTGCCAGAAATGCAAAACATATTCAAAATATAACCGCTCGGCTGGTGTTATGGTTTGTACGTCTGCCTCACACACAGAAGGTCACTGGTTCAGATCCTAGTACAAACGAAGAGCGTGGAAAAATCTTTATTTGACAAATTTCCCTGTGCACTCAGCAAGACGAGAAGTGAGCATGCCTTTACTTATCTCCCAAAATGTCTGACCGACATGGGAGATTATGGCTAACTGAAACACCCAAATGAGTTTTGAAAATCTGCTACATACTTGAATCATTTCTTTAATAACTATCAAGGATGAAGTTATGAAAAATTTAAACT
Organism: Thysanoteuthis rhombus; assembly: GCA_963457665.1. Classification (NCBI taxonomy): domain Eukaryota; kingdom Metazoa; phylum Mollusca; class Cephalopoda; order Oegopsida; family Thysanoteuthidae; genus Thysanoteuthis; species Thysanoteuthis major. The sequence goes on along the minus strand of OY735240.1, from coordinate 23,664,643 downwards.
ATTATCTTTCAGAATATTTTAACCAATCCTTATGAGTAAATAATTTCCCTGCTTCAAACGCTTTATCAGAGTCAAGAATGTTAAGGCTTCTGGGTAGTCATGAATCTGTTTGGTTATCATGGTTGTGATCAAAGTTGTATTTTTGAAGCACACTTTTCCGACATGTTGCTCAGGCTGATTCAATTGCAAGACTCCTCTTTGTGCTGGTGGTATTAGGAACTGTCTTCAATTTATAAGCTGGTTTGCCTGGCTATGTATTTCATGTATGTAATATAATGTTATGTCATGTATGTATGTAACGTTCAGGTTGCACCAATGGAGCTAGAGAGCTGAAAATTTAAACGTTTATTGTCTAGAAAGGATTTTTTCTTTTCTTTTGGAGTCAATTTGGAGTGTAAGTTTATGCTGAATTGGTCCTTTAGTTTATGTCCAGTGTTCATGCTTATTTTTTTTTTTTTTTAATTCTGACTATTTTAGTGATGATTGCCCAACAAAAATTTTTTAAAAAGCAAGAGAAATAACTTATTCATTGATCAGTTTTTTTTCCAATGTTTTGATTAATCACCCCCAATATAGCATGTCTTAAAAAGACATTGGTGACGTGATGGTTTCTACTGAATAATAGAGCTGTTACTAGACTTGATTGTAAATAAAATGCACGACTGGACAGACAGATTAGGACAGTCCATCTGGAAAGTTTTAAATGATTATTGTGTTGCTGAACTCGCAAGCCATTGAGAATGAGTGTAATCCTAGTAAAGTCCGCTCGAGTTGAAGTTGGCTAAATCTAACAAAATAATATTCCACCAGGTTAGTGGACTAAATCAGCTATAGGGCTCCTTAATAAACAGTCATTATTGTTGGTCAACCATTGGATGTGCCTAGGTCATAGCGTATGAGTTTATCTAATTCTAAGAGTATAAAAAGGAAGACATCTTTTTAATTTTTCCAATTTTTTTTTCATTTTGATTTTAGATGACAACGGATTTCTGGCAAACCTGGAAGGAATTTGAAATCAAACATGGAAATGAAGATACAGTTCGTGAGATGTTACGTATCAAGAGAAGTGTACAAGCAACATACAATACCCAGGTAAAGGCTTTCATCTTTGTTTTTAATGTGTGTCTTGTGTCTCCAGAGGTTTCCTCGTTGCTTGTGTCTCCAGAGGTTTCCTCGTCGCTTGTGTCTCCAGAGGTTTCCTCGTCGCTTGTGTCTCCAGAGGTTTCCTCATCGCTCGTGTCTCCAGAGGTTTCCTCATCGCTCGTGTCACGAGAGGTTTCCTCATCGCTCGTGTTACAGCTTTTACTAAGAAGTAATCAGCTATCATGAACAATGCATTATTAAAAAAAAACAGACCCATTTTTTTTTCTTTCTTTTTTCTTCCAAATAATGAATTGATGGTTAGAACCATACTAGTAGCATTTTCATCCAGGTAACTTGATTTTAGCACTGCCACTGGTTAATTTACATATTCATTTTTGTAAAAAAAAATCAAAATTACATGTTTACTTATTTTTTACAAAAAAAAGTTTGATTTCGCAAACTTTTGTTCGCAAAAAAAAAAAAATTTTATATCATTGTTCTAATTAAATGAGCTTTTGATCAAATTAAAACTATGTATTTACTTTTTAGTAAAAAAAACCCTCTAAAATCAGACTATTTCACCAATTTGGCATTTCATATACACGTGTGTGCATATACATATCTGTGTATGTTTTTGCATAATATATATTTCCTCTTTGTTTTTGTTTTAAAATATCTTCATTGTTAATCTCCAGTATATCTTCTTCGAATTTTCAGGTCAACTTCATGTCAGCTCAAATGTTGGCTGCTACAAACTCCAAAGGAGATTCTGCTGGTAAGTTGCAACTTTGGATCATTCAAAAACTCTCTAAGCCATTCAAGAAAGAAAGTAATCTTGGATCATTTTTTTTTTTCTTACTATACTATACAGAAAACTCCTGTCCATAAGTTATCATTGAATTTCCTTATTGGCTCAACATGAGAAAAAAAGATGTGTAACATGATTGACTGACAGGAAGTCAAAATCATTACTTTTAAGTAAAGCGTTTGATCTTCAGTGGGAATCCAATGTTGTGACCTTCTGCTAAAGCTCCTTGTGTCCAACGATAGACTCCAAAAGGGTGATGATCGTGACGGAAATTGATACTTAACACAACCAGAACAAAATGAAGATTGAGAGAGGAGTTGGATAGGGAGATATACAGTATCAGCAAAGCTTTCTTCAGTGAGCCTGGGAAGAACATTCCAGAATTCTGCGATACTATCTATTATGTCTAGAAAAAGCATTTTTTATTTTTGTTTGTATTTTTATATATATATATACATACATAGGTTTTTAGTGCGGGTTTAAATTTACAATGTAAGTTAATGGTAAATTGATGTCTTTGTTTGCATCCAGCTGTATTCATGTTTATTCTTTGAAAATTCAGACTTTTTAGTGATTGAACAAAAGGTGAGAGAAGTAACTTATTCATTGATTACTCCTTTTTCGATTTTTTTTTCTTTCAATTGATCACCCCCAACACTGCATGTGGCTGTTTCTACTGAGTGACTAACCATACCTATAATCTTTATTTCTTTATTTTCAGCTGCTGCTAAGGAACAGAATGAAATGACAAAACTCGAAGAAAAGGCTCGGCAATTGGCTGAAGAAGCTATCAAAGACCAAGTCAAACCAGACAAGGGCATCCTCTTCGTCCGGTATGGAAATGTTTTCATTTTTACTATATTTCCTATGGGGAAAAAAATAGTTCCAAGGGTGCCTCTTTGGAGGGGGCAGGGCGTTTTGTTGTGTGGAGCAGTCTGTTTCAGTTACTCATCTCCAGTGTTGCCAATTCAGATTTTTATATCTAAATTTAGATAATTCTAAAGAATGGAAATCAAGGGAGATAATCTATAAAAACTATGAAAAAAGATCTATATTCTTTGATTTCTTTATTAAGATTTCTCAAGAGCCACCGATCCAAATAACTTCAAACTTCACAGCACTGCTGTCTGTGCTGACTAATATATCTAGCTAATGTCAACTTTGTACAATGGCCAGTTGTCAAGAAATTGCTTGCACATACACAGATTCCTTCAATTGTAGTTAGATATTGATAGAATTTATGTTCGGTTCGGACAAGGCAAGCAAAAGGCTATGTTTTCAACAAGATTTTGGAATGCCAACCTTCTGGAGATGGAAGGCTATATATACGTGTGTATTTATCTCAACTAGTTCTCGAGTAAGAATGTTATATCCACTCTCCACATTATATCAGATGTAAATTCAATCAGCATAAATGCATTAGACACTCGTTTTCCTTCTTTGAAAACTGAGAAATCTAGTCTATTTATACCATACTTTGGAAGAGTCAATTCAAAGAAAAGTTGTTGCAGATGAACCTTTCATTCTAGAAAGTTCCATAACAATTTTATCATTTGATTCAAACTAATTTTACCATGTAAGATTAGTCTAAGAAATCCAACACCCTATATTTTGGGGAAAGTTTTTAGTGATTTCTCAGATTAGATGACTTAAAATTTTAAATTTCTTTTGTTTTCAAAGATTGTATCGCTGTGGTTCTTGGAGTTGCTGGTCATGGGTTTCCACGATCTGTTCCTCATTTTTAGTTGTCATCTGGTTACTTTTTCACCATTATACATTCTTCCTTTGACTTAAATTCCTTCTGTGACTAAAATTCCACCCCTTTCAAAATTCCTTCTCAGGGAGCACAGTTCCTTCCATTTGAGAATCACTGGTCTAACTTTTATACTTGGGCTTGAACCAGAGACCTCAAGGTTCAAGACTGAATGATTATCTGTAATCTTTAAAGAAAAATGAAAATTATCAGACTTTATGATAGGTCATTTATTTTATTTTCAACTTTTTCAGGAGTAACACAACTGACGAAGAGTTGGGAGAATTCACCAAGACATCAAATCCAGAGGAGATTAATATTGATGAGGATTTTGATACTGATGAGGAGGAGGAAGTGGAAGGTGAGGAACTTATAATTCTTTATTTTGATGGGCAATGTTTACATGTTTAATCATGTTTTAATGGGGTTGGTTTCTTTTCAATCTTTATTTTGATGGGCAATGATTACATTTTTAACCATGTTTTAATGGGGTTGGTTTCTTTTCAATCTTTTTGATGGACAATGATTACATTTTTAATCATGTTTTAATGGGGTTGGTTTCTTTTCAATCTTTATTTTGATGGACAATGTTTTCATTTTAAATTCTATTTTGATAGGATTAGTTTCTTTTAAATATTAATTTTAATAAGAAATGTTTATTTTCTCTCTTATGAACTTGACACTCTTGCGGAAAAATACTGCCTAATGTTGAAGAGTCAACATAACAGGCGAATATTAGACCAAACTTGAATTAACGTCTTAGTTTTGGGGTTTTGAACTAATGAAGGGGGGGGGGGTGATGAATTGACTTGCAGAGAAAATCAAATTAGTGAATTGAATTCAAATTCTAGCTGAGGTATTCTGTTTTCACGTTGCACTGATGCTCTGGGTGAAAGGCATTAATACAACTCTCTGACTTTGTCAGGGATTATTCAATGCTGCAAGTGCTATATAACCCAATACAATCTGTCATATATTACTTGGAGAGGAAATGGGCATTGCCAAGTAATACCCATTGCCCCAAAACACACCATGAGGGTATCTACTAGATCATGAGATAATTTGATTTCATACACACGCATATATATATATATATATATATATAAGTTTTTAAAAATATTTGGTTGATCAATACAATATTTCCCCAATACAAACACAGTTTGTTATAATATAGTTCGCATTACCCCTTGGATTGATGGTGGATCCTAAAATGTCAATTTAGCTCCAAAATAGCTAAATCTAGCTCCTAATTGCTAAATTTTATCCTTACTCACTTGTAACATGGTGGGCTTTCTTGGGATCCCAACACCCACATTATAGCAGAAGATGCCTCTATTTGGTCAACCAGAACTATCAGTATAAGTTTCTTCAGTTTCTGAATTGGTCTGACTGGCTGGCTTGCTTTGTATGTATTGTATATACATGCCACATAAATGGAGCTACAGTGATGAAAATTTCAATATTTACTCCTTATTATGTTTGGAAAAAATTTGTTTTTTGGAAATTCCCATCCAGAATAGGTTTTTAGTGGGTTGTTCAATTTGCAATGTAAGTGTATGCTAAATTGGTCACTTTGTGTCCATCTGCATTCGCATTCTTTTTCTGAAAATTTTTGGTTTTTTTAGTAATCACCATCCAACAAAAGGTGAAAGAAGTGATTTATTCTTCAGTCACCCCTTTTTCAACTTTTCTAATTGATCACATCCCCTCCCCCATCACTGTGTGCTGCAAAAAGATGTTGGTCATGTAACCATTTCTATTGACTGACTAACCAGAACTGGTCAATATTTGGTTCAATTTGCTATCATTGATTACCCACAAGTATATTGTTTGGAGTTGTTTTGTTATTTAGAATTCACCTTAGAAACAAGATTTTCCAATGTGTATATAAGTATATAGATTTGCTTGAATAGATGGCTTTATGAAGGGGTAAGTTGTATGCATACGTGCAAATATATAATGGATTTGTTTGATTACAAATCTATATTAAACAATATACAGAACATTTACTTATGCATGTGTGTGTAAATATGTAATAAATTTGTTTAAAGAGCTTGTTATATGAGTGTATATGCAGGAATGTTTATCTGTTTGTAAATATATAGGTTTGTTTGAATAAATGGCTATATTGGGGGGAGGTGTATGTGTGTGTAAATATATAGGTTTATTTGAATAGATCGCTATATGATGGGATTTGTACGTGTGTGTAAATATGTAGGTTTGTTCGAAGAGATCATTATATGTGGGTTTATGCCGGACATTTCTGTGAATTTGCCTTAAATTTATTCATTAAAGCACTTTGAAATTTTGAATGTCAAACCTGATGCATTTGATAGCATTTAAAATTCCTGAATATGAAAAAGCCCCCACCCTGATTCAAGAAAAGCATATTCAGGAAAAATAGAATATTAAAAATCCTTAACATGGGAAGCAAATGAATTTACGTTGAATGTCAGGGAGTGGGTGTTTAGATCAAAGGGATTATTTGTAGGGTAAATCAAAATAGGTGAGTGTGGAGTGGCATAATGGTTACCAACATCGGAAACAGAATCAGGATTTCAAGTGCTGATTTTCAAGGCTGGCCCTACCCACCCAATGATTCATCCCGTCTGAGCAAAACCGGACGGTATTCAGATTAAAATCTGTTCAACGTGCTGAAAATCGTTATCTCACTTTAAAATTACAAATAATAGGTAGGAACAAGTATGTAATATGTAAAATTGATTCTTCCAACAGTGAGCATGTTATTAGAAACTGTCAACATAGGTTTCTTCAGTTTTCAAGTTGGTCTGGCTGCGCTATGTATCTATTATGCATACAGGCAACACCAATAAAGCTAGAGGGCTGAAAACTTGAACATTTACTCCTTATTATGTCTAGAAAAAATAACTATTTTTTGTTCTCTGAAAATCCTCTTTATAATCAGGTTTTTAGTTAAGGGGGTTCAATTTACAATTAAAGTTTATGCGAAACTGATCCCTCAGTTTGCGTCCAGAAAAATTCATACTTGTTTTTGTTTTTTTTGTTTTTTTTAAAATTCAGACTTATTTGTTGATCATCCCTTTTTTCCAATTTTTAGTTGATCGCCCCTTTACAGATCATGTTGCTATAAGACATTGGTCATGTGATTGAATGAGTAACCAGGCCCGTTGATCCCCCCCCCCCCCGATTTTTTTTTGTAAGATCACAAGGAACATTGATTAATGACCAGATGGTGTTTAGCAATCAACATCTTTAAGTATCCTTCATTTGGTGTTTGTTTACTCCTCTCCTTGTCCTTTTTTTGTTCCTTGATAGAAACAGCTGTTTCTTACAATAGACAATCTTTTTTTTTTTCATCTCAAGCAGAAAAAATTTCCACCACCACCCCACTCATTAATTCTTGAGAGTCCGTCTCTACTCTCTCCTCTCTAATAGTTGGTAGGAGGTGGGGACAGTTACAGGTTTTTCAAGATTTTATGTAGTGAAACCAAGGTTTAACCATTGTTATAGATCAAATTTCCGCATCTAATTAATATATATACCAATATTTAAGCCTCTTGTTTGTTTGTCCGTGCCTCTTTCACGGTAAAACTACAAGGCCTAGTGACCTTATATTTAGCATGGAGAATTTTGTAAAAATGGATTTTTCACATAGGCTAACCTTGAAGGTCATTTGAGGTCACCAGAGGTCATTCTCTAGCCAATTTTCAGTTCATTACATCAGAAGCAAATTATTCTATTCCAAGATTTTCAATCATTGCTTCTCAATAATGATTCAAATATTTCTTACAATAAAATCAATTCTTAAACAAGTTTTGGTGTTTTTTAGTCACATATTGCTTTTCTGCCAATGAAACCGGCACCATTAAAAGTAACACGGTCCAAGCCCATGGATGTTTTTGTTTTCCCCTCCTCCCCCACCCCCTACCACCCCCAGTTAATTTTTGAGAGTCTGTACATTTTTTCTCCCTAATAGTTGGTGGGAGGGGGGACACTGACTGATTTTCCAAGACTTTCCCATCAAAAGATACCTATTATAAAAAATGCAAGGAGGGGAACTTCTTCAATTATATCCTCTAATTTCAGCAATTTATTTATCTATTTAATTTTTTTTTTGTTTGTACCACCTAAGGGTTTTTCAGTTTAATATTTTTTTGTTCCTGTCAATACTGTATATTTTTACTTCCCATGTGCCTATCCCACCTCTAATACAAATCTTTCTCTAATGACTTTGTTTTGTTCTGATCCTAATGAATTAAGTCGTGACCATAGTCTCCCCCCCCCCCCGCACTCAATCCACCCCCACAGCTCACTTATTAGATTGACCGATTTTCCACCACCCCTGCTATGAAGCATCCAAGAGTAAGTGGGGAAATTTAGGTAGTCCAGGGAGGGGATGAGGCTATTAGGTAAAAATGTTTTTGTTCTGAGGGTAGTGAGGATATGTGATGCAATATAGAGCATAACTGAGCAACCAAAGTTCTGAACTTTCTTTTCCAATGTTGTTTATTAAAACTTTCTTAAATTTACTCATAACGTTAGTTCAGTTATGATAGCAGGATTTTTATTTTCTTATTATAACTTGGAATTCCAAATGATCTCTTTTTTTTTCACTTGCTTTCTTGATAATAAAAGTATGCAGCAGCTGTGCAATTATTCTTATTATAAAGCTCTCTAATTATATGCAAAATGAATTATTTGAAATTATTATTTGTCACAACTTACATAAATGGAGGGAGGGACTAGTAATCTTACAGACAAAAGTGGGAAACAACCTTGAAATGGTTGGGATCCACATCTTGGTGAACTGATTTCTTGAACTCTGTTTGACACAAGGCCATGTTCATAAAGTACATAGCCTGGAACAAACTATCAATAATTTGGATGCCTAGCGTACTACACTCCAATTTCAAATCATTGGTGCAACAACCACCATTTTTAATTTTTGGGGGCTACGGTGTCCCCATGAAAGTTCTTCTTAGGTTCCAGGGACCCCTGTCAATCATGGTTTTTACCACAGGTATAAATTCATTTGTTATTATTTCAGTCTATGACTTCCTGTCCCAGCTTCAAATGTGCCAGTCCAACAGCCCCCATCCCACCCCCTGGAACTATTGTGCCCTCATCAAGAATGACTTTGCTATCAATAAATAATGGCCTTTTACCAGACTTGATGTGCCAAATTGAAAGTTTATTTTGCATCTCTATATCATATGAAATTCAAAACAAGATCAATTATTTATTGTGGGTTTTTCAGAAATACCTCAAAGGCACATTAGAAACATTAGGAAGGTGCTGTCTGAGAAAGGAATCCCTGGTACCCAAATGAAATTGATATTTGCGGACAGAGAGTTTTAACTCCAGTGCTTGATAAATATCTATCTATCTGTCTTGACTTTGAAGTTAGTGCATTAATGGGAGAATTTTGTATGCAATGTCTGTATACAAGGTCAATATGGAAAATGTCCAGCTATTTAATATTACCGAAAAATAGCCTAACTAGGGCGATGGTTCCTTAGTTCCCTTCTAAATTCTCTTCTTGGAACCCTGGACACTTACTCAGTGTTCCTTCCGCTTTTCAAAACCGTCTGCAAAGAGTCGAGATCACCATCCTGTGTTTCATCACATTCTCCTTAATTTCATCCCTTCAACCCATTCTCAGTGTTCAGAGAGAGAATAGGAAGATCCGTATACTTGAACATATTTTCTCTGAAGGAAGTTCCCCATGAAAACAGTTAGCCCACAATAGATATGTACTAGTTATTAATCGAATATGTGGGCAGTAGGATAATTTGTCAGTGACCATGCAATTCATGTGACTAGAAAATGGAGGAACCATTGTGTACACTGAATGAGATATATCTATGAACAAGCCTATATAGATATAGAATGATATATGTCAAGTCAGGTGTGAAATTCTGACTTACATTTATTTGTATGCTTCAAAAGTCTTTATCTATACATTCTATTTAAAACAATTTTTTTGAACAAATGTTTTATATCTATTCCATAACTTAGAGAAAGAGTCATTAACTTATCAACATTTTTTTGGAAAATTAATCTTGGACAATTCATTTTACTACTAAAGAAGGCCATAGAAATGGATCTACCAAAGCCTTGTGACTACATTGAAGATGAGAAGAGCTTAATGTGTCCAAAAATAAGTTATTTTTTATATCTTTAATTGGAAGGATGGGTAAAATTCTATAAAGCCATCTTGCCTATTTTGGGGTTTTTTTTTTCTGAAATAATAATACTGTGTATCAAGAATCCATTAGATAGAATAGGAATACACTCACACATATTGATTTTAATACATTGTGTACATATGCTTGTTGTGTAATGTTTTACTGCTTTCAAAACCCACTAATATTTCGAGTACAGTACAATTTATATATACACACATACACACATGTATAAATGAGTGTGTAATATGAAGGTAGTGTGTAAAAATATGCAATGCTCTTCCAACTTAGGAATGGAGCACTCTGGTGGATGGGGAATATATGCATGAGTAAAGATATATCGCTTAAATTCAATGTTACTGATTGTCCAGTTCTGCGTGGGGCAGAGGTAGGATGCCAGCCTCTGAGGCTGAAGCGAAGGTTTTGATCCTACCTTGTGGTACTGGATGGGATAATAGTCTATAACCACCCTGAATAGTTGTAATACAACGAAACAGCTGTCTGTGGATGACACAATAATGTATTTATATATATATATATATTGATTGATTGATTGATTGCAAAAAGTATCCATTACATTTCATAAGGTTTATTTTACCATCTTCATACACCTTCAAGACTGACAGAATTTAAACCAAAGATTGTTCTGTATAACTTGTCTATGTTCAGTCATGTTAGAAACTGTCAACATAGGTTTCTTCAGCTTTGAAATCAATCTAACTACTACATGTATACAGACCGCACCAATGAGGCTAGAGGACTGAAAATTTAAACATTTACTCCTTATTATGTTCAAGAAAAAGTTTTTTTATTTTTCACCACCATCCCCGGTTTTTAGAGGGTGGTTCAGTTTGCAAAGTAAATTTATGCTAAATTGATCTCTTACAATTAACACTTGTTTTTTTTAAATTCAGACTTTTTAAATGATCATTCATCTACAAAAGGCAAGAACACTTATTCATTGATTATTTTTCAAAAACTTTTTGCATAATCACCCCAAACACAGCATGCTGTCAAAAAATGTTGGTCACGCAATGGTTTCTATTGACTGACTAATCGGTCGGTCTCAATATTTTACAATTTTCAGTCCAAATTCTGTATACATAATGTGTGATCTGTCCATCTGTCCTGTATATATATCTATATATATATATATAGATATATAGATGTGTATGTAAAAAGGCTGGATCAATGTCCACAGCCTGACACAGTTATTAAGTAGATATTGCTCAGAAACTTTCTCTGAATACCATTATTTGATATTTATTGATTTTTTTTCTGTGTATCTTTCTCAGATGAGTAAAATCTAGGTGTTTTTTCTCTCTCAGAACTAAAAGTGATACATTCTTGTGGCAGGTGCTGAGAAATCAAATATTGAATGAAACTTCAATTTCATTGAGACTTCACATCCTTTCTTCTCTCTCATGTATAATGCAGTGATCAAAAAAACAGTAATGTTGAAATTATGATCCCTATGACAAACTAAGTCACTCTTGTTGGTTTAGGAGTTAGTGTTTTTTTTCGGTGTGTGTGTAAGGAAAGTAGAGTAGAAAATCAGATGAAAATTTATGCATAGATATATATTGTATATGCATTTGTCTGCGTGCACTGTACGTGCTAGTGTGGGCATGCAGATGTATATATACGTGTTTGTTGTGTGGAGATCTGACAGAATGTTGGTAAAATGACAGATGGAAAGTAAAGAGAAATTTAAGAGAAAAACAGGTGTTACATCACAAAAAATCTCATCATCACATGGGCATGTTCTGATGCATTTCAATGGTTGCCTACCATCTTTTTCTAAGAACTTTCAGCGGTTACAGAAAAAAAATATATATGCATGCGTGTGTATATATATATATATATATATATATATATATATATATATGCCAGAGAGATACACACACACAAATGGAAAATGCCCTAGTATACAGGTAACAAGTTACCTAGCCACACCGCTGTGTGTATATGCATATGTGTATAACCATTTGGTTGCTATTTCATAAGCATTTAATTAGTCAAGGAAAATGTGTTGGCTATGAACTCTATTTAAGCTCTTCAATTCCAGTCCCAATATTAATAACCATCATTCTAATCTTAGTAATGCACGTATTTAGGGTATTGGTACTTTAGTCTAAAACACAAATGGTGATACATGTACTCCAGGTTGGAAACCTCTGACTAGATACACAAGAGTTTTTGACCGTTTCAAATTTCTCTGCAAGTCAAATGATATTTTAGTGTTAAGTATCCGTGTTCCTTGTCTATGAAATTCAGAATTGAAAACCTAGTGTTACCTGTATCCAAACAGAAGTTATTTGCATTAGAAACAGGTTTTTCAAAAAATGTCACTGATCTATTCTTTTTCCTGGACAAATTAAAAAAATAGGGCAAGCAAATGAAAAAAAATGCAACTAGCAAATTAAAAACAAGTGAATTGAACTGTGAACATGAGTAATCACATATATACAGTTACTGCAAATTTTAATTTTTCAAGTGAATTTTAAACTTGTCTCCTGATATATCCTGTTCAAATGATACCTCATTTTTGGTTTTATTTTATGTATCTGATTTTTTTACTTTTTCAGTTTTACTGATTTGAACCTTTAATGTCAGACAGTGCAAATTCCGGTTGTGGATCACTCAATATTGTATCTGTATATATTATGTTCATTGATTCAGTTTTTGATTTGCTTGCTGCATTTTTTCATTTGCTTAGGAAAAAGTATGGATCAGATTATTATTGAATCCCATGTTGTCTGTCTATAAACTTTTTGATTTTTCTCTTGCAGAGGTGAATCTTCAACAGCAGAGTGTGCCCACGGAAGTATTTGGTGGACTTGTCGGTGAGGAGGATGACCAGTAAAACAATCCTTAGACAAGTTTCTCTTGTCCAATAATCAACTCAATAAATCTATTTTTTATTCATTTTCATTATGGTTATTTAGAGTTTGAACTTTATTTCTCATTAGCTTTTTTGCTGCCAAATATATTTTTTAACTCCTGACGAATCACCCCAGACACAGCATGCTGTCCAAAGATGTTGGTCACACAATGGTTTCTATTGGGGGACTAATCGGTCGGTCTCAATATTTTTGGATTTCTAGTTCAAATTCTATGTACATAAGGTGTGATCTGTCCATGTGTGTGTATATATATATATATATATATATATATATATATATATATATATATATATATGAAAGGTGGGTCAGTGTCTACAGCCTGGCACAGTTATTAAGTGGATTTTGCTCAGAAACTTTCACTGAATACTATTATTTGATGCTTATTGATTTTTTTTCTGTGTACCTTTCTCAGATTTGTAAAATCCAGGTGATTTTTTTTCTCTCTCAGAACTAAAAGTGATACATTCTAGTGGCAAATGCTGAGAAATCAAATATTGAATGAAACTTTTGTTTGTTTTATTATGTAAAAGATTTGTATAAATAGAAAGTCTTTGTATGTTTAGAACAGTTTTATTTTTATGGAAAACAATATGTACAACAGATTATTTTGAAAATTAGTTCAAGTTCTTGGGTTGGTACCATTGTTGTCAAGATTTTTAAAAAAAACTCCAATGGTAATGGAGTATATCTCTAAATTGAATCTGCAAAAGAATGCAATTCCATTACTAAATCTTTCATTTTGAGCTTTATTCTCTATGATGCAAAAAACCCCAATTAAAACAATATTCCAAATTTATCCATTGGTTTGTTGAAATGAATTTTAAAAATAGTTATCATTCACTGATTTATTCGGACTATTATCCTCGTCTTGGTTGTTATTGCCACAATATTTTGGCCACTGTACCCTGCAGCCTTCTTTAGGTGTCTGTTGTAGCAAGAGTGGGCAATCAACCCCAGGCACACCATTTTCATGGGCCTAAAAAGCCTATTTATAACTATACCCTCTCTTTGGGTATTGCTCAACTGGCCCTGGATTCTTTTTTTGACCCTGGCCACTAACAACCTTTCAACGCTACTATAACCCTCTGGGAATTTTGAACCAAACCCTTTATCCATTCTGGGGGTGGGGTGGATTGTTCTCATTCTCCTGCCCACACAAGAAGTGTTATCTCATATCAGTCATTCTTCCTAGATGTCATTTGTCTACCTCTTCTGCCGAATCAGCATATTTATTTTGATGGTTATTTCAGTTTTGGCATTTTACCAAATGGTTTTCCTCATTTTTTTCTTTTTAATAGAATCATTTCTATCTTTCATCCCAACTTCTTGAAATATTCCTCCTACTTTGCTTCTAAATTTAAATTTCAGTGTTTCATGACACAACTAAAGTTTGTATCTCATTGCAAATTCTTTTGTTGAATTACAGACATCATATGACATTTTATTTATATGCCAAGAAGAGTTTTTCATTGTTGAAACAAATCAAGATAGTTGTAGTATAATGGTTAGGTCTTAGGATCAGACCTAGAGCTACAAGCTATGAGATCTCTGGTTCAATTATCAAAACCAACTCTGAAAATAAAATACTGTATATGCCGATGTATAAGACTTAATTAAAACAAAAACTAATTGGTCGGGTTAGTCACTCATTAGAAACTGTCAGGTGACTGTCTTTTTGCAGCATGATTTGTTAGGGGTGATCAATTAAAAAATTGGAAAAAGGGCTGACCAGTGAATAAGTCACTTCTCTCTCCTTTTGGACAGTGAACACTGGAAAAAATCTTGATCTTCAAAAAACAAGCATAAATTCTGCTAGACACCAATTTAGCATAAACTTACATAGCAGATTGACCCCCCCATAAAAAAAAATTATTTATGGAGAGAAATTTTCAAAAAACAAAAATTTTTTGTTCTAGACGTAATTAAGAGTAAATGTTTAGATTTTCAGTTTTCCAGCTCCACTTGTGCAGCCTGCACGCATGATATATTCATACAGAGCCAGCCAGATCAACTGAAAAAAATGAAGAAACCTATGTTAACAGTTTTTAACTATGTAAACATCACACTGCATTCAGTCCACAGTTATTACGACTTGGAGCTATCTACCAAAGCTCGATATGAACAGTTATAGGGCTGGGATAAGTTTTAGTAAGCAGTAGTCCTCCAAAAACCCTTTTAAATCATTAGTCTTTTAGTCCAGCATACACAGTAATCCATTGTAGAGTGTACATTCAGTTGAATGATTAATTAGTTCCCTGTACCCTGTCAGTTATCTCGACCAAGGTCTTGTTACTGGCACACCACCATTGTAGATGGGGAGGGTGACTGTAATGCTGAACAAGTCTTTCACTACAATCTAATTGTAACTTCATTTCCAATATGATTTATTAATTTTATGTCTTTTTAAAAATATAAATATTGTATTTATAATTATTGAGAATTGTTATGCATGTATTTTTTTAATAATTATATCCGTATTAAATAATTATGTGATTATATTCATATATAGCTATATTTGTAAAAGTATATGATCATTGTTATAATTGATAATTATATAGTTATTATCAAATATTGAATCACTGTAGTCCCACAAATAGCCTGACCAACCAGCCAAGTAAGCTACAGATTCTTCTCTCTTTGCTTGTGTGTGTGTCCGTCCAGATTACATTTTTAGGGTTACAACCTTGAAAATTTGGTGCCATCTAAAAATAATTTTTTTTTTTTTTTTTTTTTTTTTCCCAAAAGTGCATTTTAGGGTCTCTACGGTCATTATGGACCAACAATGCCAAAATCTTGTGCTGTTATTTTTTTTAGATAGAAGATCTATTTTTTTTAGATAATTAGTTCTGTTAGACAAGTGGGATATGGTGATTCATTTATGCAAGGCACTGAGATTCTTCATATTACAGTCTTAATCATATAAAATTATAGTTATGATATGATTAATGATTTTAGTTATGCAGGCACAACTCCAACTTTCAACAAGGGATGTTTCAGTACTTCTAGACAAAATTACCAGTAATCACTTAAATTTCTCACTGTGACTTGTTCACTGAGTGGCTAAAGGCCAAGTTTTCCTGGATGATATGTTTTACATAACCAAGAATAATGAGTTACAAACCTGTAGTCCAGCATATACAAATCCTGCAGCTTCAAGAGACAAGGATCTTACCCTTTAAACACTACAAATCTATGATGTAACTATCAAGCGTTAAATAATCAGTAATCCTGACAGTCCCCTTCCAGACCTTTCTTATTAGTTGCTTAGTGCAAGGAAAAGCCTACAATTTGTCATGTTTGAAGTGATAGTACTTGAAAATTCTTTGTACGCACAGCACTGTATTTTTTTAATTCAAACACCTGGATCTGTTTGAGCTATCCTGTTAAGGCTTCCCTATCACCCTGGGGTAGCTGGAAACCAGCCTATCAGGCAGTATGTGTGTGTGTGTATATATATATATATATATATATATATTGAGTAATATAGTAAGGGTTCAGTTTTACATGACTGTTGCATCGTAACATATATGCTTACACTTACCTGAAAAAAATTGGGATGATGGACACAAATAGTCCAAGTTCTTACCCTTGGTCCACTAAGTATGCATACTAAATTTGGTTGAGCTTCATCGATGAACAGAAAGTAAGAGTTCAGTTTTGTATTATAGTTACATTTAAATACCCCACCATCACCACTGAAACCCTTTAAAAAAAATGAAAAAGAATCCTTTTTCAACATTAGCCCCCACCCTTTTTTCTAACCATGTGAAGATAGAGTGGTAATAAATCAATTAAAAAAACAAATTGAATTAAAAACTATCTGATTTCCAGTCAGCCATCTATCTTTCTATTCCTTTGATGGACAGTAATTCATTCCACCTGTTAGGGCAGGTATTTGAAATATTATTATTCAATTTTATAAATTATTGTTATTATCATCATTATGAATAAATATTGTTACTGGCACACTATTGTGGCAGACAAAAGAAAATACAGGGTAATACTGAGCAAGTCTTCTCCATTATAATCTTTATTTCAAATGATTCATTAATTTTATTTTTTCAATTAAGGATTTGACGAAGGGGTCAAATCTCCAGACAAAAGTTAACCCATTAACAACAGCAGGTGGTGAAGAGAAATAGTTATCCATTGTATAAAGGCCTTGTCCATTGCAAGATAATCCATTGCAAGATAAAAGCTATGACTTGCAGAACTGAATTGCCATGAATGGATTTTTTATATTTTTTGTTTTTATAACTTTTTATATTTTTTTTTATTATTCTTTAGTTTTTATAACTTTTCATATTTTTTTTTATTATTCTTTAGTTTTTATAACTTTTTATATTTTTTTTTATTATTCTTTAGTTTTTAATATGTCATCAGGTCATTAAATTCTATTTTAGTAAGTCAGTTGCATTGTTTGATGTGACACAATAAAAAAAAAACACATTGCAAATTATTATCCATGGATGTAGTTATAATTCTATTGAGCTGAGCTACAGAACCAGTATGACTGAAATCCCCATCATCTGCCATCAATGGGTTAAATTAACCCCAGGAAATTTATAATTGACTTATTTGCTTATAAGCTCATTGCTTAGGATTAAATATTTCAATGGTTATTCTTTTTATGTCATTTTGCCAGCATTTTGTTACGCTTTAAGTAAACATCTGAAAATCGATATTTGAGTCCAATATTTCTTTTTTAATAATTCTATTTGAAATTTTAATGTTTAAAATAAACATAGAATTTTTTCCCTATTGAATTTCTATTTATTATAATTATAAATATAATAAAAGTTTTAAATTCTAGAAGCTTTATTTTTTTCTAAAGATTGGGCCAATTGTTTTTTACTTGACTATGAATAATCGACAGAATTACCAGATGAGCCAAACACCAACCCCAACAGACAGTTTCATCTTAAATATTATCCAAATGTTGCCATTCTTGAAAACCAAAGGTCAAAGTTTATTGTTGACTAAGTAACCCTATTACAAATCTCTGCCTTTCCCACATTTTATTTTTAGACTGGGTGGATGGATAGAAGTTAACTTTACACCTGAAAGGGAATAAACCTCTACAAATGGGACTGTCTAACAAAAAAGGTCAATCACTTTTAACTTCCACATACTTGTTTGACTGGGTCAATTTTTTAGCACAGAGTCAGAATCATTAGATACCCCGGGTTGCAAATTAGCCAATTTTTGGCTAGATCTGGCTGATTTTTTTTCGAGGCTTCCTTGTTTTGGTCAGTTGGTAGGTCGGTTGGTAAGCATGTCGTTCGGTAGGTAGGTCTGTCCCCCGTATTGTTTCTTTGCTGTTTCCAGTCAAATCTATTAAAACTTTATGGGAAGACGTCCCTGTATAAGATGCTTCATACCTAGAAAAATCTTCCACTCAGTGTCACATGATCTGGCTGTGATGGCGTTGATACTTTGTTTTAAAATCGATTTTCTCAGCTGTTTCAAGTCAGATTTACTTGAAAGTTTATAGAATGATGCTCCTTGTTGAGCTGATTCTCACCTAAAATTATCTTCTACTTTGGGGCACGTGATTTGTCAATAATGGTATTTTAACTTTATAGGGTACGCCTCATTGAACTTTCGATTCTTGTTTCCAACTGAGCTAATAAAAATCTATAATAAATCTGGCAAGTCTCATAAAAGTGAATGTTCAATCTTTATTGATAAAATAGTCTTAGTATATTGTCATTTTATTTTCCAAATTGGCTTTGAGTAAGTATGTGTAAAGTATACCCTGATTCACTCATTTTTGATAAATGCGATGTCTTCATCCAAGAAAATCTAACAACAAAATGTTTTAAATTTAGAAATATCCATCAAGGGATAAAGTTATGAAATTTCCATATTGTTTAGTACCCTTGTGGTGGAGGTGGAGGTGGTGGTGGTAGTAGTAAACTAAATGTAAATTCGGGATTGACTATTTTTTATTGCTAAAAGTAGCTAAAAATATTTTGAATGGCTAATAGGAAGGTCTAATTGCCAGGTAACTGTAGATTTCATTTCCTCTGTATCAATGTTAATCTTGAATTCTAAAAATGACCGACAAAATTATCTCTGGGTCACTTTTATACTGTATATGTCAATATTTTAAAAATTATTTAATTGAATCAATTGTAAAAATCTCGCCACTTTTAGCCATTTAAAATTGCCAATATAAAAATGATTATATGATGCGTCTTTGCAAAGATAGCCCTCACTAGAGACCATCGTATGACCAACGTCTTTTGGCAGTAATGCGTGTTTGGAGTGAGCAATGAATAAGTTTTGGCGGTGACCACTAAAAAATAAGAGACCAATTTAGCATAAACTCACAAAATTGAGCCCCCCCCCAAAAAAAAAAACCCGGGGGGGGTGGAAAACAAAAAAAAAAACTTTTCTTCTAGACATGAGTAAATATTGAAATTTTCAGCCTCATTGATGGCACATACAAAGATAGCCAGCCAGACCCACTTAAAAACTGAAGAAATCTATGTTGATAGTTTTGCTTAAGGGTTCTTGGCAGGTTCTAATAAACTAATCTAGAATTATTCATAATGACTGGGCTTTATCTGAGAAATTCAGACAACTTGAGACTCTTCTACTTCTAGGTATAAAGAAGTAACAAAAATAAGAAAAATGTTGAACTAGTGAGAGATTCAGCATTTAGAATTTCAAAATTTGTCAAGTAAAAAAAGCTAATCTGTGGTCAACAGACAACAATATTCCAGCAACATGTAATGCAGGGATGTTTGAATTTAACACAGAAAAGGTAACAATCCCTCAAATTAAGTGTTTTTAAATTTAAATCAAATGATAGTAAATTATCAAATTGTCCAATTTGCAATGTGCTATTTTAAATTTTATTGTTATCTATCTTGGTACAAGATGCTAATCTTGAATTTTACCTCGTTGGACTGGCCAGCCATTCTTGTGAAGCAGACAAATTATCATGAATCAATCAGAAAAACGATAAACAAAAAATGACTTTAACATCAACCGGAAATTAATCATGTTATGTTTTGGGTTTGAGCGTCCATTTTTTTTCTTCCTCTTTATTTTGATGATTAATAGACCACTCTCCATAGCTCAGTAGTAGAGTGCTTGCCTTTGGAATCATAGACAGTATTTCAATCCACCGCTGGTACTTGATGCTTCTCCACTAAGCCCAAAGACTAGCATTGAGGAACTTCTCCCCGGGGCTAAGGGGCCACAGCCAAATCATGTTAGGGACATTGATTCTTGTCAGATCAACGAAGTTTAGTAACGTCAGGCCTGGTCAGTTGCTAAGAAGGATGACCATTGATGAATAACAGGTACTGTGTAGAATGAAGCTTTGAAAGGCCTGGTAAGCTAGAAGTGGGTATTACTGACAGTTACCAAGTGTGCCTATCCCTGGGAAGAGTATTAGTGGGGAGAGATATGTACGTATATCAATACCTCATAGAAATAATGCTTCAGCTCAGAATTGACTTGGTTTATCAGAGATTAATGAATCAAAATTAATAAATACATGTATACCTTGATTAGTGCTGTTTATTTATTCCAAATTTTTCCATTCCGTTCAAAACTGCACTGTTCAAGGTATTATTATAATTCAATGTTTTGGGGTCGTTCCGCCCCCCCCCCCCGCCCCCCAGTTTATACTTAGTTACATTTGCTTGTAGAACAATATAACCCGCACTATTCGACGTATTACTGTTATCTCTTTCTTTTTAGTTTTCTACTGAGAAGTGGTTTCCGGAGCACATTGACATTGTTTTATTAAAACCGACGATCAGAACTGTCAACATTAGCTTCAGTTGTTGAATGGCTTTCATTATCTATGTATCACATATAAAGGCCACAACCGATGGGACTAGAGGGTTCAGTTTACATTTTAACTTTTTTGCTTAATTAGTCCCTTAGTTTGTACCCGGCAGAACTTCTTTTTCTCCTTCTTCTTCACAAAATTTAATGATCACTGTCCAACAAGAGGCGAGAGGATTTTACTTATTTATTGATCATCTCTAACACTGCTTGCTGGTAAAAAGGTAACGGTCTCTAATCATTGACTAACCAGACTTTTATTTAAGTATTTGTTGCAGTTTTTGTTTTCTTGTTTTTTTAAAATATATTCACTTCACGAAGTTCGAGGGCCTAACGATCACATGGTACCGAGCATTGAATCGGACAACAAAGTTCCAACTCTGGCTGGGGTAGTTCGTGTTTAAGGGGAAAAGATATGAATACTCCAGTTACGAGGAAATAGCTGGGCATGTGGAGCCTCTCAAACCTATAGTGTAAAGCAATCCATCTTGGGCGTCGCCGCGCCTGGCTCGCATCCCGACCCCATGAAAATAAAACAATGACTGGGTCTACATGGTTGGTTTGAGAAAGGGTGACGAAAAAAAAAAAAAAAAAAACCATCACCTCGTGCGTTGCGTAACTTAACTGATCTAACGTTCCCGACGCGGAAACATCAGTCTTGTTCTTCAATTCAAGTAATGTGTAATAATCTCTATGCTGCTGGGCTAAGTTATTAAACCAAAACAGTGACTGAGGGGCTTTGCCTCAAGCAACTATTGACAATCTCCCCCCCCCCGCCTCAACCCCGCGAACCTGCCTTCCGTATTTAATGTAACCACCTTTCTTAGTTTAAAACAGCCACGGACGCCTGCACCACCACACCCACCTGCTCGTCAACTCCTCACACCTACGATGTAGACAAGACAAATAATAATAATAACAACACCAGTAAATGCTATTTTAGTTGTAGATGTTTTACGAGGCTGGTCGGGCCAATTGCTTTTTAACCACTACCCAGAAACGATATTAAGGAGTGGGAATTCTATTACTACGGCTAGAGTTACTACTACAACTCAATGTACAAGAATTCGACGTTACTCTCTGGATTGTTGTATGTACATTCATTCGTTTGTTTTTAGTTACACAACGGAGCTTTATTTTTAAACTTCAAGAATTCCTGAAATTAGGTGAGTAAAATCTTCATTTCAACGATTTTTCATGCTACAAAAAGGGGCTGGATTTTCTTCGGTCTCAATAGTTTCAATTGACAAGAAATGTAAGATGAAAAACTTTTCCTTTAAAGTGGAGTAATTTCCGATTAAAACAAAACTTGATAGAAGTTTTACTTTTTTTATCGTCTTGGGAAAAGCTTTTCGTTTGTTTAAGGCTATTTATTTGTATGTCTATGTCCAAACAAACCCAAAACATTAGTTATGAAGTAAAAAAAATGCTGTAAATATGAATTTCTACACATCTTTCTTTTTTTTTCATCTCTTGAGTGATTTTTAAGGACGTCACGCTAGAAAGAAATAGTAAAACTTTGAGAAAAAACGAATGCATTTATTTAAAGCTTACCATAATAATAAACTTTGCATTAACAAAGTTATTAGAATGAATTTAGAAGGATAATTTCATGTTATTTTAGTTTCCAGTGTTAAATTAATAATTACAATTTTTAATTAGAAACCGACAACCCACACAGTAAACATATGTTTCTTCATTTTCTAAGTTGGTCTGGCTAGTTGGCTATGTATGTGTGTACCGCGCGTACAGGCCTCACCATTGGAGCTAAAGGGCTGGAAATTCGAGCATTTGTTCGTTATCATGTCTTGAAAATTGTTTTTCTTTTTTTCCCCACATTCCTCTCCTACATCGGTTATTGGGGGGGGGCTTCGATTTGGGAGTTGGTTAGGTATCGATCCCTTAATTTTTGTCTGGCAGTGTTAATGCTTGTTTGAAAGTTCAGACTTTTTTTTCTTGGTGATCACTGTCCAACAAAAGCTAAGAGAAAAGATTTATTCATTGATCTCCCACTCGTTCCATTTTTATTAATTAATCACCCCAACATGACATACTGATAGAAGACGTTGGTAATGTGACGGTTTCTATTTGGTGACTAACTGGATCAGCCTTTTCTTTTTTTTTTTTTTTTTTTGATATTATGTCAATGTCTCTCGTTCAGAATTCTTTTAAAAATCCGAATTAAAAGTTCCTGAAAATGTTGAAACTATTCATTGCCTGTGTCTCTCATATTACGGAACTTGTGTTTGCACTATGTAACTACTAGTTTACTTCATAGTAAGTATTTATGCAGACACTTGCGAATCCTCGGATCAACTATTTGCGTCAACAATAAAGTTTGTTCTGGAGGATGGTCGGCTATTCGAATTAACTTCTGATAATTCAACGCATGAAATCGTTAGATTAAGACAGATTAACAGAGTAAAGCATAAGATAATAAAACAGTAAGAAAACAAATAATTACCCTTCATATTTTTGCTTTGTTTAATAAATCGTATCACCGCCTATTTGTAAGCTATTCTGTGATACTTGAAAGAGTGCCTGAGGGGGTGTTGGAAGTAAAAAGATCGTGAGGCGCCAATCTTCCAAATAAATGGTTAGAACCTAACCCCCGTAATGAGTGTTTGTCCACGTGACGTGACTACGACTTAGTTGAGATTTCCGCCCAAGTTCTAGTAAAAATATTTTTTTGGCAATCTTTCAGTGTTCCCTATATCTGCTTTTGTCCATCCATAGTTGATTTCGTCAATGGTTAAAAACGCGTGCACCCAAGTCAACGATTGCTTATCTTTTTTACCTGAAAGTCTTTACGGTAATTAAACATCTTTTTGTTTATTGTTCATTCATTTTTTTTTTCTTATATATATATTTTACGTAATAAAAAGGCCTATTTTTAGTTTTTCAAATTTTTTATGAAACTGAAGTTTTCTTAGATTTAACTGACACAGTTTTTTCAGTCTTTTAAGAAAAAATATTTTTTGCCGATTTGTTACACCCGTTGACAAAACAAAAAAAATGAAAAGAAAAGACTGTTCAAAACCTGCGACTTGGTTAATACATTTTTTGACGGCTTTTTGGATATATTTGACAATATTTCTCTCTGCAATAAAACTCCATTTCTTATTGATTTTTCAAGTTAATCCTCGTTAAAACGTCCGAAATGCAACATAATTCATTATTGGAAAATGACGAAGTTGAAGTGTATATTACTTATAAACACTGTAGTCAGCTTTCTTCCACTATCTTTTTCTTTTTCTTGGGATCTCTACTTATTTCTAATACTTTGACATTTGATTCAAGGAAGAATTAAGGCGTGGTGTGAAGTAAGAAAAAGAACAAAAAAATATTTTCTTTCTTCGCCCACTCTCTCTATCCGTATGAACGCTATTAACTGATTCAAAAAGTCTGATCGAAAAACCTTCTGGCTTCCTTTTGAACCGTCAACTTTCGTCGAGTTAAAAAAACTAATCAATATCACTTACCGGTTTTCATCATTTTTTTTTTTTTTTTATTTCTATAAAATTTCATTTAAAAGAATTGAAGAAAATATGATATAAAAATTATTTTCTTCCATTAGTTAATCAATGCATTTTTTTTTCTGTTCATTTTCAATATTTTATTGTTGTACTTTGTTCTGCGTTTTAGATCTGAAATCGTACCAACAATTTACTTTCTGTGAAATAAATAGGGGCAAAGTGACATCTGAAAAAACAGGATATGTATGCATTGAAAGAAAATGCGTTTTTTCTTCTCTCGGAATTTCACTATGCATGCAACTTGTACTTTAATAAGATCTTTACTTGATAAAAAAAAGTATTTTTAAAAAGACCAAACGTGTCAGCACTGCTATTGCAGCTTCTTTGTTATTGTTAGAATAAATAAAACATTAACCCATGTTAATCTCCTAAGGGAAGTTGTTCGTTTTTTTATTTATTCCAGTAACTTTATTAAACTAAATTTAGCACTTTTCTATGCTGCCAAAAGGAAAAATGCGCAGAATTAAACGCAAAAAGCGCCAAATCGGCAATACTGTGCACTTGAGTGGTGATATATCGTTTCATGTTCACGTTTAAAACCGGGGTTGGGACTGGAAAAGTAAATGATGATGATGAATACTTATCAAAAAGGAAAATACAGGGCGTGGCTGACTCTTGGCTATTTCTTAGGCCTCGTAACCATTTATTACGATTAAAGGCGATCTTTCGTTTTGTCTCTAACTTGGGAAAGCCAGTCCCACTTGTTGCATTACAATTGAATTACCCAAACCTGTCTATCTTTTCAAAGACGCATCATGTAGCTATTTTTGTGGGCCATTATTATACAGCTAAAAGTGTTGATATTTTTATTGTTTTTATAAAGTACAAAAATTTCACACATGCGAATTATATCTGTTACTCTTTAATAATTATATTGGTTACTTATTAAATTCAAAATTACCGCTAATACCGAGGAAATTAAATCTATAGTGAACTGGCAATTAAACATACCCAATAGCTATTTCGTTTCATTATTCTAGCCATTTTAAGCCATAAAATGGCCTATATCGAAATGGCTACATTATGCGTCTCAACTAAAACACTCACTAACCCTAATTATTTAGAATTAATATTGATTGGTTGATGTAGATTGCAATCTGTTTCAAGGAATCAAGTTGGAGTAGCTTGCCCTCATTTTAATTTTTTTTCTTATCTACCAACATTAAAAGAAAGATTTCCTAAAGGCTTCAGTAATTAGTCGCTCAATGAGGATCGAACTCACTTAATTAGTGAATTCGTCTGAAGTATGAGCTTGCTGATTTTGAAGCTAGTCTCCTGATTTCGTTATTATCAAGGTTTGGTTGGTGACTGAAATAGTTGCATAGATATTTCCGACTGGTGCCAGAGGTTAATGTTCGAGCCCAGATAAAATTCAGGATTTTGAATTTCTTGAAAGATTGGTGCAGTAGTCCTATCACTTTTCCTGGCTAGGGTGTACTGAGCTACGTTTAGTGAAACATTAATAACAGGTCAGTTAGTGTGAACATTTATAGGTCAGAATGTTCCTCTAACCACAAACTGACTTTTTTCTCATGATTTTGAAAAAATGGCAGCTGTCCAGGGTGTCGCTCTTTCGTTGAAACCCGGACATGAAAGCAAAGTGCACAATTTAATGATGTCAAAAACACCACTGAATCACTGAAGGAACCTCAAATTTTAATCGATAATGTTACGTTTCGAATGTCTGGTTGACTTGATCCGAGCATTTCAAGTTGGTGGAGAGTTGCGTAGCGTCTCACTTCTTTTCCGTGACCAATCAGTTAAATCGTCTGCTTTTTACCTGATTGGGGGGGGGGGCTACGAAACGGATCTAATAAAGATCAGCACTAACCTTGTTCCATTCGGGCTATTACAATAGTCAGAGCGATCTTGGGTAAACTCCTGAACTTGCACAGGCGCCGTTTAAATGGCACAAGCCCGCCGATGTTTGAAACAAAAGGAGTTTAATAAATGATGTTGCAAAAATCTTTTTTTGCTCATCCTTACTTTTAATTCGTATCCAGGTGGTGCCAATCTTGATTTAAGTCGTATCACTCTTCATTAAGTGGGTGGCATTGATCTTTATTAGGGTGCCAGTGGTCAATGATCGAGCCCAGATAAAATCTAGGATTTTGAATTTCTTGGAAGATTGGGGCAATAGTCCTATCACTTTTTTCTGGCCTAAGTGTACTGAGCTAAGTTTAGTGGAACATTATTAAAAATTCAATTAGTTGGAAATTTCAGAATGTTTCTCTAACCATCTCAAACTGGCTTTTTTCCAATAATTTTGAACAATGGCTGCTGTCTGGGGTGAGTTTTAACGGCACTGATATTTACTTCATCCCCCTCCCCCAAACTTGAATGTTCCATTGAAACAGTAAAGCAACTTTTCGAAAAATAAAGTTTTGGTGGGGATGAAGTGAAAAGACATTAAATATTGGATTTTCCTATAAATTTTGTCTAGCAAGAAGACGTGAACAAGATCTTTTTTTTTAATCTTCCTAGAGACTTGGTGTAATTTCCAAGTTTACGGGCGCGGCATATATGACTTAATCAAAACTGTACAATTATACAAACCTTACGTTTCAACCTCATTTCATTGTTGCTAAATAAGCGCATTCTTGTTTTAGCAGTGCGAAAATCGCTATTTAGTGTGGTCATTTTGGCTATTTTAGAAATCATTTTGTTCAGCCTGAGCAGCTTATTCAAAAAGAAAAAAAAAAACAAAATAGCGTTCAGCGTTTGTTTACCAGGAAGCCGTTGTAGAGGTATCGCACACTCTTTATTATCTCTCTCTCTCTCCTACACCCAAGACTGCTGCGGCTTCCACCACCCTGATCACTCATACTTTCACCTTTTTTCCGTATTGACGCCCTAAAAATGTTCCTATATAAATTGAGTCATTTCTTTGCTTTACGTCACTTCGGTGTACAAAATATTTTTATAGGAATGCCCTACTTTCGGATAGCGAGGGAAACCGGCGATTTACAGGAAAACTCGATATTTAATGGCTTTTGAAAGTGTCAAGTGTGGGGTCTTGAATGCCCATAATTTTTTACACACAAACGCGCATGCGTGTTTCAAACAAACTGTCCTCCTGAATCGGGGTAAACCAAACCGTTATTACTGACCAAGCAAAACTCACAAAAACATTCAAAATAGGTCTCGCTATAATATATATATATATATAATATATATATATATATATATATGTGTGTGTGTGTGTGGCACGTACAGGCTGCACCAATATGGTGGCTGAAAATTTGAAGATTTACTCCTTAATGTTTAGAAAAAAACTTTCATGTTTTTAGAACCCCCCCCCTACCTAGCTCTTTGATGGGGTTTTCAATGCACTGGGTATGTTTGGTTTCCTTCCTTTTAGTTTCGTGTTTAGTAGTGTTCACGCTTGTTTTGGGATATTTAGACTTTTTTCCCCCTAATGATCACCGCCCACCAAAAAGCGAGAGATGTTACATTCATTGATCACCTCTCTAATCTTGGGACCCTGTGTAGCGGCACTGTTCTAAATACAGCCCACGTGGTTGCATTGAAATGATTACTTTTAATAAGTTGCACTTGAAAACATGTGCCTGATCTTAGTCATTCTCTCTGGCAACTGCAATAGAGGGTTGCTATTTGGGCCATTTTGTGGCCAAATATAGCCTTTAAAGAGCATTTGGCCGAATTTGATTATTGGACTTTTATTTTGTGAGTTTTTCATTTTAAGAACTTTTTTCTTTTTAATAGCAAACAAATTTTACTTGTAATTTTTTTGTGCATCATCTATAAGACCATCGTTTTCTCAAAATAATTTTCAGTTAGAAAGTCAATCTTCTTACGGTAAATAACCATGTATTTCTCTACCAAACGTACGGAACAAAAAGTTGATTTAATGGCAGTTGTATTGATAAGATCTCATCTTTGGTATGCGCTACAGGTAGCGATATTTTATAAATAATTTTAGCGTTTGGCAATTTTTGGCGTGTTTTGGGCCTGAAACGTCTCCAACCATCTGGCAACTCTGCTGCAGTATTTCAAATTCTTTTATTCTGGGAACACCGTTTCTTATTCTTGGAATAATCTGAAGCGAGAACATTTTCTTTGAAAAAAAAATCGGAAACTGTTGTTATTGATGTCGTTGAAGATGCGTCTGTTTTATGCAACTGGTGACTAATTTCTCCTGCAAAAAAGCCCAATACTTAAGGAGGGTTGCTGCTTGTTGAGGTAAATCCCATTAAAAACATATTCTCCCTGACACTGACGGGACGGTACTACTTTGTAGGCCTTGTTTTCGCCCTCTTTTTTCCGTGTTCCAAGATGTATTGCTGCTACGTTTTCACTACAGATCAACTTTCTTGATTGTGATAGGAAAATTCGGTCTCGGAATTTTTGAATCAGTGAAAGACCATCTTGATATTGAGTTTTAGAAGAAGTAGTATTTTAGAATAAGAAAATTGATCTCAGAAAGTTCGGTCTTTCACTTATGTTATTCTTGTTTAAGGTTGTAGGACGTTTCTGTCGCAGGCATTTCGACTGCAGACGTTTCGGTCTTGTTTTGTTTTTAAAGTCGAAAAAGTCTAATTTATTTGTTTAATTCTGTTATTTATTTTGATTTATTTGTCATTTTAACATGTATGCACGGGTGTTAAATTACTCACATGGAATTACTTTTTAAAAGATTTTCTAATTTTTTTCTCTAGCCATGGTAAAAAACGAACCCTTAGCCTATTTTATTCTCATTTCATATAATTTTTTTAAAAGATGAAGATCAGCTACAATTATTTCAAGATTGTTCATGGGCCCATTTCACTTAAAATTAGGTCTAGTTTGTCATTTTCGCCTTTTAAAAACAAAACTAGGCCGAAACATCCATTTACCATTATGTAATATAGACAGAATTTTCTGAGATCAACTTTCTTGACATTTTTACACACATGAACACGCGCATGACGAAGACATTATAGCGAACAAACGGAATGCATATATGTGCTTATATCTCGCCACCGCGCTTTTCCCCCTAGTTTCTATTCTCTAGAATCTCCAAAAGGTTTTCTCTATTATTTTATTTTCATTTAGAGTTGTTTTCTTGGTCTGTCGTTAAATTATGTTATATATTGTACTTTTGCACTTGTCATATTTTTTCTTGAAGCTGTTAACTGCTCATTTCCAGGATATTTGGGTCATACTACTGAATGTCCCAATTATTGATGTTCTTTGCAAGAAGTTCGTTTTTGTGTTCTTTCTTCAGTTTGTTTTTCTCTTCTTTCATTGTGAAAAATCTATCAGTTGGGGTATTATTTTTTTAGATTTTGTCCTACAATCATTTTAAGTATTTCTATTTGTATTTCTTCATTTCCATGAGTTAATTATGGCAGGGTTACCATTCTGGCCGTTTTATGGTCAGATTTGACATATTTTTTTCTTTTTTTTTTTTTCTTTTTTTTTTTTTTCTTTTGTAGTATTTGGCCATGAATGTTTTGATTGGGCCATGTTTAGATTTTTTTTTTAATGAAACAAATTGAAATGATGTCTAAAACTACACGTCTACTTAATATTATTTATTGAATTATTTTTTCACATGCCCGAGGGATGAAAGGATTACATTGAATGGGTCGATAAAAAGTTCTGGGCCTCTGCAATACGACTTACTTTGAATATTGATCATTGTGTTAACTTTTTTTGCAGTAATATCTTTAATAAATTCTCGTGCGAGTATGTGTGTGTGCGCGCTGATGTTTACTGCAATATTACAATGTTTTTATAAACAAGTTTTGCATTTTGTTATTTTTTGCCAAAAATGTCTACAACTAACCTACAATTATGGTTAATTGTAGACTGTAGTATTTCTTCATCGTATGTGAGATTACAGCAGTTAACGATTGCATAGGAAATGGAAATATTGAATGTAAAATGTGGTTTATCGGACTTACACTTGAGAACATATTATTGAATAATTATTTCAGGCTTTAGCATGACTGATATTTTTTAAATAAACATCTTTTTAAATCATATGTAGTCTTTGCAGCACTACAAGGTAAAGTGATACTCGTACTCCTATTAAAAAACAAACCGTTGTACTTAATAATTAACAGGTGTGCGAGACTAACTATGGTTTAAGAACTTAGTTTTGTCAGTATTATGATATGCAATGGGGATCCAACTCAGTACATGTGTCTGCAAGACACAGTTGTTGACCATTTGGCATTTACGTTATGAAAGCTCCTTCTGGGCGCAAATTAGAGACCAACTAAAACTGTCCATATAGGTTTCTTGAGTTTTTAAGCTAGTCTGGCTGACTAATAAACATATCCCACGCACAGGTCGCACCGATCGTGTTAGGGCTGGCAATTTAAACACGTATTCCTTATTAAATCTAGAAAAGATGTTTTATGTTTTTGTATTAATTTTGAAAATTCTCTCTTAATTAGATTTTTAGTGTGGGGGGAGGCGTCAGTTTAAAACGCAAGTTTGTGTTAAATTGGTCCCTTAGTTTGTGTCCGGCAGGATTCAGGCTTTTTTTTTTTCTTTAAGAATTCGGAATTCTAGTGATCGCTGCCCAACAAAAGGCGAGAGAAGTAAATTATTTATTGATCATCCAATTTTTTTGATTATTCACCCGAACACGACTTTCTGCCTGAAGGCAGTGGTCATTTGACGGTTTCTGTTAAGTGACTAACCAGACCTGTTTTTACTGATTTTATTAATGACGATGTTATTTTCTCTATTCTAAGAAAGGTTATGTTATTCCTTGAAATCAAATTAACAATTGAATTACGAATGCGTCATCGTTCATTCTATTCATTCAGTGCAATATTTATTCATCTCATCATCATCATCATCAGTTTTTTATCGTCCGTCGTTGGACATAGACCTTCCCCAGGATTCGCCACACTTCTCTATCGTGGGCGTCGCAGAGCCAGTATTTTCTATAGTTGTTCAGTTCATCTCTCCATCTTGTATTCGGTCAGCCTCGGTTTCGCATGTGATCTCGGGATCCATGTTGGGAGTCGTGATGTCCGTCGGTTGTCAATCATTCTTGCAACAGGGCCCGCCCATTGCCATTTAAGTTTTCTAATAGATTCTATGATGTCTCTGACTCCTGTTTTCTTCCTTATATACTGTGCTGTCTTGTGATCTCACGAATATTTGAATTTCTATGAGTATGAGATAACGTGGTAGGGTCAATCGTTCAAAATGTAGGTTGGAGATATTTTTATCAGGAAAATTGTTACCTTTAAGTCGACTAGAAGAGAGCATCGTTACTGGACACTGATAATGAGCTGCAGAATATTTTCTGTTTGCAGATACACCGTCTGTATTGTTAAAAACAACAGGATTGTTTTTGCCCTCAGCGTAATTGATGGGATGTAAGACCCCCCCCATAACATTTCATTCCGACAAGGAATATGTTGGGTGGTAAAAACACACTTCCTTCATTTATTGTCCAGTTTCTTTAAAACTCCTTTTGAGACTTTTTTTGAGAGTAAAGTGTGAGGGTATTATATGCTGTTAAATGCGGTAAATTATTTTAGAGCAGTGACATACACAAACTATCAAAAGGATAGGACTCAGTTGAAAAAAAAGGAACACTCCCTTAACATTTTTAGAAATAAGATCTGCAATGCTATATAAGCAGTGGCATTCATTTTCCCGACTATGAGATCCCGACTGTTCATTTGCCGAACGCTGATTGGTCGATTAAGAATTTCCCGAAAAACGAAGGAAGTCAATTCGTTGCTTTTCTTTCATACTTTATTACTTACCAAAACACCGTTGTTGTTTGTTTTTGTTTTTTTTTTTGTTTTTTTTTTTGTTTTTTTTTGTTTTTTTTTCTTTTTCGTGTTTTTTTTTGTTTTTTTTTCTTTTTCGTGTTTTTTTTGTTTTTTTTTCTTTTTTCGTGTTTTTTTTTTGTTTTTTTTTTTTTTTCGTGTTTTGTTTTTGTTTTTCGTGTTTTTTTGTTTTTTTTCGTATTTTATTTTTGTTCATTTTTCAAAATTAGTGCAATGGGGGTATGAATTTATGAAAAGAAGCATATATGGTATAATTTGTTGATTTACCTTTTACTTACGATAAAACTTATTGTTTTCGATAAGATTTTTGAAGATATTATTTCATGCACGATTGTAAGTGCAGACGCATACGATTGTTTAAACGAGAATTTTAATAAAATGAAATTCGTATTTTTATTTTCATTCTATTTCAAGTAATTTGATGAACATAAATAGATAATTGCGAGGTCTAGCCGCATGAAATCGGTGGAAATTCATGATTGATGCAGTAACAATACAATTTATGTATTTAATTGTTTTTCTTTGATAGATTCTCTGGTTCATTCATTTTTTGCCATTTTTAACCTTGAAAAGAGAATTGATGCTTTTTGACCGATTGCATTTGTTACATTTTTCGAAATGAAGGAAAATTTTACTGCATATTAAATTAGATTTTAGATGACAAAATTCCTAAACTGAACGTTTTTCTTAAAAGTAAATGATAAATGCTGTAAAAACAATGATTTCACGATGATTAGATTGAGACATAAAAGTACCTCAGTGGATAGAATTATGGCATGGAAGACCTTTTTTCATTCTTTGTTTTGTTTTGAATTATTACCACTGCCAACGAAGTTCGAGAGGTAAATTCGGTCGTGTTCGTCTTACTGTCCTAAAGCTTTCTACATAAGTACCAAATGAATTGCTATGAAATTTTGTGGAGGGTTGGGCAATGGGGTGTGAAAGTATTAGTTGAATTTTTTTTAGCAGATCCCAGCATTTGCTTTTGATTGATAGATATTTTTCTTTTTTTTCTTTTTTTTTTTTGTCTGATTGGTCGGGTTTTTTCTTCTCGTACATTTATTATCTATTAGTTCCATTGTCAATTAGATTCAACCCGCCTCTTATATGCAGTCACTACCTGACCAGTCATCAAGAGACCGTTGACTGTTGGATTCTTTACACCATCGGAGAGAGGGGGGCTAAGGTCTTGTCTGGTAATTTTTTTTTCTCGTCTCTCTGGGAGATTTTTTTCCTTTTTTTAAAAAATTTTTTATTGTCAAACGTATGGTGTTTCGTTGGTAGTGTTGCCAATTTGATACTTTACGCGCTAAAATTCAGCTGTGTTTTGGCCATATTCAGCATCATTTGTGTGTTTTGGGCCATATTCAGCATCTTTTGTGTGTTTTTGGCCGTATTTAACATCTTTTCTGTGTTTTTGACCATATTCAGCATCTTTTCTGTGTGTTTTTGGCCATATTCAGCATCATTTCTGTGTTTTTGGCCATATTCAGCATCTTTTCTGTGTTTTTGGCCATATTCAGCCATCTCTTCTGTGTTTTTGGCCATATTCAGCCATCTCTTCTGTGTTTTTTGCCATATTCAGCCATCTCTTCTGTGTTTTTGGCCATATTCAGCCATCTCTTCTGTGTTTTTGGCCATATTCAGCCATCTCTTCTGTGTTTTTGGCCATATTCAGCCATCTCTTCTGTGTTTTTGACCATATTCAGCCATCTCTTCTGTGTTTTTGGCCATATTCAGCCATCTCTTCTGTGTTTTCGGCCATATTCAGCCATCTCTTCTGTGTTTTTTGCCATATTCAGCCATCTCTTCTGTGTTTTTTGCCATATTCAGCCATCTCTTCTGTGTTTTTTGCCATATTCAGCCATCTCTTCTGTGTTTTTTGCCATATTCAGCCATCTCTTCTGTGTTTTTTGCCATATTCAGCCATCTCCTCTGTGTTTTTTGCCATATTCAGCCATCTCTTCTGTGTTTTTGACCATATTCAGCCATCTCTTCTGTGTTTTTGACCATATTCAGCCATCTCTTCTGTGTTTTTTGCCATATTCAGCCATCTCTTCTGTGTTTTTTGCCATATTCAGCCATCTCTTCTGTGTTTTTTGCCATATTCAGCCATCTCTTCTGTGTTTTTTGCCATATTCAGCCATCTCTTCTGTGTTTTCGGCCATATTCAGCCATCTCTTCTGTGTTTTCGGCCATATTCAGCCATCTCTTCTGTGTTTTCGGCCATATTCAGCCATCTCTTCTGTGTTTTCGGCCATATTCAGCCATCTCTTCTGTGTTTTCGGCCATATTCAGCCATCTCTTCTGTGTTTTCGGCCATATTCAGCCATCTCTTCTGTGTTTTCGGCCATATTCAGCCATCTCTTCTGTGTTTTCGGCCATATTCAGCCATCTCTTCTGTGTTTTCGGCCATATTCAGCCATCTCTTCTGTGTTTTCGGCCATATTCAGCCATCTCTTCTGTGTTTTCGGCCATATTCAGCCATCTCTTCTGTGTTTTCGGCCATATTCAGCCATCTCTTCTGTGTTTTCGGCCATATTCAGCCATCTCTTCTGTGTTTTCGGCCATATTCAGCCATCTCTTCTGTGTTTTCGGCCATATTCAGCCATCTCTTCTGTGTTTTCGGCCATATTCAGCCATCTCTTCTGTGTTTTCGGCCATATTCAGCCATCTCTTCTGTGTTTTCGGCCATATTCAGCCATCTCTTCTGTGTTTTCGGCCATATTCAGCCATCTCTTCTGTGTTTTCGGCCATATTCAGCCATCTCTTCTGTGTTTTCGGCCATATTCAGCCATCTCTTCTTTAATTTGGTGCTTTTTGGCAGTCAAACTAGTGCGAAAATATTTCTTAAGTTGACAACCCTTTTCGTTGGTAGCCAATAAACGCTTCAGAAAATAGAGCCAGAAAAGCCATGCCTCGTGATGTTCACTGATTTCCTTTGAAACTAGTGACGTTAATTGATTCTGAATTCTTACACGAACAGAAAACGCTGCTGAAGAAATCAAATATGGATGAGTAAGCTGGCTGGACGAAATCTGAATCTAGCTTTTCATGCAATGAGCGATTTTACTTCTTGCTCATTTGAAATCAAGGATTTTAGTCGAATTTTTCGGGAGACTGCTGCTAGGTTTGTTGTTCAATTGCGAAGTACATCAAACCCCTTTTATTCAGCAACGTCTTTAAAATTTTAAACGGAACTCTTAATAAATCTGATAGGTAGTCAACAAGGATCGAACTTGCCACCTATCCAGAGGGTTAGGGATCATATTTTCAGGGTTGGTTTTTCATCAGCGTTTCCTCTGCTGCTGGTTGGACGGTCATTTTGAAACGGGAAAGGTAAAGATTTCGAAAAAAATTTTTTTTTTTAGGAAATTTCAAATCTTGAGCAATGATAATTTATACATTATTTATTATAAAACTAAACTAAAAAATTCAAACGCTTATAATAATCTTGCCTTGATTTCTGTAATCATTGAATAGAATTTTATTTTGAGGAATTTTTTCTTTAAAATGTCATGCAAAAAGATCGGTGGGGCATAACGAGTCTTTTTCAAGAACGGTTTCAACAAAAGATAAACCAATTTTGAATTCTGAAATTAGATTATTCAGACCGGATTCGAAGACCACAAGCTAACAAAAGACGTTAAAATGATTTATTCGTCCATTCTTTGGATATTTGTGATTCTTAACGAGAAATAGTGATGACCCATTACAACCTGTTGCTGTCATTTTTTGTTGATAAAAAAGATAATGTTATTAGAAAGAGGATAAGATCAACAGTCTTTGAGCGCCATTTTCAGGATCAGAAAAAAATTTCCATTCATATTTTTGGTTGACCTCTCTAAATACTAAAAATATTTTTATGGACCCACACGTTTTATTTATGTTTGAGACCCCAACAGTTTTATGTTACGTGTAAAATAGTTTGTTAAATAGCGTGTGGAAGAAGGTACAATATTTGATAAACTGTTAACTCCCAACATTAGTTTCTTCAGTTTTTATGTGGGACTGGTTGGCTATCTATGATAATTCGTGTGTACATACAGCACTAATTGGGCTTGATGGCTCAAATTTTAAACATTTACTCATGTCTTGAAAAAACGGATTTTTTTTTCTTACATTCCCACCATAATAAGTTTTTAGTGTGGGAGGGTCAACTTATGATATAAGTTTATTCTAGATAGGTTCCTTTGTTTTTGAGTCTTGTAATGTTCATTCTTGTCTGGGTTTTTTTTTTTGTTTTTTTTTTTAAATTTGCACTTATTTAGTGACAAGGCAGAAACAATTTGTTCGTTGATCACTCCTTGTTTCAACTTTTTAATCGATCACCCGAAAGACGTAGGTCACCTGATGCCTTCTATTGAGTTTAACCTGACCTCACTTTTCTTCTTTTTGCTATCTCATAGTTTAGCATCCCTAATAATCACGGTCGTGGGGGCATTTGGTTCATAGTCTGTACCCAAGTAACGTTACTTGCAAGGATTTATGAGGTGTAGTGTTGCGAGGGAGATATGAGCTAACACAGATTTGGGCGGTTCAGTGGTGTACAAGATCACTCAGTGGGTGGATGAGATTGTCGAGGAATGTGAAACTTGAGTACAAGGGAAATCGGCATAACAATATCAGTTTATATGTAACTCTTGACAATTGCTGCTATGGTTACCAACAGTATCACACATTGTTCCTATACTATGCAAAAATATGTTCACTGCTCACACACAAACACACGTGTGTGTATATATATATCTATATATCTATATATTTATATATATATTGCACTGACGTGGAGAAATGGTCTAATCGCGAAAACTTGGGCTTTTTTCACTTATATATTTTTTTGTAGGAAAAAAAGCTCAAGTTTTCGCAATTAGGCAATACGTAGATATCAAATTTTGATCAAATTAAAACTAAGTGAAATCAAACTTTTTTTAACAGAAAACAAGTAAATTTTGCCAATTTGGCATATATATATATATTTGATGTGTATGCAGTGTGTGTATATTTATATTTACATACATGTATGCATTTGTATGTGTTTGCGGTGTATGTATGTATATACATATATATATGTGTGTGTGTGTGTATGTATTTACGTATACTAAACTAAATAAATACATGCTCTAACAGGAGGGATAAATTGCAAAGAAAATTCATAAGATAAACTCATAGATGGAAATCAGATGGCATCAATTTAATTTGTTTTTAAAAAGTGGTATTAATGACATTTAGAGTTTTTTTCAGTTAGACAATATGGTTACTGTAGGTTTTACAAGTAGGGAAAAATCTATAATTGATGGTCAATCGCAAAACCATTGTATTGAAGATTTTACAAGAAGGCAAATTCTACTGAAAGGTTCGGGGCGAAGATTTACAATAATATTGCTTACAGCTAAAAAGGTAGAGAAACGAACAAGAATATACTCGTTTTGTAATTTAAAACTTTCTCTAAAGCTGGAAAAATGTGACATTTGACGGATGATGTAAGATGATTATTGATATACAAAGAAAGTAGATAAACTATTATTACACAGTATTTTGTGTTAATGTATTTTTAAAGTTTCAGATGTTGGAAAATAAGATTTAGCTGAATATTGGCCGAAACCATTGGAGCATCTGGTCATTACTTTAGGGAAAGAAAAGGGTAAAAATTGAGAAGAGAGTTTTGCTAGAATTTTAAAATGTCCTCACTGATTCCAGATTAGATCTGAAAAAAAAAACATGGCTGATGAGCCACGTGTTTAATGAAGAAGGTTTTTCTAGAAATGAAAATCAATGAGTTTTGGGGCCATTTATCTTTTCTGACCCGGGAACAAAGATAAGGGAATTCCAAATTTTTTTTTTCCACCCACACGATTATTATTATCATGAAGACACTTTCTGGTTTGGTAACAGAATAACATAAAGCATGGACCCGCCTTTTGGGAGGGTATGAAATGAATCGACCAATAGTTTTTCTGAATTTTGCTGTAGTTTTTTAAAAAAGTTCAAAATTTCTCATTTTGGAATACAAAACAAATATTGTAGAAGAGTGATTAACGTGAATTCAAAGGTTATTAGAACCAAGAAGCTCCTTAAGATACCCAAAGAGCCCCTAATAAAAGGAGTGTCATTTTTGCTCTGAGCTGCCAAGTTTAGAAAACTTGCCTGTTGATGAACCTTTGACCCTATGAGACAAAGTACTGGTTAAGTTTGCAGTTCAGCTGAAGTCTCAATTTGGGACGCTTGACCAAGTCCAGAGCTACAAAAATAAACTGTCATTCTCCTCTTGGTCCCTCTCAATGACTAATACCAGAGTGCCCACTGTTATTGATGGAAATCTGTGTTCAATTTAACTTGTTTTTAAAAAGTGATATTTGTGCCTTTTAGAGTTGGGGGGGGGGAGATCTCTGCTTAATAAAATTTTTTTTAAAAAGTGGACACAAAAATGTATGAATTTTAGCATGAATTTGCATGGTAAAAATCTGAAAAAATTAAAAAAAAAAAAATTTGGAGAGTGATTTTCAAAAACTAGTTTACAAAAAAAACCCCAGGTCACATTAATATACACAGAAAATTTCATGGGGTTGTGTTGTTCTTGTGGTAGGTAGTCGCATATGGACAGACAGACTTTTAGGGAATAATAATATGATAGATGTAGCATGCTTATATGTGTGTACATGTTTACATTTGTGTTTATATTGTGGAGAAGAAATGGATATGTTTGCTATTTCAGTACGAAGCTAACGTCTAAAATTAAAACGATCAACTAAAATACCTGACCGGGATCCAAAACAACCTTCAGTTTAAAATGCAAAAATTCCTAATCATAGAATTCTGCCAAAAGTAACGTCATGATTTCAAATAAGAATCATGTGATCACGTCAGTAAGATTT
Organism: Thysanoteuthis rhombus; assembly: GCA_963457665.1. Lineage (NCBI taxonomy): Eukaryota > Metazoa > Mollusca > Cephalopoda > Oegopsida > Thysanoteuthidae > Thysanoteuthis > Thysanoteuthis major. The sequence goes on along the minus strand of OY735240.1, from coordinate 23,625,937 downwards.
TCTAACCAATCAGAGATAATTTTGAAACATTACACAGACCATCAATTTGAACCACCAAGAAGCCATGCAAAGACTGAAAATTTGCTGATTCACTAGTTGAGTTTTCATTACTTGGCGCTCCCAGCACTTGGGTAAAATCACTTGTGACTTGACTGCTCAACTTGATAAAGTTTCAAGCAACCCTACCTACAATCCTTTTTCAGATCTTTCAAAGATAATGCTAGCATAGAAAGTGTTGGCGGGGTGAGACCAGTCATATTATGATCTCAGGAAAATGTTGGTGTATGTAGTTCTAACAGAAAATATCCATACCTCACATAAATGAATCCCAGCGCACATACCAAAACTAATACTTGAAACAATCAACTAAAATTATCTTATATATAGATGAAAAGATCTATGTTGAAGATACCAGCTCAAAATTAGAGCATTGTTGGTCCAAAATGACCATAGAAATCCAGAAGAGCACTTTAACAAAAAAAAACAAAGAAAATTTACTTTAGATGGTGCCTGGAGGTATACTTGTGTAAATTCTTGAGGTTGAAGCCCCAAAATGTGACCAGAATCACCCGGAGACACACATACAAACAGACAAGCAAAGAGAGAAGAATCACGAGCACACTTGACTAGTTAGTCGTACGGGCCGTTTGTGAGGCTATAGGGATTTGTTAAACAAAGTCCTCTTACACTCAGCTCCTCCCTATGAATGATACCAAAGAACCAACATGTTGATTCTACAAGAATTCACTCTACTCAAATTTGCAAGCATGTTTCTTCATATTTGATATATTTGTGTATCACAGACACTGACTTTGGCACGCCAAGAACTCTTTGGAACCTTGCACTTTAGGCATATTTTCAACAGCTGATTCTTTATCTTGTAGTATAGCTGCATAACCTATATTTTGGTGATACGATGGCTGTTTACTGTATCTAGAACTTTGTCCCAGATATACTCTCGGAATATCAGTGGCAGAACTACCACTGTGATTATAACAAGTTTACTGCTTTCATTTGTTCCATGTTTGACTTCTACAACCTTAAGCCTAAATCTACCCATAAGTTTTATCCTTTGTTAAATTTCGTAAGATGCAGTTTTAAATGGCCAAATTTTCTGCTTTCAGTTGTTCTATAATTGACATCTCCTTCTTACTGCGACTGTGTTGCCAAAATATATCAAAAATAGTTTACGTTGCTAAACTGTAAGGAATGAAATCAGCTGTTGAAAATATGCTTCTCTTGACTTGTACAACTATGAGAAACTTCTACATTCCTACACATTGAATTATAATTTCACATTTTGATTAAGTAAATGATAAGTGAACCAATCATAATTGGTTAGCATTGCATCCTTGTGGTAAAAGCCATGTACACACCCAGTAAGCGATATCTTTTTTTCTTGATTTTATAATGAATTTTGGATTATTTTTCAAAATTTTTTAAGCATTTTACTTTTTAGAATCATTTTGTGTTTTAAAAAAGAAATAGAAGGCTTTTTCCATTTGAGGTATTTTCCTGCCTTTTTAAGAAAAAAAAATTCTTTTATTTTATCCTGTTTTTTATTAAAAAAAAATTCTTACATATATAGATTATATCATTAAGAAATTGACTTATAATCTGACTTTGAAACTCTATTTGAAATGATATCCCATTATCACACATTGAATGTATCATTTGGCTTAGACATTTGTAACATATCTAATTATTCAATAACCATCATAATAGCTGTAAAAAATGATGGTACTATATATGGGTCAATGTCTGTGCATTATGCCTAGATTTAGTGTCTGTGCACTCTGTGCGGGATCAGAGTGTAGTATCTCTGCGCGGGATCAAAGTGTAGTATCTCTATGGCATGTCTTGGATCAAAATGTTGCTCCCTAGCACTTATTGGGATCAGAATGCATGTGCGCATTATAAAATGTTACACACAAAATATGGATACACATTGCATATTATATACATGGATAACTTGTATCTATATTTGAGACTTACAGTCTTCAGTCCAGTACTCTAACTAAACTTTCACTTGGGAATACATTAATGAAATAATTTAATCTTTCAGCTGGCCAACAATTGGAATTGATTCTAGAAATTGGTTAATTGGTAGAAAGAAATATTCTCCACTAAATGACTTGTATTCATTTTGTTCTCAAACAATGACACATTCATATGCCCTGAGATAATTGAATGTTTCTTGAGATGTCCAGACAGATCTCTTTGTTAAAGGTCTAATATATATACATATATATATATATATATATATATATGTACACACTGGATTGAAGAGTTGTGGTGTTAAGTTTATTATGCTTATGTGTGCATATCTAACACATATATGTATTTATGTTTATATAGATAAGTATGTATTGTTTATGTATATGTAACTGAGTGTGTGTATTTATGTATGCACATATATATCTTTGTATATATCTTTGCATATATCTATATTGATATTCCCTTTAGACTTTCATCATATATATCACTGCTTCTCTTTCTCTCTCCATTTTATATATATATATATATATATGTATATATATGATGTGATGTGAATGGCTTGGCTCCACAAACAAAGATTTGGTGGGGGATAGTTTTCCACAGCTGTAGGACCATAGACAGCAGGGTCTATGTGCAGAATAACCCTTTAGTCTGATCAATAAAGTTTTAAGGTGATATGTATGTATGTAAATCAATAAGTCAGTAGCTTAATGAGGAAAAAAGAATTTTGTTTATACAACAAATTTCTATTTTTAAACATAACCTTCTTCTTTGTCAATACACTTAACCCATTATTTCTCCATTAATCACATAGATTCAACATTATACAGTCAAAATTTCAGATCAAAATCCATCTAATCTGTCTCAATAGAATAAGAACAATGGCACACTCTTATATCTGCTCCTATTCGAGCTAACTTGGATCATAGGATACAAACCTTTGGTTTTAAAGGGTGGGGCTCAGCCTTGGGAATGTCACGTTTTACTTCGAAACATCATTGCCCAGGCTGGAGGGTTATTTCACACACAGGCTCTGCCATCTATGGTTCTACAGCTATCAAGCGTTAGTTTTTTTTCTACTGTGTTACCAAGTATCATTTGTTATCAATAACTGAAACTGTCTGAAAAATGGCTAAATTTTTCAATTCCCAGCTAACTTTGTAGTGTTATATATACTCATTCCAAAAATAACCATACACTGAGAGTCCTGAACAAATTATTGATAATAATTATACACTTTCTTTAATTCAAACTAAGTTGTTTTTATGATAGTTGTATTTTTAGATGAACCATCCCCATCTTCCTTTTCCTCCTGTTACTACTTCCACAACTAGAACTGTTACTACTACTTCATTTAAGATCCCTTTGAAAGTGGAAATCACAGATATGTATGTAAGGATGGTGAATGCAACATTGAACTTATGGTTCTTGTTCTTTCTTGCCTTTACTTATCAAAACAAAACAGCCAGCTTATCAGTCTAAATATGCATTGTTAGGTTGTAAACAATAGTCTTGTCTCCATGGAAAAAGAATCTGTTTGGAATCTGTTTCATTTATTCCTTGGAACCAAATATCTACGTTAGTCTTTATTGTTCTTTCTTGTCTCTATCACCTAAAGAATCTGACCTTTTTAGTCGACCGACCACACCTCTCTCTCTCGGATTGATTACTTAAGTTTGCAAAAACTGATATGAAAAATAGATTAGTCAGTCTTGATTACTAAAAACCCTGTCAACCTAAACTGTCAAGATAGGTTCCTTCAGATTTTCAAGTTGGTCTGGCTGGCTATGTATGTATGTATGTATCATGCGTTCAGACAGAGGGCTGAAAAATGAAACATTTATTCTTTATCATTATTATTTTTTTTTTTTCTTCCCCGAAATTCCTCTCTAAATACTAGTTTAGCAGGGGTCCTGTTTGTACTGTAAATTTATCCCTTAGTTTGTGTCACGCATATTTGTTTTTTTTTGTTTTTATTAAATTCACACTTTTCTTTAGTGGTCACTGCCTAACGAATGCAGAAAGAACTTATTCATTGATCACCCCTTTCCCAATTTTTAATTGATCACCCCTCCCAACATGGTATGCTGCCAAAAGACATTGGTTTTGCAATGTTTTCTACTCAATGACTAACCAGACTTGTTCTTTCTAAATTTTATACAAGGTCTGTTGAGAAATTATCCAGCTATTTTGAATATCTCGAGAACTGGCTGTGTAGCTTTGATGTACCTTGGCAACCAATTAAAAGGGACCTTATCGTGCATGCAGGAAGGCACTCTTCCATGGGGTTAATCTGACAACAATTGAGTGAGCTTTTGTACTGCATGAATGTTACACTTACAATGACCGAGTGCCTATTCGTCACGTCATGCCTTTTGACAAAACTTAGTTTCACCCATGTCTATCATCCTCCTTCTTCAGTTTAGATTTGGCCTTATCAAATTCACTCGTCTTTTTTTTTTTTTTTTTTTTCTTTTTTTTGCCCATCATCATCCTCTTTTTAGCGTCTACTGTTGGACATAGACCTTCCTCAAGATACGCCAGACTTCTCAATCATAGGTGTCGTGGGGCCAGTATCTATTGAACTTTTCTAGTTAGTTTGTCACACCATCTTATTTTTTGCCAGCCAGTTTTGTAAATGATCTCAGGGTTTTGATGTCCAGCGGTTGACTGATATTTTAGGAACATAACTGGCTCGTTCCCATTTGACTTTTCTGATAGATTCTATATCTCTGACCCGTGTTTCTTCTCTGATATACTGTCTTGGGATCTGTCCATGTGATGCTGACACTGATCCTTTCCTGTGCACGTTGCATGGTTCTTAGTTCGAAGACAATCCTTTCATTAGGTTCCAAATTTTAGCTCAATATGTAACTACCAGAAGAATACATTGTTTGTAGCTTGTGGCATTTAACACATCAAGATGAAGTACTCAGGGTTAGCTTACCTACTTCTATACATCAGACTCTGACAGACACTGTTGTTTCAAGGTAATAGCTGTCATTCTTGGCTGATTATGATGTTTTGGCTCACCTATATCAATATATAATATGATTTTAAAAAATTTTCATTTACCTGTTTTATAATCTTAGTAATGTAAGCTGACAAAATATCTCTTTCTCTGTAATTAAAAGATTCCTGAGATGCCACAGGAGGGAGAACTGATTAGTTTTGGTTAAATGCAAATGTAACAAATCTTTTCTTAATCATTTTTGGTTACTTTGGGGCAATGATAATGTTGAATATAAGTGATGTCTTTGATGTATTATTAATGATAACAATACATGAATAAATTTTCAATTATTATACAATTACAAGTGTAATTAACCATTTAATAGAAACCATCAGCATGCCATGTTGGGGGTGATCAATTGGAAAAAGGGATGATCAATGATTTAAGTTACTTATCTTGCCTTTCCTTGAACAGTGATCCCTTAGAAATTCTGAATTTTCAAAAAACAATCATGAATGCTGCTGGACACAAACTAAGGGATCAGTTTAGCATTTTATTTGTTAATTTTGAAGAAGCAAAAAAAAAATATTTTCTTTTTCTAGACAGAAGTAAATGTTTGAATATCCATTGGTGAGATCTATACTCTACGGTTGCCAATTAAAGGAATATTTTTGCTCTAGTTCGACCACCAAAAAGCACTAAATTGATTAAAGATGGCCAAAACGCAACAAAAAGTTGCAAAAAATGGTCAAAAACATGTTGAAAATAGCCAGTGTTGAAGCACATCCGCACTAATTGACCACCTTTTCACACTGCCATATCAAGAAATGTGCTTAATTTAGCACAAAGAGCTCGAAATTGGCAACCATGGATACCTTCCTACATACAGAACCTGCCAGTCAGCCAGACAAACTTGAAAACAGAAGAAATTTGTTAGTTTTGGTTGATGGTTTCTAATAATTGTCTCATTGTGATGGCAAATACGCAATGAAGTTTATATCTGAATTTTTACAGGATGACTGGTCAGAATATAGGCTAATGTGGTTGAGGACACTATGGAATGATTATCAGTCTGCCTTTCGGGTTATCTACTTGATATCTCTTGGTATGTCTGTTGGTATAGCTTGAAAGTTTTCAAGATGTTCAGGGAATCCACTTGATGTCTCTTAGTATGTCTTCACCAAAGATATAATCTACTGATGGTCAGCATATCGTAATGACAAGGATTGTGGAATTCTATGCTGTGTCCTGGTGGCTTCTCAACACCCTCTCTCTGTTCAAAAAGAGGTAGTTTGTATAATAGCCAGCTCCTCTTGTGATTGGGGCCAATGGCTGAAGGGTTTATCATTGCTTTCTTCTCTTCTCAGCTGGCAAAAATTGAAATCATGCTAGCTTAAGTAATCTTCATTCTGATCTCCAAATTTGAGAATCCACAATTTTCCCTTTGGAAATATGCGTAGGCAATAGGCAGGACTAGATCACCTGGCAATCACTATCCCTACCTAGAAACTAGGTATTTTCCTAACAAAGGTGATTAATAATCAAACATCTATAATCTGTCCAGACCATGCTTCCCTGACACTTGAGTGCTAAAATATTTTCCTGACTCAGGATTTTCAAACCTCTTAAACAATGGCTATTAATCATACATCTGAATTCTGTCGAAAACCCCTTTTTGGGTTGCTGTTCTGATTTGTAAGTACACCCAACCTTGCAAGGTTATCTCATTTCTACTTCTAGATTTTTTCCAATTAAGCTTTCATTTTCATTGTCATTTTTCTAATTAACCCTTTGATTCGCAAGTGTCACATAATTTTCTGTTTGATTAATCTGTGATTGGGGGGGGAAACATTGAACAAATACATCAAAACTACTTTTCACTCAGATGAGTGGTAATGCCAAATTAGAAATGTTTTTGTGTCTAGCGGGCCAGATTATAAAAGTTTCAATTTCTGGCAGGCCAAATTAGAAATGTGTTCATGTTTAGCAGGCCAAGTCAAAGAATAAATTTAATGATGATCATAGAATGCTATGGAAATCACCAATGTAATGAAACAATTATGTGGCACAGTACTGTATATATGTATATATATATATATATATATATATATATATATATAGTATGCGAGAGAATCAAATATATAAACATGTTTATAATTAGAATAATAGAATTTTATTGTTCGCTAACTGAAGATAGATGAGAAGACAAATTCTATACTTTTGTCATATATCCAATGAAGTTGACAGGCCAGTTGCAATGAGGCCACGGGCCCAATGAAGTTTTGCTGGATTTGGCTTCTTGGAGGTAGTTTGTTATATTATAAAGTTCTAGAGTATGTATGTTTGTACTCTGTAAAGATGAGAACTATGCATCATGGAGGAAAAACGATGACTAATTTCAAATCAACAGGTTTCCTATTTATCTACACATTTTTAGGTTGAATTTTGCTGGAAAAAAATCTCTGAATTTTTGAGATGAAGTATTATTATTATTTCTATAAATATTTAGACCATCCTCATCTTGGTTGTTTTTCATACGTTTCAGCCGTTGTACTCTACGGCCTTCATCAGGTATCGTCTGGTAGGTGTGGGGAAGTAACGAACTGATCCCTTTATTTTAACCAACAGGGGTATATTGACCACACTCTCCTCTTAGCATTAGTAGTATTATCGTCTAAAAATAAATTGGAAAAAATCTGTTGACTTCTTTTTTTACATTTATTCAGCCTTAAGAGTATGGGGAACTAGTACACTTGTTTGTGATATATTCTACCTAAACTATATGTATATATAATAGCCCAGTTCTGACGATAATACCTGTATCAATTCCTGAACACTGACAATCCCTTTCTTTCTGATTTACAATACTTTTCCATGGTGAAATCATTTGCAACCTTCTCCCATGGTGAAATTGTTGACAATGATAGAAGGTTCTCGGCTATTTTCTGAAAATTTCAATTTCGTTATTGAACTTCAAGTGTATAATTTTTACCAATTTTTACCAATACTTTTGTGTATATGAATATTAAAGTTTAGCCAATTTTAGCTATTTTTAAAACGATTTTAGCTATTAGCAGGAAATAATACAAGGCAATACTGCAAAAAACTAGTGCTCCATACATCATTTCTTGATTAAAATAGATGTTCTTTTAATGATGTCACATATTCTCCTCTTTCCTCTTTCTGTTGTTCACATGGATGGAACTGACCAACCGAAAAGCCTTTCGGACAAATCTTGGAGAAAAAAGAAAAAAAAAGAGAATTTACATAAAATTCAGAGGGAGGTCACTTTATTCAGCAGTTATTCCTCTTGTATTACCATTCAATTCCTTAAACATGAATTCAAGTTCGTTTTTTTTTTTTCTTTTTTTTTTTTCTCAACAGCATGAAAAGAAGCAACTTGAGTGCCAATCCCTGGAGTGGACTTCAAACCTAAATCGGATTTTCATATGAGAAACAACTTTCATCGGAGGATTACCATTTTGACTTTATTTTGTTGAAAATCCTGTTCTCCGATCAAAGATGGCGGATGTGGAACAACATGCGAAGAAGGAGCCAAAAACTAAGAAACAACTCTCTGAGAAAAAATTTTGTTACATAAATTCAGCCTTCAGAGTATGGGGTGCCATTACACTTGCTGGTAATGTATTCACTTTTTGTAACGATTTTTTTTTTTTTTTGTTGTTGACTTGAAACATGGCTTTTAGCCAGAAGGGGAGATAATCCAAGCTTTATTTCAGAGACTTACCTGGCACAGGCATTGACATAGCCTCGGGTTTGGAAATCAGACAATTCTAGAGGCAGTGTTTCAAGGCCTGCTTCCAGAGGCTGGTATTGAACCTCTTCCTCCAGACCCATTCAATTTCTGAACTCAATGCTATTTCAATGCCTGTGTTGGATAATTTCCCTTTCTGATAACCATGATTTGAAATGCCAATTACCCTTTGTAGACATGAGTTGGATTACTCCAATATTTTTTGAATGAGATCAACAGTCTCTTTACTATTTACAAATAACTTGGGTAGTGCCTGTTTCAAAGAGGCCACAATTTTTGGTGTGTGGAGCAGACTACCATTATTGTCATGTGAAATAGCGACCACAGTCATCATCATCATCATCAGTCTTTTAGCGTCCGTCGTTGGACATAGACCTTCCCAAGGATTTGCCACACTTCTCTATCATGGGCGTCACGGAGCCAGTACTTCCTGAACTTGTCTAGTTCATCTCTCCATCTAATATTTTGCCGGCCTCGGTTGCGCATATGGTCTCGGGGAATCCATGTTGTGAGTCGTGATGTCCATCGATTGTCAGCCATTCTTGCAACATGGCCAGCCCACCGCCATTTGAGATTCTTTATGGATTCTATGATGTCTCTAACTCTTGTCTTTTCCCAGATGTGTTGTGCTGTTTTGTGGTCTCTCCATGTGAGGCCCAGCATTATTCTTTCATGTGCACGTTGCATGGTTCTCAGCTTACGGGTCTGTTTCTTGGTTAAGTTCCATGTTTCAGCTCCATAAGTGACTATTGGGAGGATGCATTGGTTATACACCCTTCTCTTTAGGATTAATGGGATCTTATTATTTTTGAAGGTTGAGCTAGCTCTGCCAAAGGCTTGCCATCCTAGTGTGATTCTTCGCTTGATTTCTTCTTCTTTTGAGGGTCTCATGGAGATTCGTTGCCCTAGGTAGATGTAGTGGTCTACTTTCTCGAGTTCTGTGTCCTCGATTTCGATCTTAGTGTTCTTATCTCCAATGTGGTTGTTGCACATGATCTTCGTCTTGCTGAAGTTCATGTGTAGGCCGACTTTCTTGCTCTCTTCATTTAGTTCATCTATCATTAGTTGGAGGTCGTGTAGGTTCTCTGCGAAAAGGGCTATGTCGTCTGCGAATCTGAGGTTGCTCAGATACTCGCCGTCTATTTTAATTCCTTTACTCTCCCAGTCTAGCCTTCTGAAGATCATCTCGAGGCAGGCTGTGAAAAGTTTAGGTGAGCTGGTATCACCTTGTCTTACTCATTTCTGGAGCTGGAAGGGGTCCGAGTCTTTATGTAGCCTGATAAATGAGCTGCCGTGATTGTATATATGTTTCAACACTTCAACATATACTGGATCTACACCTTGCTGACTGATGGCCTCCATGACCTTAGGGATTTCTACTGAGTCGAACGCCTTTTTGAAGTCGATAAATGCTACGGCAAGTGGTAGTCTATACTCTGCTCCTTTTTCTTTCAGTTGATTTATCGAGTGCAGGTGGTCCATGGTCGAGTAGCTTCTTCTAAAGCCAGCCTGTTCACGTGGCTGGTTTTCATCGAGTGTTTTTGTGATTCGGTTGGTGATGATCTTTGTAAAAAGTTTATATACACAGTTGAGTAGGCTTATAGGCCTATAGTTGTTGAGGTCTTTCGGGTTTCCTTTTTTATATAAAAGCATTATGATAGCAGTATTCCAATCGTCTGGGACTTTACTGTGTTTTAGACACAGGTTGAAGAGGACGGCCAGTTTCCTATTGATGGTTTTACCTGCTTTTCGGAGTAGGTCGATGGTGATGTTGTCTGGTCCAGGGGCAGTTCCTTTCTTTGTCTGTTTAATGGCTTCCTTCACCTCCCACGGGGTTACTTTTGGGAAGTCCTCTAGTTGTTTGCCCGTGCCTTGCGTATCTTGCTCATTGTTTTGCAGTCCTTGTTTGGACGAATAAAGTTTTTGGTAGAATTCTTTGGCACGTTCGACAATCCTGTCTCTAGTAAGGGATTACAAACTAGTTCCTGCCGAAGCTTCAGGCAAAATGTTCATTTAATAATACTGAAGCAGGAGCAAGATATGCATACCATGTCACGATTTAATGATAAAGGTACATCATCAGTCTTTTAACGTCCCTCTATCATGGGCGTCGCAGAGCCAGTATTTTCTGAATTTGTCTAGTTCATCTCTCCATCTTGTATTCTATCGGCCTCAGTTTCGCATGTGATCTCTGGGGATCCATGTTGTGAGCTGTGATGTCCATCAGTTGTCTGTCAGTCTCACAACATGACCTGCCCATTGCCATTTAAGTTTTCTAATAGATTCTATAATGTCTCAGACTCCCGTTTTCTTCCTGATAAACTGTGCTGTCTTGTGATCTCTCTATGTGAGGTTGAGCATGATACTCTGTTTGTGGGTCTGTCTTTTGGTTAGGTTCTATGTCTCAGCTTCATAAGTGACTATGGGAGGATGCATTAGTTGTATACTCTTCTTTTTAGGATTATTGGGAATAATTCAGTTTTGGCCAGACAAGAATAGAGCTATTGTTCAAAGTAATAAAAAAATTTGAAAATTACCACCGCCCCAGTCAAATGATGGGCAACAATTATAAGTAAATGAAAGTATCAAGTATTGCTGGCTTGTACTAGTACAGTACAAAAACATGAACAATTTTTTCAAGTCATTTTTAGATGGTCACAAAATGTTAGTTTCAGTAGAGGTTTTAATTGTAAACAGTGCACACCCTACAAATCAACAAAGAAGGCCACAAATCGAAAAACACTAATGACACAGGTTGCAATGGATATTGAGGATTGGAAAACTATGATTGTTTTTGATTTCGCTAAGTAGAAAAACACAAGCTCTTTTGCATATAGTCATTCTAGTATAGCTAAATGACTCATCTTAAAATTACATTAGATAACTATTATTATGTATTAATTATGACTTTTATATTGTTTCATCTTAATTACCTCTGCCAACAAAGTTTGAGAGGTATATCTTTCACATGTTTTTTTTCCTTTTCATTGTCCACACAGTACTCTAAATGTTCTCAAAGAAATTTAGTGGAGGGATGATCCATGTTATAAGGGAGAAGTGCTTGAATTTTGCTGGGCATACAGGATTCTTTTTTTTTTTTTTTTCAATTGAGTTGGTGTGAGAAGTATGCGCTGAGAGCTCCCTGGTTTTTAGTTGCTTTTTATTACCACTTACTCAGGCCATCAGTCTGTAGACAGTGCGGATCGGTAATGAAGGTTGTCCCTTCTGCATGCAGGAAGCTGTTCCAGAACTGAACCTGATAGGAGACCAAATCTAATATTTTAAACCTGTCCTTCATTTTTCTTCAATTTCTTCTGGCACCAAATTTGTTTCGGCACTAGTAGCATTAGTAGCAGCAATGTTATGTTAATTTTTAGGAGTGTTCAACATCTCTTAACTCACTTTGTCTGTACCAAGTTAACTGACGTCATTTATTTTCTTTTTCTCAATTTGATCATACAATAGAAAAAATATCCATTCTCCCTTTTCGCATTAGACTTTTTTATCATCAAAAAACCATAATTCTATTTCATCTATTTTTTTTTTTTGAATCGGTCCTTGTGGAAGATATAGGATTATACATTAAAACTGTTAGTCCCCCCCCCCCGATACAATTTATAGTTTCTCTTTCAGTGGTCCTCTTCTATCTCCTGTTTACCTTTCAGCCCCCCACCTCCACAGAATCCCTTTCAGTGGACCCCTCCTATTTGCGGTTTCTCTTTCAGTGGCATGGCATTAGAATTCCATTCTTGTTATTTGATAAAGCACTGCCAACCATTATTATCAATGAATTTGACTATTATTTTCCTTCCATCGCAACTTGTAGTTGCAATATATTACAATACTAGTCAGATGAAACCCAGTCTGCAATCAATTCTAACGAGAGAAAAGAACTTCATATTTTTCTTCCGTGTGTGGGGGTGGATTATCTCAAAAACAAACCTATTCTTTTTCAATAGAGATGAACAGCTGTATACACTATTGATCCAGCAGAAATCTTTCTTACCATCTGAATCCAGAGAGCTTTGTTTTGTTTTTTCTAAGATATAAATCATTCAGAAAATGTGCCACTCTATTAGTAATCAATTCATCAATAACCACAACTTTCATCATTTTTTGATTCTCATAATAAATCCATTTTAGAGCACTACATCAATGCCCATTCTAGGAGTGTATGTATATATGGGTACCAATGACAAATCTTGATGCAGGCTAAAAAAAACAACACACCTAATAGCAATTGAAATAAGAGTCGGTGAATCTGACCAGCACAGGCTTGATACCTGAGAAAAAATTATTAGGAACTCCTAGCGGCTCACTGAAAGAAAACTGCTGATTTTATTACTTTACTGTGGTCAATTTCTGTAGTATACATATATATATATGACAAATGATTTATATATATATATATATATATATATATGACAAATAATTTATATTTATATATATATATATATATATATATATATATGACAAATAATTTATATTTATATATATATATATATATATATATATGACAAATAATTTATATTTATATATATATATATATATATGACAAATAATTTATATTTATATATATTCATATATATATATATGACAAATAATTTATATTTATATATATTCATATATATATATGACAAATCATTTATATTTATATATATATATATATATATATGACAAATCATTTATATTTATATATATTCATATATATATATGACAAATCATTTATATTTATATATATATATATATATGACAAATCATTTATATTTATATATATATATATATATGACAAATCATTTATATTTATATATATATATATATGACAAATCATTTATATATATATATATATAATATATGACAAATCATTTATATATATATATATATAATATATGACAAATCATTTATATATATATATATATAATATATGACAAATCATTTATATATATATATAATATATGACAAATCATTTATATATATATAATATATGACAAATCATTTATATATATATAATATATGACAAATCATTTATATATATATATATATATAATATATGACAAATCATTTATATATATATATATATATAATATATGACAAATCATTTATATATATATATATATATAATATATGACAAATCATTTATATATATATATAATATATGACAAATCATTTATATATATATATATATAATATATGACAAATCATTTATATATATATAATATATGACAAATCATTTATATATATATATATATATAATATATGACAAATCATTTATATATATATATATATATAATATATGACAAATCATTTATATATATATATATATATAATATATGACAAATCATTTATATATATATATATATATAATATATGACAAATCATTTATATATATATATATATATAATATATGACAAATCATTTATATATATATATATATATATATATATGACAAATCATTTATATATATATATATATATATAATATATGACAAATCATTTATATATATATATATATATATAATATATGACAAATCATTTATATATATATATATATATATAATATATGACAAATCATTATATATATATATATATATAATATATGACAAATCATTTATATATATATATATATATAATATATGACAAATCATTTATATATATATATATATATATAATATATGACAAATCATTTATATATATATATATATAATATATGACAAATCATTTATATATATATATATATAATATATGACAAATCATTTATATATATATATATATAATATATGACAAATCATTTATATATATATATATATAATATATGACAAATCATTTATATATATATATATATAATATATGACAAATCATTTATATATATATATATATAATATATGACAAATCATTTATATATATATATATATAATATATGACAAATCATTTATATATATATATATATATAATATATGACAAATCATTTATATATATATATATATATAATATATGACAAATCATTTATATATATATATATATATATAATATATGACAAATCATTTATATATATATATATATATATAATATATGACAAATCATTTATATATATATATATATATATAATATATGACAAATCATTTATATATATATATATATATATAATATATGACAAATCATTTATATATATATATATATATATAATATATGACAAATCATTTATATATATATATATATATAATATATGACAAATCATTTATATATATATATATATAATATATGACAAATCATTTATATATATATATATATAATATATGACAAATCATTTATATATATATATATATGACAAATCATTATATATATATATATATGACAAATCATTTATATATATATAATATATGACAAATCATTTTTAATATATATAATATATGACAAATCATTTATATATATATATAATATATGACAAATCATTTATATATATATAATATATGACAAATCATTTATATATATATAATATATGACAAATCATTTATATATATATAATATATGACAAATCATTTATATATATATAATATATGACAAATCATTTATATATATATATATAATATATGACAAATCATTTATATATATATATATAATATATGACAAATCATTTATATATATATATATAATATATGACAAATCATTTATATATATATATATAATATATGACAAATCATTTATATATATATATATAATATATGACAAATCATTTTATATATATATATATAATATATGACAAATCATTTATATATATATATATATATATAATATATGACAAATCATTTATATATATATATATATATATAATATATGACAAATCATTTATATATATATATATAATATATGACAAATCAATTTATATATATATATATATAATATATGACAAATCATTTATATATATATATATATAATATATGACAAATCATTTATATTATATATATATAATATATAATATATGACAAATCATTTATATATATATATATATAATATATAATATATGACAAATCATTATATATATATATATATATATAATATATGACAAATCATTTATATATATATATATATGACAAATCATTTATATATATATATATATGTATGACGGATCATTTATATATATGACAAATCATTTATATTCATATATATATATATATATATGACAAATCATATATATATATATATATATATATGACAAATCATATATATATATATATATATATGACAAATCATATATATATATATATATGACAAATCATATATATATATATATATATATGACAAAATCATATATATATATATATATATGACAAATCATATATATATATATATATATATGACAAATCATATATATATATATATGACAAATCATATATATATATATATGACAAATCATATATATATATATATGACAAATCATATATATATATATGACAAATCATATATATATATGACAAATCATATATATATATGACAAATCATATATATATATATATATATATATATATGACAAATCATATATATATATATATATATATATGACAAATCATATATATATATATATATGACAAATCATATATATATATATATATATGACAAATCATATATATATATATATATATGACAAATCATATATATATATATATATATGACAAATCATATATATATATATATATATGACAAATCATATATATATATATATATATGACAAATTATATATATATGACAAATTATATATATATGACAAATTATATATATATATATGACAAATTATATATATATATGACAAATTATATATATATATATGACAAATTATATATATTATATATGACAAATTATATATATATATATATATGACAAATTATATATATATATATATATGACAAATTATATATATATATATATATGACAAATTATATATATATATATATATGACAAATTATATATATATATATATGACAAATTATATTAATATATATATATGACAAATTATATATATATATATATGACAAATTATATATATATATGAAATATATATATATATATGACAAATTATATATATATATATATGACAAATTTTATATATATATATATATGACAAATTATATATATATATATATATATGACAAATTATATATATATATAATATATGACAAATTATATATATATATATAGAATATATGACAAATTATATATATATATATATATGACAAATTAATATATATATATATATATATATGACAAATTATATATATATATATAATATATGGACAAATTATATATAATATATATATATATGACAAATTATATATATATATATATATATATGACAAATTATATATATATATATGACAAATTATATATATATATATATATGACAAATTATATATATATATATATATGACAAATTATATATATATATATGACAAATTATATATATATATATATATGACAAATTATATATATATATATATATATATATGACAAATTATATATATATATATATATGACAATTATATATATATATATATATGACAAATTATATATATATATATATATATATATATGACAAATTATATATATATATATATGACAAATTATATATATATATATATGACAAATTATATATATATATATGACAAATTATATATATATATATATATGACAAATTATATATATATATATATATATGACAAATTATATATACATATATGACAAATTATATATATATATATGACAAATTATATATATATATGACAAATTATATATATATATATGACAAATTATATATATATATATATGACAAATTTATATATATATGACAAATTATATATATATATATATATATATATATGACAAATTATATATATATATATATGACAAATTATATATTATATATATATTATATATATGACAAATTATATATATATATATGACAAATTATATATATATATATATATATATATGACAAATTATATATATATATGACAAATTATATATATATATATATATATATGACAAATTATATATATATATATATATGACAAATTATATATATATATATATATATATGACAAATTATATATATATATAATATATGACAAATTATATATATATATATATATATATGACAAATTATATATATATATATATATGACAAATTATATATATATATATTATATATGACAAATTATATATATATATATATATGACAAATTATATATATATATATATATATGACAAATTATATATATATATATATATGACAAATTATATATATATATATATATGACAAATTATATATATATATATATATGACAAATTATATATATATATATATATGACAAATTATATATATATATATATATGACAAATTATATATATATATATATGACAAATTATATATATATATATATATATTGACAATATATATATATATATATATATGACATATTATATATATATATATAATTGTCAATATATATATATATATATATATTGACAATATATATATATATATAATATGTCATATATATATATATATATATAATTGTCATATATATATATATAATTTGACATATATATATATATATATAATTTGACATATATATATATATATATAATTTGTCATATATATATATATAATTTGTCATATATATATATATATAATTTGTCATATATATATATATTATATATAATTTGTCATATATATATATATATATATATATATTTGTCATATATATATATATATATATATATATTATAATTTGTCATATATATATATATATATATATAATTTGTCATATTATATATATATATATATATATTGTCATATATATATATAATATATATAATTTGTCATATATTATATATATATATATAATTTGTCATATATATATATATATATATAATTTGTCATATATATATATATAATTTGTCATATATATATGACAAATTATATATATATATATATATGACAAATTATATATATATATATGACAAATTATATATATATATATATATTATATGACAAATATATATATATGACAAATTATATATATATATATATGACAAATTATATATATATATATATATATGACAAATATATATATATATATATATATGACAAATTATATATATAATATATATATATATGACAAATATATATATATATATATATATGACAAATTATATATATATATATATATATATATGACAAATTATATATATATATATATATATATGACAAATTATATATATATATATATATATGACAAATTATATATATATATATATATATATGACAAATTATATATATATATATATATATATGACAAATTATATATATATATATATATATATGACAAATTATATATATATATATATATATGACAAATTATATATATATATATATGACAAATTATATATATATATATATATATATGACAAATTATATAATATATATATATATGACAAATTATATATATATATATATATATGACAAATTATATATATATATATATGACAAATATATATATATATATATGACAAATTATATATATATATATATATGACAAATTATATATATATATATATATGACAAATTATATATATATATATATGACAAATTATATATATATATATATGACAAATATATATATATATATATATGACAAATATATATATATATATATATGACAAATTATATATATATATATATGACAAATTATATATATATATATATATATATATGACAAATTATATATATATATATATATATATATGACAAATTATATATATATATATATATATATATGACAAATTATATATATATATATATATATATGACAAATTATATATATATATATATATGACAAATTATATATATATATATGACAAATATATATATATATATATATATATATATGACAAATTATATATATGACAAATTATATATATATATATATATATATGACAAATTATATATATATATGACAAATTATATATATATATATATATATATGACAAATTATATATATATATATATATATGACAAATTATATATATATATATATATATATGACAAATTATATATATATATATATGACAAATTATATATATATATATATATATATATATATGACAAATTATATATATATATATATATGACAAATTATATATATATATATATATATATGACAAATTATATATATATATATATATATATGACAAATTATATATATATATATATATATGACAAATTATATATATATATATATATATATGACAAATTATATATATATATATATATATATGACAAATTATATATATATATATATATATGACAAATTATATATATATATATATATATATGACAAATTATATATATATATATTATATATATATGACAAATTATATATATATATATATATATATGACAAATTATATATATATATATATATATATGACAAATTATATATATATATATATATATATATGACAAATTATATATATATATATATATATATATGACAAATTATATATATATATATATATGACAAATTATATATATATATATATATGACAAATTATATATATATATATATATGACAAATTATATATATATATATATATGACAAATTATATATATATATATATATGACAAATTATATATATATATATATATGACAAATTATATATATATATATATATGACAAATTATATATATATATATATATGACAAATTATATATATATATATATATGACAAATTATATATATATATATATATGACAAATTATATATATATATATATATGACAAATTATATATATATATATATATATATATATGACAAATTATATATATATATATATATATATGACAAATTATATATATATATATATATATATGACAAATTATATATATATATATATATATATGACAAATTATATATATATATATATATATATGACAAATTATATATATATATATATATATATATATATATGACAAATTATATATATATATATATATATATGACAAATTATATATATATATATATATATATGACAAATTATATATATATATATATATATATGACAAATTATATATATATATATATATATATATGACAAATTATATATATATATATATATATATGACAAATTATATATATATATATATATGACAAATTATATATATATATATATATATATATGACAAATTATATATATATATATGACAAATTATATATATATATATATATATATATGACAAATTATATATATATATATATATATATATGACAAATTATATATATATATATAATATATATGACAAATTATATATATATATATATATATATGACAAATTATATATATATATATATATATATGACAAATTATATATATATATATATATATATGACAAATTATATATATATATATATATATATATGACAAATTATATATATATATATATATATATATGACAAATTATATATATATATATATATATATGACAAATTATATATATATATATATATATATGACAAATTATATATATATATATATATATATATGACAAATTATATATATATATATATATATATGACAAATTATATATATATATATGACAAATTATATATATATATATATATATATGACAAATTATATATATATATATATATATATATGACAAATTATATATATATATATATATATGACAAATTATATATATATATATATATATATGACAAATTATATATATATATATATATATATATGACAAATTATATATATATATATATATATATATATGACAAATTATATATATATATATATATATATATGACAAATTATATATATATATATATATATATATATATATGACAAATTATATATATATATATATATATGACAAATTATATATATATATATATATATGACAAATTATATATATATATATATATATATATATATGACAAATTATATATATATATATATATGACAAATTATATATATATATATATATATGACAAATTATATATATATATATATATATATGACAAATTATATATATATATATATATATATATATGACAAATTATATATATATATATATATATATATATATTATATACAAATTATATATATGAATATATATATATATATATATATGACAAATTATATATATATATATATATATATATATATATATATGACAAATTATATATATATATATATATATATATATATATATGACAAATTATATATATATATATATATATATATATATATATGACAAATTATATATATATATATATATATATATATGACAAATTATATATATATATATATATATATATATATGACAAAATTATATATATATATATATATATATATATGACAAATTATATATATATATATATATATATATATATGACAAATTATATATATATATATATATATATATATATATATGACAAATTATATATATATATATATATATATATATATATATGACAAATTATATATATATATATATATATATATATATATATGACAAATTATATATATATATATATATATATATATATATATGACAAATTATATATATATATATATATATATATATATATATGACAAATTATATATATATATATATATATATATATATATATATATGACAAATTATATATATATATATATATATATATATATGACAAATTATATATATATATATATATATATATATGACAAATTATATATATATATATATATATATATATATATGACAAATTATATATATATATATATATATATATATATATATATATGACAAATTATATATATATATATATATATATATATATATGACAAATTATATATATATATATATATATATATATATATGACAAATTATATATATATATATATATATATATATATATGACAAATTATATATATATATATATATATATATATGACAAATTATATATATATATATATATATATATGACAAATTATATATATATATATATATATATATGACAAATTATATATATATATATATATATATATGACAAATTATATATATATATATATATATATATATGACAAATTATATATATATATATATATATATATATATATATATATGACAAATTATATATATATATATATAATATATATATATATATATATATATGACAAATTATATATATATATATATATATATATATATATATGACAAATTATATATATATATATATATATATATATATATATGACAAATTATATATATATATATATATATATATATGACAAATTATATATATATATATATATATATATATGACAAATTATATA
>OY735240.1:23455342-23602627 GCA_963457665.1 Thysanoteuthis rhombus | reverse complement strand
ATATAGACAAATATATATATATTATATATATATAGACAAATCATATATATATATATATATATATATATATATAGACAAATCATATATATATATATATATATATATATATAGACAAATCATATATATATATATATATATATATATAGACAAATCATATATATATATATATATATATATATAGACAAATCATATATATATATATATATATACATAGACAAATCATATATATATATATATATATATACATAGACAAATCATATATATATATATATATATATACATAGACAAATCATATATATATATATATATATATATACATAGACAAATCATATATATATATATATATATATATATATATAGACAAATCATATATATATATATATATATATATATAGACAAATCATATATATATATATATATAGACAAATCATATATATATATATATATAGACAAATCATATATATATATATATAGACAAATCATATATATATATATATATAGACAAATCATATATATATATATATAAAATATATATATATATATATAGACAAATCATATATATATATATATAGACAAATCATATATATATATATATATATATATATATATAGACAAATCATATATATATATATATATAGACAAATCATATATATATATATATATATATATATAGACAAATCATATATATATATATATATATATATATAGACAAATCATATATATATATATATATATATATAGACAAATCATATATATATATATATATATATATATAGACAAATCATATATATATATATATATATATATATAGACAAATCATATATATATATATATATATATATAGACAAATCATATATATATATATATATATATAGACAAATCATATATATATATATATATATATAGACAAATCATATATATATATATATATATAGACAAATCATATATATATATATATATATAGACAAATCATATATATATATATATATATATATAGACAAATCATATATATATATATATATATATATAGACAAATCATATATATATATATATATATAGACAAATCATATATATATATATATATATAGACAAATCATATATATATATATATATATATATATATAGACAAATCAATATATATATATATATATATATATAGACAAATCATATATATATATATATATATATATATAGACAAATCATATATATATATATATATATATATATAGACAAATCATATATATATATATATATATATAGACAAATCATATATATATATATATATATATATATAGACAAATCATATATATATATATATATATATAGACAAATCATATATATATATATATATATATATATAGACAAATCATATATATATATATATATAGACAAATCATATATATATATATATATATAGACAAATCATATATATATATATATATATATATATATAGACAAATCATATATATATATATATATATATAGACAAATCATATATATATATATATATATATATATATAGACAAATCATATATATATATATATAGACAAATCATATATATATATATATATATATATAATCATATATATATATATATATATATATAATCATTATATATATATATATATATATATATAATCATATATATATATATATATATATATATATAATCATATATATATATATATATATATAATCATATATATATATATATATATATATAATCATATATATATATATATATATATATAATCATATATATATATATATATATATATATAATCATATATATATATATATATATATATAATCATATATATATATATATATATATATAATCATATATATATATATATATATATATATAATCATATATATATATATATATATAATCATATATATATATATATATAATCATATATATATATATATAATCATATATATATATATATATATATATAATCATATATATATAGACAAATCATATATATATATATATATATATATAGACAAATCATATATATATATATATATATATATAGACAAATCATATATATATATATATATATATATATAGACAAATCATATATATATATATATATATATATATATATATATAATCATATATATATATATATATATATATATATATATAATCATATATATATATATATATAATCATATATATATATATATATATATATAATCATATATATATAGACAAATCATATATATATATATATATATATATAGACAAATCATATATATATATATATATATATATATATAGACAAATCATATATATATATATATATATATATATATATATAGACAAATCATATATATATATATATATATATATATATATATAGACAAATCATATATATATATATATATATATATATAGACAAATCATATATATATATATATATAGAGAGAGAGACAAATCATATATATATATATATATATATAGAGAGAGAGACAAATCATATATATATATATATATATATAGAGAGAGAGACAAATCATATATATATATATATATATATATAGAGAGAGAGACAAATCATATATATATATATATAGAGAGAGACAAATCATATATATATATATATATATATATAGAGAGAGACAAATCATATATATATATATATATATATAGAGAGAGACAAATCATATATATATATATATATATATAGAGAGAGAGACAAATCATATATATATATATATATATATAGAGAGAGAGACAAATCATATATATATATATATATATATAGAGAGAGAGACAAATCATATATATATATATATAGACAAATCATATATATATATATATAGACAAATCATATATATATATATATAGACAAATCATATATATATATATATATAGACAAATCATATATATATATATATAGACAAATCATATATATATATATATATATATATATAGACAAATCATATATATATATATATATATATATAGACAAATCATATATATATATATATATATATATATAGACAAATCATATATATATATATATATATATATATATATGTAGACAAATCATATATATATATATATATATATATATATATAGACAAATCATATATATATATATATATATATATATATATATAGACAAATCATATATATATATATATATATATAGACAAATCATATATATATATATATATATATATAGACAAATCATATATATATATATATATATATATATAGACAAATCATATATATATATATATATATATATATATAGACAAATCATATATATATATATATATATATATATAGACAAATCATATATATATATATATATATATATATAGACAAATCATATATATATATATATATATATATATATATAGACAAATCATATATATATATATATATATATATATATATAGACAAATCATATATATATATATATATATATATAGACAAATCATATATATATATATATATATATATATATAGACAAATCATATATATATATATATATATATATAGACAAATCATATATATATATATATATAGACAAATCATATATATATATATATAGACAAATCATATATATATATATATATAGACAAATCATATATATATATATATATAGACAAATCATATATATATATATATATATAGACAAATCATATATATATATATATATAGACAAATCATATATATATATATATATAGACAAATCATATATATATATATATATAGACAAATCATATATATATATATATATAGACAAATCATATATATATATATATATAGACAAATCATATATATATATATATAGACAAATCATATATATATATATATATAGACAAATCATATATATATATATATAGACAAATCATATATATATATATATATATATATATAGACAAATCATATATATATATATATATATATATATAGACAAATCATATATATAGACAAATCATATATATATATATATAGACAAATCATATATATATATATATATATAGACAAATCATATATATATATATATATATATATATAGACAAATCATATATATATATATATATATATATATAGACAAATCATATATATATATATATATATATATAGACAAATCATATATATATATATATATATATATATAGACAAATCATATATATATATATATATATATATATATATATAGACAAATCATATATATATATATATATATATATATATATATAGACAAATCATATATATATATATATATAGACAAATCATATATATATATATAATATATATAGACAAATCATATATATATATATATAGACAAATCATATATATATATATATATATAGACAAATCATATATATATATATATAGACAAATCATATATATATATATATATATAGACAAATCATATATATAGACAAATCATATATATATATATATATATATAGACAAATCATATATATATAGACAAATCTTATATATATATATATATATATATATATATATATATATAGACAAATCATATATATATATATATATATATATATATATAGACAAATCATATATATATATATATATATATATATATATAGACAAATCATATATATATATATATATATATATATATATAGACAAATCATATATATATATATATATATATATATAGACAAATCATATATATATATATATATATATATATATATAGACAAATCATATATATATATATATATATATATATAGACAAATCATATATATATATATATATATATATATAGACAAATCATATATATATATATATATATATATATATATATAGACAAATCATATATATATATATATATATATATATATATATATAGACAAATCATATATATATATATATATATATATATATATAGACAAATCATATATATATATATATATATATATATAGACAAATCATATATATATATATATATATAGACAAATCATATATATATATATATATATATATATATATAGACAAATCATATATATATATATATATATATAGACAAATCATATATATATATATATATATATATATAGACAAATCATATATATATATATATATAGACAAATCATATATATATATATTATAGACAAATCATATATATATATATATATATAGACAAATCATATATATATATATATATATAGACAAATCATATATATATATATATATATAGACAAATCATATATATATATATATATATATATAATCATATATATATAGACAAATCATATATATATATATATATATATATATAGACAAATCATATATATATATATATATATATATATATAGACAAATCATATATATATATATATAGACAAATCATATATATATATATATATAGAGAGAGAGACAAATCATATATATATATATATATATATATATAGAGAGAGACAAATCATATATATATATATATATATAGAGAGAGACAAATCATATATATATATATATATAGAGAGAGACAAATCATATATATATATATTATATATAGACAAATCATATATATATATATATAGACAAATCATATATATATATATATATATATAGACAAATCATATATATATATATATATATATATAGACAAATCATATATATATATATATATATATAGACAAATCATATATATATATATATATATATAGACAAATCATATATATATATATATATATATAGACAAATCATATATATATATATATATATATAGACAAATCATATATATATATATATATATATATAGACAAATCATATATATATATATATATATATAGACAAATCATATATATATATATATATATATAGACAAATCATATATATATATATATATATATAGACAAATCATATATATATATATATATATATAGACAAATCATATATATATATATATATATATAGACAAATCATATATATATATATATATAGACAAATCATATATATATATATATATATATAGACAAATCATATATATATATATATATATATAGACAAATCATATATATATATATATATATAGACAAATCATATATATATATATATATATAGACAAATCATATATATATATATATATATATAGACAAATCATATATATATATATATATATATATAGACAAATCATATATATATATATATATAGACAAATCATATATATATATATATATATATAGACAAATCATATATATATATATATATATATAGACAAATCATATATATATATATATATATATAGACAAATCATATATATATATATATATATATAGACAAATCATATATATATATATATATATATATATAGACAAATCATATATATATATATATATATATATATAGACAAATCATATATATATATATATATATATATATAGACAAATCATATATATATATATATATATATATATAGACAAATCATATATATATATATATATATATATATATATAGACAAATCATATATATATATATATATACATAGACAAATCATATATATATATATATATACATAGACAAATCATATATATATATACATAGACAAATCATATATATATATATATATATATATAGACAAATCATATATATATATACATAGACAAATCATATATATATATATATATATATATAGACAAATCATATATATATATATATATATATATATATAGACAAATCATATATATATATATATATATATAGACAAATCATATATATATATATATATATATATATATAGACAAATCATATATATATATAGACAAATCATATATATATATATAGACAAATCATATATATATATATATATATATAGACAAATCATATATATATATATATATATATAGACAAATCATATATATATATATATATATATAGACAAATCATATATATATATATATATATATAGACAAATCATATATATATATATATATATATAGACAAATCATATATATATATATATATATATATAGACAAATCATATATATATATATATATATATAGACAAATCATATATATATATATATATATATAGACAAATCATATATATATATATATATATATATAGACAAATCATATATATATATATATATATATATAGACAAATCATATATATATATATATATATATATAGACAAATCATATATATATATATATATATATAGACAAATCATATATATATATATATATATATAGACAAATCATATATATATATATATATATAGACAAATCATATATATATATATATATATAGACAAATCATATATATATATATATATATATAGACAAATCATATATATATATATATATATAGACAAATCATATATATATATATATATATATAGACAAATCATATATATATATATATATATATATAGACAAATCATATATATATATATATATATATATAGACAAATCATATATATATATATATATATATATAGACAAATCATATATATATATATATATATATATATAGACAAATCATATATATATATATATAGACAAATCATATATATATATATATATATATATAGACAAATCATATATATATATATATAGACAAATCATATATATATATATATATATATATAGACAAATCATATATATATATATATATATATATATAGACAAATCATATATATATATATATATATATATAGACAAATCATATATATATATATATATATATAGACAAATCATATATATATATATATATATATAGACAAATCATATATATATATATATATATATAGACAAATCATATATATATATATATATATATATAGACAAATCATATATATATATATATATATATAGACAAATCATATATATATATATATATATATATAGACAAATCATATATATATATATATATATATAGACAAATCATATATATATATATATATAGACAAATCATATATATATATATATATAGACAAATCATATATATATATATATATATATAGACAAATCATATATATATATATATATATATATAGACAAATCATATATATATATATATATATATATAGACAAATCAATATATATATATATATATATATAGACAAATCATATATATATATATATATATATAGACAAATCATATATATATATATATATATATATAGACAAATCATATATATATATATATATATATATAGACAAATCATATATATATATATATATATATAGACAAATCATATATATATATATATATATATATAGACAAATCATATATATATATATATATATATATAGACAAATCATATATATATATATATATATATAGACAAATCATATATATATATATATATATATATATAGACAAATCATATATATATATATATATATATAGACAAATCATATATATATATATATATATATATAGACAAATCATATATATATATATATATATATATAGACAAATCATATATATATATATATATATATAGACAAATCATATATATATATATATATATATAGACAAATCATATATATATATATATATATATATAGACAAATCATATATATATATATATATATATATAGACAAATCATATATATATATATATATATAGACAAATCATATATATATATATATATATAGACAAATCATATATATATATATATATATATAGACAAATCATATATATATATATATATATATAGACAAATCATATATATATATATATATATATAGACAAATCATATATATATATATATATATATAGACAAATCATATATATATATATATATATATAGACAAATCATATATATATATATATATATAGACAAATCATATATATATATATATATATATAGACAAATCATATATATATATATATATATATAGACAAATCATATATATATATATATATATATAGACAAATCATATATATATATATATATATAGACAAATCATATATATATATATATATAGACAAATCATATATATATATATATATAGACAAATCATATATATATATATATATAGACAAATCATATATATATATATATATATATATATATAGACAAATCATATATATATATATATATATATATAGACAAATCATAACATTTTGGTTGAGTTCAAAGTTCTTTTTAAATGACCAATATTTGATGTTATCAGATATGTTAGAACTTATTAACCCCCAACCAAGTTGAATTGTCGATCTCAAAACATTAAAAGGAAAGTCAAAACTAATTCTCGGACTGTGAATGCTCAAGTAAAGTTTGGGCTAAACTTTTTTTGCAGGTTTCTGGACATGCTTCTCATAGGATATATGATTGGGGGGAAAAAAAATCAAGGGCAATTTGTTCTGTGCATCAAATGAATGAACTTCATCTGTTTTTTAAATCTTTTTCCTCTCTTTTTTATTTATTTCAGTCCTTTGGGCCTTGACAATTTTCACTATCCAAAAACCAACGTACAAAAAACATGTCATTACTTGGTATTTATTGTAAGTATCTATATTTCAATCCTCTTTATAAGTAAACATTCATTGTTTATATCCACGTCTCCGTTTCCCATACGAGCAAATATGTATTTATTGTATCCTAGTTAGGAATGGAAATGAAGAGGCCAAGGGGCTTATTCCTACTTCTCAATTTCCAGCTCATTTTGCCTGTCCAATATCTGCTAATGCAGACATCATCTTATACCTAGTTCCCCAAACTAATATAAATAGCCAAATCGAACATCTACCTTCATCACAGAAGCAGGTGTGATTGTGGTATTGCTCATTAATATAGTAGCTCATACCCATAGAAAATAACAGGCTTATTTAGGTTATGATTGGCAACAATTAGGTTATTTATTCATGATTTTAATTTTTTTTTTTCCAAGTCTCAACTCAACTTAAACAGTTATGAGTGATGAAATGAAAAGTCTCAGGAGTTTCTATGATGTGATATTCATTGTTATGTCGTGATAGGAAGATAAATTAACCAATGAGATGTGACAATGACTAACAAACGAATTTGCATATATGCTCATATGTTGAGGTATTTTAATCTGTAAAAGCTTGACCCCCAGTGGTTATGGACACCGATCAGAAAATCACTTTGTTCATTGTTACAGACTTATTAAGAATTTGGATATAAGAGAAACACCAAGTTGGGGGAACACTAAAAAAAATCCCTGTAATGAAGCTGATAGTATTGTGGCTATAAAAATATTCTATGAAATAAATATCAAAATAGCAGTGGTATCAGACCCCCCCCCCCAATTAATGCCAAGAAAACCAGCTTAAAAAATTTAAAAATTAGAAATTATTAGGTTACCAGCCCCCAAAACTCCAGCTACCTTGATGCATATACATTCGCTTATAATTATTAATCTGATTCAATTAATTGCTTTTCAGAGTTATATCTATCATTGTGACCATATTTGAATTGTTGTGGGTTCTAGACCGATCATCTTGTTTTAGGTAAGTAATTTTATACCTTCATGAAAACTGAACACTTATCATAACATAATTGTATAAAATACATTTATTTTTCATTGTTATTCTATCAACTTATTGACTTTCACTTTCATATACTGCAATATCTTGAACAGTGTGTTTTTTTTTTTTTTGGCAGTATGTTGAAGTTATACTTACATTAATTTGAACAGCAATAAGCGGAAAAAAAAATAAACCATCAAATTATAATGAGATATTATAATACGGAAAATCTTTAAAAAATTAGCTGCACTATTCATGATATATCTGGGTATAAGGTTGTTAATGGTCAGTTAGCATCAAAGCCATTGGGAAAGGCATAAATTCATCTCTTCCTGCATGGTTTCATTGCCAGATATTTTTACAAAATGTTTTGCTGGCACACTACAATAGTACATAAAGAACAGAATGTACATTTGGGCAAACCACTCTCCCATAACTACCAGGCTGTAGCAGTAAAAAGCTATTACCCTAATAATCAACCCTGACAGTTTTTTTTTAGGGGGGGGGGGGTTGAAAGAAAAAAAAAATTGTATTACATGGTCATTTTGTTGATCATTTCTAATATATTAGAAATGATCAACTGATCAACTAACAGATTTCTTCAGTGTTTAAGTAATTCTGGCAGATAAGCTATGTGTCCTGTGTACAGGCCACACCTATAGAGCTAGAGGGCTGAAAATTTCAACATTTACTCCTTATGACTAACCCGACCTGTCTTTCATATTATGTACTTTTTATTGAAAAAGCTGATGTTTTTATTTCCTATCTTGGCTGAATATGAAAAAAAAATGAAAAGGAGAAGAAAAAAAAATTAGTCTAAAATTTGATAGTAATGACAAAGCTTCATCTAAAAAATTGAGAAAACTTGAGACTAACTATGCAGGACTCAGGGGAAGTAATTGTACATGGATCACTTCTTTCCTTGTCTATTGCTCACCCTTCTACAGGATTTTGTTGAAATTCATTGAGAACTTTTGGAGATATCGTATGGACAATCATGGAAGAGAGTTAATTGCACATGGATTCACCCAAAATTTTTATCGCATCTTTCTTAACCTATTGTATACACTTCCACAAAATTCATTGAAATTTTTGAAGTATTCTTAAATGTTTGAAGAGGAAGAGAAAAATAAATAGAATCCCTGTATCCACCCAAAATCTAACTACTTCTTCCTTACCCCATTTGCCCAAAATTTCATTGAAATTTTCTGTGTACTTTTGGAGATTTTGCATGGACAGACAGACAGACATGAATAAAAACATTTACCTCTCCAACTATGTTGGCAGGGATCATTATCATTCTATCAAATAATCTATTCTAATTGAAAATTCATTAACTGTGTATGGTTCAATGTTTTAAAAAAATTTTTTTTTCTCCAGAGAAAATGGCTGCTGTTATTGCAAATGTTGGAAATTTTTCATGATGGTTTCAAACTGGAAAAAAGGTGTTTTATATATTATTCTGGCCATTCCAACATTTTGGATTGAACGAGACTACATCGAAAGTATCATTGTAGGTGAGTACTTTGAGTGAAAAAAAAAAAAATTTTTTTTCTTCTCTTAAGCACCTGGAGAAACCTATATTGATAGTGGACGCTTTCTAACGTACATCTATAAGATGAGCAATTATTGATATATTCAGATCAGTGTCCTCATCCTGGTTTTTATAGTCATAATATTTTTGCTTGACAGAATATACAATAGTCGTTCTAGTCACAATATTCCAGCTAAGAGAAGAGACATTAGATCAAATAGAATAATGTACGATACCAATTCCTCTTTTAAAAATCTCTTCAATTCTTAGTTGTTGTAGTAACAATGTTTTGACTATTGTACCATCTTCCGTAAAGCTGTAACTTGACTAAAGTAACCAAGATCAGGATATCAGTCAGATTTAATCCATGTAGAGTATAAATAATTCCTCCATTTCCGAAATGTAGGCAGAAATTGAAAGGAATTTATTTGAACACCTCCTTGTAATTTGATTTAAGTAAAAGGTGTATAAACCTCTACTCTATAATAAAATGATATTATGTTGGAGAGGTACCCTCTTTTAGAGATGGGGCAAAAGAAAAGAGAGCCTGCTGCTTGCAAAGTGAAGACATAGGAAAAGAGGAAATTTTATTGGCTGAATAGGCGTGGGGAAATCAAACCTATAATAACCAATTAAGTATAATGAAAGTAAATTTTTTATTATTTGTCGTGGAGTCTTAGTATATTGTTATTTTCTTTGATAAGTTATCTAGTAGATTTTAGCTATTTTAAGAGTTTTGGCTATAACAAAAACATACTAGGGAACATTGGGTGGGATAGGAGAAAATTTTTTCTTTATTATGAATTATTTTTAATTCTGTTTTTCTTGCAGGAATAATGCTGACTGCAAGTGGTGTCTGTTATATTCTCATGAGCATCTTACCTTTATTTTATCGAGAAAAGAGAGCAACACCTGAACGAATAGTCCTGAATCCAAGCCCCAAAGTTAAAATGGTCTCCCAGGAAGTAGCAACGCAAACTGACAGCTACTACAGTTACCAACATGCACCACTGCCGCCTCCACAGTATTCTGATAACATTGACACAGTTGCTCTTCCAAAATAGACAATGATTGAAAAGATTTTTTTTTTTTTTTTAACGTGAGGCAAGGGACATAACTGGACTAGATGTTGTGGTTATCTCCCCATTATTATTATTATTACTAAGTTTAAAAATTGATTTTTAGATCTATCATTTTTTTTCCCCCTATATCTATATGAAAATTTAAAAAAAAAATACTTTCAATGCTATCAAATAAGGAGTTATTTTTTATCATGATGCTCTGATTATTTTAGCATTCTACTATCATTAAAACAGCAGCCTGTTTTGACATTCTACTATCATTAAAACAGCAGCCTGTTTTGAAAATAAAGAATAAGCCTCCAATGGGATTTGAAATTGCATCCAGTCTGACATGGACAACACTTTACCAATTTGGTCATGAAGACCCATCGGCAGGCAAAATTCAAATCTAGCCAAATAGTTACATTCTGAACTGTATGCCATGTTAATTTACACCTGTTACTAGAAGATATTATAGTTCTAAGTTAATGTCTGGATTTCTACAATGAGACATTGTCATTTGATTTTCGCTGCTCTTCTTTTCATTTCACCTTGCAATAAAAGTGACCAATATTCAGGTTGTAAAGAAGAAATAAAAGGATGATAATGCATCGTTTAAGAATCTTAGATAACTTAAGATTAATAGTATTATCATAATTCATGAAATGTCTATCCATCTGTAAAAACTATATTGAATTCATGTGAGCCCTTGGCAGGTTCTTATCAAACAAGATTTTGAAAATCAACCCCCCTTGAAAACATTGGGGGGTTGAATAATTCACTAGTGAAATCAACACTAATTAAAAGATCCAACTGACTAATGGTTTTTTCCAGGTAGTCAATGAGAGGGGAAGGGGAGGTTCTTGGATCTTTTCTTGGGAGGGTGACAATGCTAGGTTGAAGAGATTTTTCTTCATCTCTTACTATCCCCCTCACAACAGAAGTGTAAGATCTGTGTTACTCAAGATAGTTTCATAGAAATCAGATAGCATTTCAGAGAATTACTGAAAGAAATACTATTGATTTGATCAATTCCCCCACCTGTTAGTGGAGGGTATTTAATCTGGTAGGTATGAGCAATGCAGCATGATGACAGAACTATGTGGCCAAATTTGAATGTCGTCTGCTGGTTAGCCCTTGTAACCTAAAAGGTAAGGTGCTATCCTAGTCAGATAGGCTTCCAAAGATAAGGGATGCAAGTTCAAATTTCATTGAAAGCTTATTCAAGCTTATACAACTGAGCATGCCAATGAAAAAGCAAAATAAAATGAAAGACTTGCCATCATAGTTGAATAACCTTAGTATTATATTTTGAAATCATGTGAGAAAAAAATTACCCACAAAGAATAAATATGGTCAGAATAAATTCTATTTATGACATCACAGGCATTGAGTGAATCGAAAAATATCTAGATTCTCTAAAATTCAGGTGTTATTTATAAACCAGTCAAAATAAGGCCCACAAAAATATTTTTTGAAGGGAGTTTAGTGGGGTACTGATGTCTAATTCATATCTAGACAAAACAGTGTGGCTAAGAATGCTGTAAGAACAAATGCACGTATAGAGGATAGAACCTTTTAGCCATCAAAGATGGCTAAGGTTGTCAACTTGTCCAAAATTGACAAGGCTCAATCTAAGACAGATTTGGGCAACCTTTTTTTCTATCTAGCAGGCAATAGACATTTTTCATCTTTATCCAGGCTACACATTCTAAGATACAATTGACATTTTCAAGTCCATTTAATTTTAATTGGAGACAAATATTATTGATTTGTAAAGCCAAAACAATAGTTAATTTTATGATTTACATTGAAAATTTACTAAGAAAAATAACATGAGATTTTAGATAAATGCCTAGATTGACCACAGGCCACCAAAACTCTTTCCATGGTTGCCCATATATGATCTAAAAAAAAAAATATTTAGACAACATAAGATTATTACTACTATAACTATAAGGTATGAACAACTGTGGTATGGAGTAGAAATCAGATAATGGAATAACTGCATTTAATTTTTAACTCACAGTGTGGATTCTCCAACACTGCTGGCCTTAAGGTTCAAGTCAATTATGTTTGTTTTGTCTGAATAACTGTATATATTCCTTGCTTTTAAGAAAGTTTGCTTTATGCCACTTGCTCTTATGAAAGACCTTCATTTGTACGGGTTGCCTCTGCTCCAGAATTACATTTTTATATGAAGAAATAATCTGCTTCGGTAAAGACAAGGTTCATTGCCAAAAGCTTGAAACGAAGTTGCCAATTGAGGTATGATTTTTTTTTTTTTCAATTCTGGAATTTGAAAAATTTTGAAAAATATCTTTATTGGCAACTTTGGACTTTAAAACAGATTAAAAGAAAAAAAAAAAAAGTTTGATCTAAATATTGTCGACTCTGGACATTCTAATTCAAAATAAAAAATTTTGAAAATTAACCCCCCCCCATCTAAATTGGCAACCCTGGCTTGAAATACAGCAGTATTCTTGACTGCCTACCCTCACATATTTTCTATGATACTGACCCCTTTTGTAGCCATTTTAAACAAACCTGCCCTGAACTTTATTTCCCCCTACAAATTGAAATCATATTTTTCTACAATCATTGCAGCACTGTCAATTTTTGCAAGAATAATCTCACAAGGTTATTCTTAAGTTTGGCAATGCTCAACAACTTTCCTTATAAATTAATGCTAATTAATTCTTTGCTTCACACCATTTCCACAAATAAAAGGTTTCATAGGAATGCTCTACTTCTGAATAGCATGGGAAGGAAATCAAAATGCATTAATTACACTGTGCAACTTTTTTTTTAGTTCCTGGGTAGTGTAATAAGTTATTTTCTGATTTTCTATACTTTTTAGATATTAGCATTATCAGAATTTACTCTTGTGTTTTTCTGACTTTGCAATTAAAAATGAGCAAATTCATCTGTTGGCCTATTGAAAATAAGTAGATTTCAAATTATCAATGTCACAAAAGCAAAGTTTGAAGGAAATAATTGGCATTTTCTGTACTTTTTAGACATAATCACCAAAGTAATTTATTACTCAGGAACAAAAAAAAAAAAAAAAAGTTGTGAAGTGTTATCAAATCATCATCTTACACCTTTCATTATATATTTAATTTTCTTACCTTCCATAAACTATCTTCCTGTAAAGAATCTTCTGTACTGTTTTTTTCAATTCTGTTTCAAATAAAAATAAAAAAAAAGGCTTAAACATGGATGACTGTAAATATTTGAAGTAAAGAAATTTATCAAATAGTTCTATCGTTCATCTGCTTATTACAGTAATCCCCTTTTATAACAAGTGCATGGTGGTGTCCAAGAAAGACGGCCACTTTCTTAATAACTGCGGATAATCAAAAGTCAATTATGAGTGCCTCATAAGTGAACGGAAATGTTTATTTCATCACAAAATCAAAGGGACTGTGTGAAACACCAAAAAATTATATTTCAAAGATATTTAATATTTTAGGGTATTGATGAAATTCTGTTTTTATTCACATTTTTCTGAACAAGGAAAAAACATTGGGATCCACCATCTACCCGTCTTACATCGTGAACCACATTATATGGAAGGACTCCTGTAACTACATGAAGGACAATATCAAGCTGTGCAGTAAGAGGAGAAAAAAAAAAAAAAGTTGATGTCTGAATAGTTTAACTTACAGTAAGGGAGCTCTAAAATTAGTTTCTTTGAGATGTTTTGAATAAAGTTGAATGTGATGCATTGCATCACTAAAAATATATTTGATCATGTGACTAAATCAATGCAGTGTGCAATATAAACATTTTTTAAGAAAAAGTAAATAAAATTATCCCACTTGGGTGATTTTGAATTTGTTTTCTCATTGATAACTCATTAGCTGCATTTGATGAAAATTCACGTCAATGCAGATCTATGGCAAACTCAATAAACTCTCCATTTTATTGTGAGTTGGGGCTTTTATCTTGTAATGGATTACTCTTGTTACCTTCTGCAGTTAATGGGTGAAGGATTTTGATTTTTTTAATTATGTACCCATTGTCAAATTTTTTTTTTTTTTTACAAGTATTATATAGAAAAATAGACAATTAACAATTTTGACAGGGGTGGGGAGAAAAAGAAGTTATTCAATTGGTATAGTCATCAATAAAGAATTTCAAAAAAAGGGAATACAGGAATGCTACATAAAAATTCATGTTATTGAAGATAAGATTAAGACGAGGTGAGAGACAACTCCTGTCCCAGTTTTTGTTGTTAGGTCAAATCCCTTGCAAGTTACAGGTCTGATCAAGAGCCGAATTTTATTCCTACAAGTTTTTATGACCACCCCCCTGTCAGGATGAGAGTCCACTGAAGGGATACCTTTACCCTAATCACACAACTTAGTGTGTACTCAATTAGCAGCCAAATGTGAAGGGAAATGTGTCCTAATGGAGTTTTCCACACTTTTCATGAGAAAAAAAGGACTTTCTGCATGTAAGGCAGATGTGCTAACCATTACACTATCCAAGCAAGTTAAGGTATTGCTGTATGAATTAATGCAAATAAGTATAGGCTGAAAAAAGAAAAACATTAAATCATAAGACCTTGATAAGTGCAGTTTTGAATAATACTGAAAATCATGTTCCAAAAATGCACTCAAGCAAAACACATAGGGATCCAAATTTATAATCTCCAATAATTCTTTTCTAAACGAATTTGCAGAAAAAGGACAAATTTATACATACATTTGATTCAGTACTTGTACAGTAGATCCCATTTGACAAGAATCAACTAGATATAAATTTCGGGTCGAGTGTTTTTCCTTAAAGTAGTATGAACTTTTTGAATTCTGAGATGAAACAACTTTCAAATTTGTCATTTTTCTGATGACTTTCTTGGTCAAAAGCCTTCAGATCAAGGTTGCCAAATTTGGCTAGAAGGAGAGATAAAAAAAGCTTGGATTAAAAGACTTACCCAAAAGAGATATTGATATGGTGTTGAATTTGAGAATCAAGCAAGTGAAGATTGAAGTTCGATAACAGCCTTTCATATAATACGATTGAGAAAGTGTTGTGTGCTGTATCCTGTAGGAACCCCATTGAGGTTGACTGGTAGCTGTGGCATCAAAAATTTTTTATCATTGTTTTATAATGGCAGTTTCCATCAATTGTCACCATCATCCTACTGAAACTTTGAAAATGCCATGGAAAACAAAGAATACATTTGTGATATTTTTCACAATTCTTGAAAGTTTTTCAACTCATAAGTTTTCCCTCATTGCTTTGAACAAAATGTTGGTCATGGGACTAACCAGGCCCATCATATCTTCTGGCAGCATGTCACATTGGGGGTGATCAATCAAAAATTGGGAAAGGGGGCTGGTTAACGAATAAGTATCTTCTTTCACCTTTTGTTGGACTGTGCAGAAAAATGTTCCATACCAAACCGCAACCACTAAACGTACTAAAAGAACTCGCCCAACCCTTCAAGCTAGAACTGAAAAACAGATTTAATATTCTTACCGACAAGAACAATACCAACATCAACAAACTCCACAGCAAAATAACAACCTCTCTAATAGAAGCTGCCAGTATGTTTAAACCAAGAAACACACGGACCATTAGCAAAATCTAGTGAAAAGCGCGGAAACCTCAAACCACCAACAACCACAAAGGAAAAAATAGAAGAGACTGAACTGAAAAAAACAATAAAAAAGAAACTAAATGAAGAAAAAAAAAAAAAAAAGGTATACGACTGCCATCATCGAAACCACCCACAAAAAACCTCAGGGCTTTAAAGCAATAAACAAAGCTCTCAGTATAGAACAGAAAATAACTAGCATACTCTAAGAAAACGGAGACATAACAACAGATAGAGATGGATTTGTTGAACACACCCAAGAATTTTACTCTTCAAAACACGGGCAGCAAAACAACAATCAGCATACACAAGACACTGACAATCAGTTCAAGGACTTCCCAGAAGTTACACCATGGAAGGTAAAGCAAGCCATCAAACAAACATAAAAAGGAAATGCCCCTGGAACAGATAACATCGCCATCTATCTATTAAAAAAAGCTGGTAAGAGTGTCAACAAAAAGCTAGCTATTCTATTCAACACGTGTCTAAAACAGAGCAAAGTTCAAAAGGACTGAAACACTGCAAACAATGCTTCTGCATGAGAAAGGAATCCCCCAAAGACCTCAACAACTACAGACCAATAAGCCTACTCAACTGCATATAGAAACTTTTCACAACAATCATCACCAACCGGATCACTGAAACACTAGATGAAAACCAACCATGGGAACAGGCTAGAGTTAGAAGTTACTTGACAATGGACAATCTCCATTCAATAAATCAGCAGAAAGAAAGCAGAATACAAAATGCCACTCGCGGTAGCATTTATAGAATTCAAGAAGGCATTCAACTCGGTAGAAATTTCCATAGTCATGAAAGCTATCACGCTACAAGGTGTAGACCCTGTATACATCAAAGTACTGTAACATATATACAATCACAGCAACTCCTTCATTAGGCTACATAAGGACTCTGAACCCTTCCAACTTCAAAAAGTAGTAAGACAAGGTGATACCAGCTCACCCAAACTCTTTTCAGCCTGCCTCGAGATGATCTTCTGAAACCTGGACTGGGAAAATAGAGAAATCAAAATAGACAACTAACATCTGAGCACCCTCGTTTTTGCAGACGACATTGTCCTTTTCACAGAGAACCTACACAACTAATGCTAGATAAACTAAACAAAGAAAGCAAAAAAGTCGGCCTACACAGGAACTTCAGTAAAACAAAAATCATGTGCAACAATTACATCAAGAATAAGGACATAACTGTCAAAATCGAAGATGCAAAACTGGAGAAAGTATACCACTACATCTACCTAGGACAACAAATCTCCATGAGATCCAAAAAGAAAAGGAAATTAAACAAAGAATCACTCTAGGATGGCAAGCCTTCGGCAGAGCAAACTCAACTTTCAAAAACCAGACGATCTCAATAATCCTAAAAAGAAGAATATACAACCAATGCATCCTCCCTGTAGTTACTTATGGAGCTGAAACATGGAACCCTAACCAAAAGACAGACCCGCAAACAGAGAAGCATGCAGTGTACGTAGGAGAGAATCATGCTCAACCTCACAAGGAGAGATCACAAAACAGCACAGTATATCAGGAAGAAAACAGGAGTCCAAGACATCACAGAATCTATTGAAAAACTTATATGGTAATGGGCAGGCAATGTTGCAAGAATGGCAGACAACTGATGGACATGACTTACAACATGGATCCCCAGAGATCACATCTGAAATTGAGGCTGACAAAATACAAATTCAGAAAATACTGGCTCTGCGACGCCCGTGATAGAGAATTGCGGCAGATCCTGGGAAGGTATATGTACAACAATAGATGTTAAAAGACTGATGATGAACACTGGAAAAAGTCTGAATCTTCAAGAAAGAAAAAAAAACAAAAAACCCAAAAACAAAAAAAGTAGACACAAACTAAAATCAATTTAGCATACCCCCCCTCTCCACTAATAATCTATTGAGGGGAAAATTTAAGAAAACCAAGACGTTCTTTGTAACCTTAAGGGGTAACTGTTCAAATTTTCAGTCCCCTATTTCCAGTAGTATGTACAGCCTGTACACGTGATGTATACATAGCCAGATCAGCTTAGAAACTGAAGAATCCTATTTGACAGTTTCTAAAATTAACTATTTCAAGTTAAAGAATAACTGTTCAGCTCATTTTGCACAATAGAAAAAGTTTCTGTCTTGACCATTTGATAACTAATTTGATCAACCTGGTGATATAAGTATTAGTAGTTATAATATTACTTTCAATGGTTGACCATGCTTTCATTTAACAGATTCAAGATAATATTAACAGGTCTGGTTAGTCACTAGATAGAAAACACCACACGCCCAAAGTCTTCTGGCAGTATGCTGTGTTTGGGGGTGATCAATTAATAATACTTTTCTTCGATCAAGTCCAGCATTTCAAAAAGCAAACATGAATGCTGCTGGCCTCGAAATGAGAGACCAATAAAA
This sequence comes from Thysanoteuthis rhombus, assembly GCA_963457665.1. NCBI lineage: Eukaryota > Metazoa > Mollusca > Cephalopoda > Oegopsida > Thysanoteuthidae > Thysanoteuthis > Thysanoteuthis major. The sequence goes on along the minus strand of OY735240.1, from coordinate 23,581,538 downwards.
CATGAACTTGCACTGTAAATTAAAGCCCCCACCCCCAATATGGAGGGGGGTGTTCAAAAAATGTTTTCTCTAAACATAAAGAGTAAATATTTGAATTTACGGCCCTCTAGCTCTATTGATGCAGTCTGTACATGACATAGATATTAAAGGATTCTGATTGGCTGAAGAGACCTGTTTACGATTTCTGTTGATGCTTTATAAGAATGGTCAGCTGCCAACAGAATCCTGGGATTGAGTATTAAATTCTTTTTAGTTGTATTGATCGTGAGAACAGACAAGATTGTAAACTGCCCACTGGTCATTTCTTATAGTTTGAAATGTTGAGTTCAAAGTGTCTTAACTGAGGATTGAACTTGGATTCACAGAAGCTGTTGTGATACTCTTCAATGAATAGATAATAGAACACTTGTGAATTGAATTACAGAAAATTTTTCAAATTCTAAAACCCTATTTAAAATTACAGAGTAACAATTTAATATTTTAACATCAGTGTTTGGATTCTAAGTTCATTCTAGTTTTCTGTTCAAGAATTTAAACCATTGTTGACCACATGTGACCTCAGTTCAACTTCAAATGAACTTGACCTTATCCTACCCAACAATGGCAGTTTTACCTCAGGTGGACTAGAATGACCTTTAAAGACTTCTGTTTATTACTGGGTGTCCATTTATAAAAGTAACAGGTCTAAAATCAAACATGTTACTCTTGTAGTTGTGATTACCGTGTATGCTTGTCCAATATTGTCATCATTCGGATCTGAATGTTCACAGATCACAAAGAAAAAATGCCAAATGGAAGTTTATCTTGGAATAACCTCTTCAAGTTGTGATGAAATTGCAAAAAAAAAAAACTGGGAATACAAAGGTGAAGGGAATTCATCATTAGGATACTGAAAAATGGTGAAAATTTGTCTTCAGCAAGTCGGAAAGTACAGACAAGAGTGTGTTCCAACTTACCGACAAGATAGAATGTTGGCAGCACTTTGCAATAAAGAAAATAAACAAAAACAAAAAATACAACTATCAGCATTCTCTAAAGATTATGCAAGTCCCACTGTGAGCAGTGCAGTCTGAGTTCTGTAAGAGCAAGGTTTTGTCAGCTTGGTTTTCATGCCAAGAGATCTTTGAAGGTGCCTTGACTAACGGGCAATGAAGAAAGAAAAAAAAAAAAAAAAGAAAAAAGACTGTCTTGGACAAAAGCCAAACAACATTTGAGGACTGAATGAAAGTAATTATAGATATATATACATTTAGTATGATATACTAATATTACAATTAATTTATATACATCTCAAGTTTGTTTGAGGTCAACCTGAGGTCACATGAGGTCAACAATGGTTCAAATTCTCCTTGTATAGAATACTAGAATGAGTGCAGAATCCAAAATTCATAAGAACATTTATTCCTGTTTACATCTTAGTAGTTAAAAGATTAAGACAATTTTTTAAAAAGTGCTCAATAATTCTGATAGGCCAAACAACATTGGACTTTTGACGACTTAATGAAGGTAATTATAGATAATGCTGCATAAAAAATGTATACTAACCACGACTTAGAAAACCACCTCAGAATACATTTTTTTTTCAATTTGAGAACTTCCACCTTTTCAGTCCCATAACAAACATTTAGAGGTCTGGCAGAGTCAAAGCCTGATCCAGTACAAGCTGTTTCGAGGGAAACTTACACTTTATTAAGCAGATGGTCATAATGTTTGGGCTCAGGTGTGCTTAATTCATAAATAAGGTACATAAGATTAAGAACTACCTATTTGATAATAAACAGCATGATTTTCTTGGTTCACTGTCGGTAAATTTTGCTGATAGAGATACTTCCTGCCAACCAGTTGAAATCATGTACACTTTCCAGTAAACAAATTCAGTATATTTTTCATTGCAAACATCTGAATTTTTCCCACTGGGATTATGGAGTAGTTTATATGCTAATCTCGCTAGTCATTGTTAGTGAGTTGGATCATTGGATCTCCCATGATTGATGGTCTGATGCAAAACTTCTATGTTAAAGATTAGGGTGCCCCCCCCCAAAAAGAACCATAAAATAGACCGGGTCAGCAAGCTTAACCTGCTGGCCATTGTAAGAGGGTTTGATCCTCATACAATTGATGGTCTGATTCGAAACTGCCATTGGATCTCCCACTCGAGTTAATATCTAATAATGAACAATATGACTCCTCCCACTTTAGCTTATCACTGGACTCTTCTATTCAGTGGAAAAATTCTGATGAAAATATCTAACCATTTCAAACCATGAACTTTTCAATTGAAACAAATTCACCCCCGCCCCGAATCAAAAAATTGTTTCATAGAAATTCAAGATTCATGAATTTTTAAAAGGGTATTAACAAATGAAATAGAACAATTATAACTATATTCTGTAATAGAAGTCATGAGATGGATATAAGATTCATACTTACCATAGATCTTAACAACCTCAGCATACAATTTTTTTTCTCTTCTTTCTGTATTGAGTTAAGAACTTCTATTTTTTAATGATCCAAGAGCAAACCTTTAGAGGTCTTGTAGAGTCCAAGTCAGTTGTTTTCAGAGCACATGGAGGACCAACACTTTATTGAACAGAGGGTCATAATGTTTTGGCTTATCTGTGTCAATGCATGCATTTTTTCTATCAAGCAAGTTTCATTAAACACAACAGTTTTCGTCAATTCAACTTTTAAAATGATTCTTCTTGTTCATGTATAAGTTGTTTTGTTTTTTGCTGGTTTACAAGAATGAAGGAGTTGTCCAAAGTTCATACTGCAGTTCTTTCATTTAAAATCTTTTTTATTACAAACATTGGATTTTGAAATCTTTCCTGAAAATAACCAATACAAAAAAAAACAAAAAAACCTCTGGACAGTTCCTTGATTCTTGTAATACAGCAAAGAATTAAAAACAAAAAACAAACCTTATTTGCAAATCAAAATATCATTCATACACACAAATCTCTAAATACAGACTTGGGCAAAATAACTTCATATTTTGGGGTCAAAATTTGCATTCTTGAAAAATACCGATACATACAAAAAAATTTTTTATACTGACATTTTATTCATCATAAAAATATACTGAATTATAAAGGGAAAAAGATATTCCCTTTAATTTTGTATGAGGTTAGAATGATATACATATATATATTTATTTGTAACATCTAGAGTAGATAAAAAAACAAAAACAAAGAAAATGCTGGTTATAGCAAGAAGGAACATCAAAAGAAAATAATTGAAGGAATGAAAATATAAGAATATCATACTGAAAGAAATAAATGAAAAAGAAGAAAAAAGGTAATGAAAAATATGTAACAAGGTAGTGAAAGAAAGAGAGAAAAATATATGAATTAATGAAGGAATATCATCAAAATGAAAGGGAAGAAAAGTTTTAAGCCTATATCTTGCTTTCTGAAATAGAGGAGAAAAATAAGGAATGAAACTAGTGGACTAGGTGTTTTTTTGCCAAACGTGAAGAATGAAAGAGGAAAAAAAAAAAAAAAAAAAACATGAAATAATGAAGGATTATCATCATACTGAAAGAAGAGAAGGAAAGATTTATACCTACATCTTGCTTTCTGAAATAGAGAGGCGAAAAATAACTGGAGAACTCGAGGCTTTTTTGCCAAAAGGGAAGAATGAAAAAAAAAAAAAAAAAAAAAAAAAAAAGAATGAAAACAAAGAATAATTTTTGGAGGAAAATGAAAACAATGGAAAAGATATTGAATTAAAAAATAGTGGGGGGGGGATTAAAAAAATGAAAATAGACAAAAAGATTTCAGGGTTGGAAGCAGGTACAGATAGGAAGAAACAAAAAAAGACAATGAAAACACATGGAATAATGAGGGAGGGGTAAATGTGGAGAATGAAAAATAATTGAATGAAAACAAAGAATTCTTTTTTACCAGAGAGAATGAAAAAGACAATGAATGAGAGAAACAAAAAAATCTTACAAGAGAAATTAAAGAAAAAGAGCTGACAGAATAATAATAAAAAAAACAAAACAGGTTTAGTTGGTCATTCAATAGAAACCGTCACATGACCAACATCTTTTGACAGCATATAGTGTTGGGGGTGATCAATGAATGAATTACTTCTCTCACCTTTAGACTATGACCTTGAAGCAGCCAGGCTTGTTATCAATAACTCAAAATGATCAAAATTTGTCTTTAGAAAATTCAGTGGAAGTTGAATTTTTGGGATACAAGAAAAACTAAAATATTTAAAGGTTAGGGAGTAATGCTGATATTTCTATCTGGCCATGCAACATTCACAAAGATTCAACAACAGACATGGCTGCTGCAGGGCCAACCTCTACTCCTCTTCCAACTGAAGATGATTACTGCAACTTTTGTATTGGATATATAATAAATAAATTTGTAGGTATGAAAGACTTGACAGACTGGCTCAGTTGGTGAGAGAGCTGCCAACCAAACACTTGGTTGTGATTTCAAATCACATCAGGGAAAAGCTAATTTAATAGCTAAGTTTGGTTTAATGGGACGTGACTGACAAACAGTGAAGAGTTTACCCCAAATTAGGTGAGGATTGTTCTTGTTATGAGGGAGGAAAAGCAAAGTCAACTCTAACTTGGGCATGAATTGGACGAAAACTTTAAACTAACTACAATGGCCCCATTTTGAGCCTATGAGCCGGCATCTAAAATTTCGTCAAGTCTTTTACACCCACTGCATTCACTGGTAAAATCTGTAATACCCACCGGGTATAGAAATTCATGTTTATCGAGTTGATGTAGGCACTTAACCAATTCAAACCTGAGGTATTGATTAGCAGTCAATCATTTCAAGTTATGAAATAGTGGCTATGCATTGAAGAAATTCTATTCAAATTTAGAGGGGGGGGAGCTATTCGGTCGACTTGAAAAGAATATTATAGGGGTGTATGAAGTTGACTACCCCCCCTAGAATCAATGGGGAAGAAAATCTAAAGAAAAGAGGAGAAAGAGGAAGATGGGAAAATTGGGGAGATTAAGGTCAAGAGTGAACCTCTAGGCTTAAACTAGCTTTATTGTTAAATAATCAATTAGGTGATATAGTATGAGTATATCCTAACTCCTATCAACCATGCCAAATGTATATTTCAACAAGACTTTGTGGGGAAGAGAGGAAATAAGGTGAAGGGAAAAATTTTTTTCCCCAAATGGGGAGGGGAGTAGGAGGTAGGGCATCAAAGTTGGGATACTAATATACACCCCCACAATATTAAATACAAAGATAAGTAATTTGGTTTGATAAATAATAAAAAATGAGGGAAGCTCAGATGAGAAAAATCCAACTCTCAGTTGAGAACTTGCATATATAGAAAAAACAAAAACAAAATAAGGTACACTCCTTAATCACTGAGTGAGTTTAATCGTTAACAAGCCTGGGTGCTGCAGGGTCAAAATATGCTCCTACTTTCATTCTGACTAAAGAGGATTACTGCAAATCTTGTATAGTTTACACAATAAATAGGTAAGTATATACGTCAGTTTAGCTCAGTTGGTAAGAGACACTGTCCAATCGCAGTTGTGAAATGCTAATTTTATATAACGGTCAGGTAAATGTGATGCGATGGACAAAGAGTGAAGAGTTTACTCCCCTAAATTTGGTGAGGATTGTTCTCACTGTAATGGGGGGGATGTCGTGACTGAAATTTGACATGTTCACGGCAACTTTAGGAAAACATAAGCACTTCCTCTGTTCAAGGCCACAAAGAAGAAACTGAGTCTAGTGCATTGTCATAGCTATTTATATAGACTTAAATAAAACTGGATTGAACACAAATGTCAGAGGACAATACGCAACATGCCAAAAAAATACACTGGGCTCCGTACAGCAATGAATGTGTTAAAGAATACAACACAATATTGTGGCCTCATGCCAGACATAATGAGTTTAATCTTTATTAAGTTCCGCATTGGTGCGACTTTAATTTCAGTTGCTTTTCATTAACCAACTGTGGGCAACCTGGGAGCCCTGGGTAGGTTTTTAGCAGGTTAGATTTTGAAAATCACCCCACAAAATGTTTCATGGAGGAGTTGATGTATTGGAAATGAACTTTTATGGGTTGCAATAACTTTTGCATGAAGCAGGCTGTTCAGGGGCACAAGTTAAAAACCATCTATATTTCATGGATTGAATTTTTAAAAAAACAAAGATGTTTAATATTTTCCTTAAGAGTAAAAAGATATCTAGAAATTATTTTTTTCTAGTTATAAATGATTCTAGAAATGCATAACAGATAAAAAAAGATCTTCCTGAATGTTGTTATTGAATAATATTGTTTCATTCCTGAGAAAGGAAAATTTGAGAAGCATGTATTTAAGTCAAGGTAAAGTCAAAGAAAGGAAAGACATTTTCCTTCAAAACAAAACCCGGCAAGGTATCACTGTACGTAGTTAGTTCTTGATTGTTTTTTTTCACAACAGTTCCTTAGATGTCTGTTGAGTTCCGGACGTGACGTGCATCAGAAGGCACGCGTATGTTCCCCCTGCACAAGATACGATAAAATTCCAGAATACAACAAAACAAACCAGGGAAGGCAGGAGGGTAAACAGCTGAAATATTATGGAAAGAGAGACACATACACAAAAAAAAAAAAACCCAAACAAAAAAAAAAAAAAACAAAACAAAAAACAAACCCAAAACAACAAATGTAAGGAAATAACCCTAACTAGCCACATACTATGATCAGAACACCTTGTTCGATAAATTTAGACAAGAACTCCAATCCTTAAGCTAGGCTGCCAGATTGAGCTACAAGGGGAGATAATCGAAGCTTTATGGTAAAATTACTCAAGTCGGGCATTGGAATTGAGTCTAATTTGGAAATGTGAATTCTACCGGATACAAACTAAGGGACCAATTAAGCACAAATTTACGTTGGAAATTGACCACCTTCCCTACTAAAATCAGGGATGGGGGAGATTTTGAATAAACAAAGAAAGAAAACAAAACAACAAAAACACGTCTTTTTCCAATCATATGATGCTGACAGTTTTGGTTGGACGTTAAGAAGAAAAAAAAAAAAAAACAAACAAAGAAAAAAAAGATGAATGAAAAAAAATGTCAAGATTCAGGAAGAAACTTCAAGAAGTGGCAACAGTGAAATTGAGCAAAGAAAGAAATTTACAATAGTTCAAACTTGAAGAAAGAAATGAAAAATAAAAGGGAGGTGGGGGAGAGAAAGAAAGGAAAAATATACAATGAAAGAAAGAGGTGAATGAAAAAAGAAAATATACTAGCATCACATTTCTAGAAATGAAGAATAGGAACAACAAAGGAATGACAAGAAATAATGTAAAACAGTGATTCTCAAAGTGAGTGCCGTGACTCCCACAAATAGTTTGGAATCAATGCTGCATAATGGGGGGGGGGGAATGAAAAGAAAATATTCTTGTAGAAAAAAGATGGGAAAAAATCATAACTTTAATGGCATAGAGAAAAAGAAAGAGAACAAATAAATTGGTTAAATGGAACATCTTTCAGGGTAGTTTCCAACTGGGGAGGAGACACCCCCAAGAGGGGGGGGGCTAGATAGTCCAAAGTGGGGGATAAGGCTATTAGGTAAAAATCAAAGTTGTGAATGTTTTTGGCTTAAAGGTTGTGGGGATGCAAGAATATAACCCTGTAATCAAATGTATGTACTATTATAAAATCAAACCGATTCTTCTTATGAAGCCGTCGAATTATACGCAAAATGAAATAATCATTTGAAATTATTCTTTGTTGCAACTTACTTAAATGGAAGAGGGGGGGAGGAAACTAGTAATCTTATTGAAAAGAGTGGGTAATGACCATGAAAAGGTTGAGAACTTGGGAGGACTAGTTGTGAAAGAATAGAATCAAACTTATTCAACCGTTTATGCAAATCTGTTTAAAAGGAACGACTGTTTAGAGAAACCAAAATTTAGGGTTCCGATAGGTTTCACTCCAGTGGAATCCACTGGAGATACAAGTCAGACCATAGATGCACGAGTTCTCACATATATAGGAGGAGGTTGAAAGGAGAGATGGTGAGAGTATATCAACATGTTAGTCAGTGACGGTATAAGGTACTAGAGATGCTAGCGCATCTAAAAATTGATTTAAAAAAGAAAATGAATGGGGGGGGGGGGATAATGCCACAGGTCAGGAAAAGGAAAAAGGTCAATGATTGGCAAGAGAAAAAAATACATTCTTACAAAACAGAAGAAAATAAAGAAGAAAAAGAAAAAGGTTAATGATTGGAAAGAGAAAGAAAAAAAAAACATTCTCAGGAAATAAAGAAGAAAAAGAAAAGAATATGTAAAATATTGCAAAAGATTTAAAAAAGGAAAGAGAAAGAGGAAGAAACCTTGGTAGATTGATGGGATACACAGTGATGTAATCTTCTGTATGTACGGATGTTTGGTCTCTGGAAGGAAAGAGAGGAGAGACGGGGAAGGAAGGGAGGAGGAGAGACGAGAGAGAGAGGAGAGACGAGAGAGAGAGGAGAGAGGAGAGAGAGAGGAGAGAGGAGAGAGAGAGGAGAGAGGAGAGAGAGAGGAGAGACGAGAGAGAGGAGAGACAAGAGAGAGAGGAGAGACAAGAGAGAGAGGAGAGACAAGAGAGAGGAGAGACAAGAGAGAGGAAAGACAAGAGAGAGGAAAGACAAGAGAGAGGAAAGACAAGAGAGAGAAGAGACAAGAGAGAGAGAGGAGAGACAAGAGAGAGAGGAGAGACAAGAGAGAGAGGAGAGACAAGAGAGAGAGGAGAGACAAGAGAGAGAGAAAAGACAAGAGAGAGAAAAGACAAGAGAGAGGAAAGACAAGAGAGAGAAAAGACAAGAGAGAGGAAAGACAAGAGAGAGGAAAGACAAGAGAGAGAAAAGACAAGAGAGAGGAAAGACGAGAGAGAGGAAAGACGAGAGAGAGGAAAGACGAGCGAGAGGAAAGACGAGCGAGAGGAAAGACGAGCGAGAGGAAAGACGAGAGAGAGGAAAGACGAGAGAGAGGAAAGACGAGAGAGAGGAAAGACGAGAGAGAGGAAAGACGAGAGAGAGGAAAGACGAGAGAGAGGAAAGAGAAATAATAAAAAAAGAAAAGAATAAAGAAACAAATTCCAAGGATATTTTCGTCTATAATGTCTCAAGGTCTTTTTTTTTTGGATCACTGTCAACTTTTTGTTCATGTTCTTAAAAATGTTCACATATCTACATTATTTAACGAATATCAATGTATATGTATATATACATAAATACATATCAATGTCATATACATGTGGGGTGTGTATGTTTGTGTGTTGCTTACATCTGCTTGACCACAGAATGTTTTAAACAGTTAGGATACAGCTTTCAAAGTCCGGAGGGAATGAAGGAACAAATCACGGCCAGATAGAGCCTCACGAGAGCATACCCTCCCACTGAACAAGATATTGGACTTTACCCTCGGGAATATGGCGACGTGCGAGCACATGAAACGTCTCCTGTTTTGAAAGTCGGTTCACCACATTGATGTAATCACTGACTGAGGACTTCAACTGTTTGAGACTGTTCACTATGCAAGGGTCACTGTCTGTGTTGGACAGCGCAGTGTCCGAGTCTATTTTGTTAACTGTATCTGGTTCAGTTGTTGCCGGAGCTGAAGGCTCGAGCTTGACACTGCCTGCCTTCCGTCGTCCTTTCTGCTTTTGTGGAGGTTTCGGGGGTGGCTTCAGGGCTTTAAGTTCTTCGGTCAAGTGTTTGGCTGGATCAAAGCCATTTTGGTAGAGGGTCAGAATGTTCTCCTTAAGTTTTTTCTCCTCAAGTTCAATTTTCTGTTCAAGTTCAGTTTTAAAGGGATGGTTGAGCCCCTCGAAGCTGGAGAGAGGAGGGATAATTGAATCCAGGGTACAATGAGTTACTCCATTCCTTTTAGTTCCATTCACAGCTGGCTGGTAAGCAGAAGAAAAGAACAAAGATTTAATATTAGACCAAGTACAGGGCAGGGCTGGGGGCTACACAGAGAATACAACGGGAGAAACAGGGTGGCTTGTTTTGGTCCCTAAAATAGGGTACCTTCTGAAGGGGGAAAAAAAAAAAAAAAAAAATTTATTGACCTCAAATATGAATTACCTTATTTTTAAAAAAAAGTTGATATTTTACTGATCATGACTACTTCATCTTGATTTTTTAAAATTTGTTTTTGTCACAACTTTGACTCGAGGCATCATATTATGACTACAAGTAAACAGCATAAGAAATTTTTAGAAAGGAGCTCCAGTGAGAATCGAAATTGCATCCCTCATGCTAGATTCACACCGGAGACTTACTCTTTATTTCTGATCACTCATAGAAGTAGAAAGATGGTCTGAATCAAAGTTGTAATAAAGGAAAAGAGGGGGGGAAAAAAAAAAAAGAAAAAAGAAAAAAGAAAGAAAACTCAAGACGAAAGTAAATGGTAGCCAAAAATCAATAAAAAATATTCGATTAAAATACTTCATCAATAAATTTTTAAAAAGACCAACAGAGTTAATGTACTTACCTTTTTACTTTTCAGGAGAAGAGATTCTTCAATGTCTAAAGAAGCAGCTTTTCTCTTTAACCTGATAGGAGATTGGCTGTGAATAATGACAGAATCAATATTAATGAGTCATAAAGCATACATGATTGCAGTCAAGTAAATTACTCAAAGGGTCTTACTAAAAATCAAAAACAGATCGATAACATGTCTTTACGTAATGCCCAATAAAAAAACACATGAAATCCAAAGGCATTTAGCATTAACTCTCAAATTCATAAATAACTTGTAATAGACAGTGGAACTCTTCAATGGATTGATAGATGAAAAAAAAAATGACTGGTTTCTTCAGGGTCAAACTCTACTCAGACAAAAACTTATTGGTTTTCCAAAATATTTCATCTTTTGTGAAGATACTTTTGATTCAATAGAAAAAAAAAAAAATCTTCAAATTTTGCCAAGGAAGGGGACTTACTAAAATAGTAGTTGAATATTTTTCAAGATAATACTATATATATATATATATATATATATATATATATATATATGTATATATATATATATATATAATTTGAGGCAATTTAGACATTAACTAAAAATAGCATCCATAGATTTCCATTTTCTTTCTCTCATTGATGATGGAGGAATAGAATCTGTCCCTCTTTTCCATTCTCAAAAAAATGTAAAGTTCAAAATGATAGGTAGTCTTAACTGGAAGTCTGATATTGTAATTATTTTAGGTGAGGAAAATAAAGTAAAAACTCAGGACTTTGGAAATAGATGGAACTTTTCAGTGAATTGAATTCCAAATTTCACAAAATGTTCAAAGGGGGATAATTTCAATCCAAACTTTTTTTCATCTGAATTCAAGAGTTAAATCAAAAAGTGGACGTAAGTAAACAATTTTTGCTCTTACAACGGGTAAATGGACTGATATATAGGACCCCATGTTTTTTTTTTATTTTAAATTATTATTAGTCTATTTACCATTTTATACCAACTACAATTCAAACACTTTACTCGAAGGTGATACACATGAAGTTAACATTACCTTCTTCTGGGGTTAGGATAGACTTATGAGAAAAGTAGCCTAATGCCTGTCGGTAAATTTTTTAGACTTATTTCGGAGAAGAAAAAAAATAGCATCTTTAGAGCTTGGAAGATAATCTGTCTTTTTTTTGATGACAGAATAAAAGGGAAAGAATGAATGTGAAGACGAAAAAAAAGATACAAGTGGTAGGAAAGGGGGGGGCACTGAAAGAGTTTGAATGAAAAACAGTGTTGAAAGGGAAAGTTGTCAAAGACATAGAAAGAAAAAAAAAAAAAAAAAAAAGGAAGAGAGAGATGAGATATAATAAAAAGATGAAGACAAATATGAGTGAATACATACACCACTTCCAACTGGTAAAGGTTTGTTACCGGTTCGCAAAATTAATATCAAAGGGAGGTAACAAATACCATGACTGCTGATACTAACACATCAAAGGATAAATCAGAGAGCAGAAAACCATTTTATTAACTTTGATTATAAAAGGTATAATTTAGGGTTAGGGTTAATTTCAAGGGCGTTTTAGGGTTGGTGTTGAAAGTAACAATGAACTTGAAAACATTTGTTTTCATAGTCATAGAATTATAAAGAATGTACACAAGCAACTAATAACAAAAGTTCAATTGAACAACCCTAAAACTAAACTATGTCCTTTAGAATTGAACCTAATAAGATATAGCTTTAAATGGTCAAGTTCTGATTCGATTTATTCCTTCATGTGTTAGTATCAGCAATAGCTCAAGTCTGTGGTATTTGTTACCACCCTTTGATATTTTAGTTTGCAAATCAGAAACAAACCAGAACCAGTTGAAAGGGGTATATGCTCCATTTGATAAACAATTATTTTGCAATAAAAATCAAGTCAAAGTACTTCCCTTACAACTGGAAAAAAAGGGACTTATATATGGGAAACCGTGCACATAATATTTTAGTTGGCAAACCAACCTCTGCTTTTCAAGCCCAAAACTTCATGGCAAGAACTAAAACAAATGAATTCTACAAAATAAAAACTCCAATCAATTTTTTTTTTCAACCCTTTCAAGACTCCTGAGACAAACATAGCCCCATGTTTCAATGAAAAATATGTCCTATAGATCTCTTAAAAGTCTACCGGCATATTTTAATTCAGTTATTAAGCACTGTAATTCTTGCTGTCATAAATCACCTGATATAGCTCAAAATTGAAAGTGGAACTTAATTTTTTTTTTCTTCAAATTATTGAAACCTTCGCTGAATTTTTTGAAAAAGTAGGAAGGGAGACCATCTTGATTACCTTCGATATTAACATTCAAATTTCCTTATATGAATTAGAGAGTTGATAAATTAATTTAAATCAGAATCTCCAAGAACTTACCATTCAACAGGAACAAAGGTTTTGGTTTTGCGTCCTTTCATTTGCAAATTGCTCATGACTTCGTCTGTGATTTGTCCTTCAATTGGGAGATCAATTGTGGGGGGTGAGGGTGGCAAGCGTAGACGTAAACCCCACAGGCTGCGACTCTTCTTGATTTCACGACCACACTGAAATCTAAGCAAGACAAATGAAATCACTTTCAAAGGCCAAAAATGGGTTGAATGGTGAGAGCAGGAAATTCATAGAATTCTGTTTGGACAAAAACCGATTCCAACAGACATTTTGTCTTGAATAATCAACAGTAAACAGGTTGCAGGATATATGCACAATCAATTATAATTGATTTGATACTCTTTTTTTTACTCCATATATTATTCTAACTATTGTCTTCATCTTCCTGGTTAATAACACAAGGCAGTGCCCGTTCCAAAAGTTCATGTTTGGTAGGGCCAAGATTTTATGTGTTGAGCAGCCAACCATAAGGTAATACTAAATAATTTTCTGTCGTTCATCTGAGACTACGGCTTAGAATTATTTCATTTACTTCATTCAATGTTGCCAATTCAGATATTTTACATCTAAATTTGGATCTATAGATTTAGACAAAAGGTCTCTAATCTGTAGTTTTTTTCAATTCGTTTTTAGATTTGAGAACTGCTGATCAAACTTAACACAGCAGTCTTGTGTGTTGACTACTAAATCTGGCAAAAGCCAACTTTATACAATGGCCAGTTGTAGAGTAGTTGCAGTGCATACACACATGCAGACCCACACACAGATTTCTTCAATTCTAGTTAATGCTAAGGCCAAGACATTCTTTAGCCTTATTCAGATTTACAGTAGTATCCTATCTCTGGAATCGGCTTGGTACATTTTTATTCTATTGACTTACACCTTTCAATCTTAAACCAACCAACAAAAAAAGTGAAACAGATTCTATACGAGATGAACACTGATTCACAGGTTGGTTTCTGAATCTAATGCAAATAGAAATAATAATTTCAAGAGCTGGTAGTCTGAGCAATTCTTTTCTTTATGCTAAGATACTTAGTTAAAAAACAGTCAACCTGACTAGATTCACCAAAAAAACTATAACAAAAGAGAATCTGAAGAACATTCTTGTTTGCTCACCGTTTTTTATGACTCCTCAAAGTTTCCAGAATCTTCTCTTTCACTTCATTTCGTAGATGTGTTTCCAAGTGCTACGAAAATTCAAAAAATAAATATAAGTTACGCTAAATTTGTGAAATTGCCTAAGAGATGAGATGAAGTTATCTTTTTTACAAAAAAATTGATACATAGTTTCAATTTTTTTCAGATTCAAATCCAGTTAAAAGTTTGTCTCATCAGAACAGGGATATAAAAATGAAAAAAAAAAAAAAATTTTCATAATTATGATTATAAAAAAATAAAAATTTAAAAGTACATAGTTTCAATTTAAAAAAAAAAAAAAAAAAATAAAAACATGGTTTTAATTTGATCAAAAGTTTATTTAATCTAAGCAAGGATATAAGACAACTATTTTTCATCCTAAAAAGTTTGTTTTCAAAGTGAAATAAGACCTTTTGCACAAAAAAATATGTAAATTTTGCAAATTAAGCAATTTCGCTGATGTGTCACCATATAGGTCCAGATTTGGCTCTCTGCTACTTCTGGATTTTCACTGTTGAAAGGGAGGGGATTTCTGACCCTAGACAAGATTAGGGAGAACGTGATAAGGCAGCTGATGGTGTTCCAAAAAGATATTTATGCAAACTGTTTGGAAAGTGAAAGGGATACTGGGATAAGAATGTGAGTTCTGAAGAGGAAAACTTTGAAGTGGACTAAGGTGCCATTACCTTTAGCATTTTTTTCTGTTAATATCAAGACTGGAGACTTTCTGGATGAACCTCATATCACGTGTGGACAACCACAGGCTCTTAGCAACCTTTTTTGTGGCCAACAGCAATTCATGCATTTATTCAAAAACTTATATAATTAACATTTCTTTGTTCATTCTATTTATGCTGTCTAGACCAAATAATACATTCACCGTGTAATGGCAAGAGATCATTTTGGACAGAGTTTGTGTAGTATAATGCAATATATAAATCAAATATCCATTTCTTAATATGATTCATATTGTAAAATTAGTTTTGTTTTGGTTTCAAATACCAATAATATGATAATTCAAATTCACATGTTTGTCTAAAATAGAAATAAGAGATGCTTTCTCTAATAGGATCAACTTTTTTCAAATGAATGTGTGATCTGAATAAAGATGAAAAATGTCTAATATTCCCCGCTAGATCAAAAAAGTTGTTCATGTCTGTCATATTCATGGTTTGTTAAAAGTAACAAGCGATAAAAAGATTCACTACTATCTATCTATCTTAATTGTTGCTCTTTATTGCAACTAAACTCAGGTTGGGTTCCCTTCAGTGGTAAGTTAGTAAATCAACAGCATGGATCTGAGTAGAGAATAAGTTCCAGGTGAGGATTGAACTCACGACCCACCTTACTACTGAAACTGTGGCAAATGTCAGTCTGAATCAAACCCTCTATTTACTCCCTGTGCCGACCTCTTTTGCGCCATGTTTGTAATCAACTGATAGCTCAGTTCGAAATTTATTCAGATCTGCGATGTTGATTTTATTTACTTACTGCTTAAGGGAACCCAGTTTAGTTGCCATAAAAAACAACAATTAAGATGAAGTTCAATAGGTATAAAAAAATAAATATGATTTACAATACTTCACCTAATAGAATGAATTAAAATGAAGTAATAATTCCAATTTACTCTCATGATATCTGTACTTACTGCGTCTAGTTGTAAGTTCTCCCGATTCACATAGAGCCAAGGCATGATCACTTTATCCAAATCATAGTATTTCTTCTGGTAACTGATACACAAATTAAACAAAGCCAACTGAGCAATGTCCACCCTGAAACACAAGGAAAAAAAAAAAAACAGATCAGGAATGCGACTAGAATTCCAAGGGAATTTATGAAGCACCACCATCAATACAAGTTTCTTTTTTTTAAACCTCATGAATTAAGCAGTGTTAGTGATGAAATTAAGTCACTTTGAAAATCCTTCCAGTATGATTGGAACTATAAGTTCATGATTAGAGAAGAAAAAATAAATTAACATTATATATATATGTTTTAGATAAAAAATCTATGATCAGTAAATTTTCATTGGAGTTCTCAAACCGCTGATGACAAAATCTTGACACTGTACTGTCTTCTAAGTTAACCATTTAATTTTTGCAAATATCAATTTCGAGTAATCATGATGCATTGAGAACCGCTGATCCAAACAACTTTGAACGTGACATTGCAGTGCCTGGTGTGTTGACATTAATATATATATAGTGAACATCAATTTTGTTCAATGGCCAGTTGTTGAGTAATCGCAATATACACACAGATTTCTCCAATAGGGGTTATATGATTATATAGTGACACAGCAAATACAAAAAACCCATGGAAATTCAATGGATATGATTTCATAACAGAAATGCATTACTAATTACAAAGGGTGACTGATAAATAAGGTCTCCAATCCTATAAAATGTTTTAGATCAGATAAAATAAAGAAAATAGTATCAAAATGAAATGAATTTATCTTCAAAAACTCTTTTTTCAACAATCACTTTTTAAGGCTAAATATTTTTCCAAATTATCGAACCACTTTCCTCTTCTGTTCATGAGGACTTTTTTCTTTTTTTTTCTTTTTCTAAAAAAATTGACTAGTTTTTTTCTTCTCTTAATCTCAATTTGCTTTTTCATTATTACTTTGAATCAGACCATAATTCTAGAAGTAAACATTGTGATTGGAAATGAGTAAGCCCAGTGAGAATCATCTCTTTCCCAAATTGAGCTGTTTACTTGCTGTAGAATGATGGCCAGAGTCAAAGTTGGGATAAAAAAGCAACTAAAAATAAAGATTAAGGTTAAAACTTCTCACAATTGATGATATAGAGAAGAAAAAGATGTTACAATATTTCATCCAATGAAAATAAGCTTAAAGATTGTTTCTGGTTTACTTTTGATCCAAATCCACAATCCAACTTCAACTCTGATGTAGGATGAAAAATATTAACCTTTTAATTTCAGGAAACAGAAGTCGGATTTTGTACCAAATCAAGACCGCAGGCAGGGTAAAAAATTTAAATTTGCTTCTAATACAGCTTTTGGCAAGTCAAACGCACTGGTTGACATTTTTTCACATCCACACAACCATAGCATAAATTTCTTTCATTCATCAGCAAATTTCAAACTATACCACTGATCATCGATTACTATGTAATTCTGACATAGTACTCAATGATAACAAACAATAGTACTTGATACCATCACACAGCAACAGACAATAAGTATACTTGAACAGGACTTTATATCCTACTGAATAGATAGTGTATCTCTGAATTTTTGAGATGAGGTATTATTATTATTTCTATTATTATTCGGACTCTCCTCATCTTGGTTGTTTTTCATACTGTATTGTATGAAAAACAACCAAGATGAGGAGAGTCCGAATAATAATAGAAATACTACTGAATAGATGTTCAAACATTATAATTTCAAAATTTTTATCACTATGTTTTTGATTCATCTTAATTTTATAGGTTGTTTTTATAAATAAACAAATACCAAAATCTTCTAAATTACCCTTTGAAAAAAGAATGAGGATTAAGACTGACCATTTTAGCTGGATACGTTTGAGGTATTCAGGGCCTGAGTTGCAGAAGGAACATACAAATAGATAAAATCTATCCCCATACAGCAAGGGTTGGTCGAGGCATTGGATGCAAGCTGAAAAACAAACAAAAAATTTCAACTGAGTGGAAAAATAAAAACTAGCTGGACTGAGACAAAAGAAACTAATATTATTATCGATTACCTTTGCTATCTCCTAATATTCTGGTGTACTACTACGACTCAATTTTTAGACATCAGACTTGTGAGAAAGGTGTAATGAATGAATGAAGTTGATCCCTTTTTGCTCCCATTCAAGCCTAAGCACCCTATTCCATTCTCACTCTTGTTCATTACATTTAAGGGGGAGACAAAAGTCGTAAGATATGAGGAGAATGGAAAATATACTTATTAACAGTGTGAGAAAGGCAACCGCGCTGCCATAGGCCCAGCTATGGGGAGTATCTCAAAACTGAGTCTGCTGGCATATGCTTCACAAAGAGTTTACAGGAATAATAGAAAGAATTTAAATCTGATTCAATTAACTCTTCAATAATTGTTGAAAACCAGCTCATAAGAAACATACCAATGTTTATTTTTTGGACAATTTTAACTATTTATTTGAGGTCAGGAGGTTTCGGCCAATTCATTTCTACAGCCTTCTTCAGGTGTAAAATGTAACATCCATAGGGAAAGAGTCTCTTCTATCGGTCTTTCAAGAGACTGATGGGAGAGACTCTTTCCTTACAGACATTAAAATTTACACTTGAATCGGCCAAAACATTGTGACCACATTGAAGATGAGGGTAGAGTTCAAGTTGCCCCCCCCCAATGTACGGTAATGACGCTTCCCAAAGACAATACTTACGAGGATTGTTTGGAAAGAGATGATACATAGAATTACAATAGATTAATTCAGATCACAGATGTTAGACGTAGATATTCATTAAAGTGGTTGGAAGAATTTGAATGGAAATTTTTTTTGGAATTATCAAAAGAAATATTTATCTCACCTTCATGAAACCACATTCTACAACGGCAACACTGAAGCATCTTCATATACCAACTGTAGGGGAAAAAAAAAAAGAAAAACTTTGAAAATATGGATTTTATAAGTATTTTCATTTACAGTGTAGCATTAAAACAAATTCCTGGCGGTCTGAGACATCAAAGAACAAAAAAAAAAACAAACTTTGTAAATATGGATTTTATAAGTATTTTCATTTACAGTATTGCATTAAAACATTTCTTTATGCGATCAAATCCTCTCAATTTTTACTAGAAGGAATTGACAGATTCACGTGAATCGATTATTAGAATTATTTGGAATAATTACAAAGAATCTGCATCATGTCCTTTCTGTTTCAAGTGGTGAATAAATACACTTGTAAAACAGGTAATGGTTGTGGTCACAGTTCTTGGAGTATTTAAAGAAAAAAAACTCAAAAAACTTGAGATTTATAACTGCAAGTGTCTGGTAGAGCTGACACAAAATTGAAAGGGTTTTTTTTTTAAAATTCCATAAAAAAAAAAAAAAAACATTGGAGAAGTTTCCGAAAATCATAAGATCTTTTTTTTTTTAAAGATATTTAGTGGAGTACTCAGACCAACTGGCAAAATCTTAGGACAAATTGTGTGTCTGGTAGTGTTGATACAAGTTTTTGAAAAAGCTAATGAAAAAAAAATTGCAATAGGTGAAAAGAAAACGCATCAATTGAGCAACTGCAAATCTCAGTAATAAACTGAACACCATCAGTGTGAATATCTTGAATAGTTTTGCTTAAATACATTTTTGAAAGTCTATTTTATAGAGAAAGAAAGTCGGATGAGAAAGAAAGCTTCCTATCATATGACAGGCCCCTATGAGACCCCTCAAACTTTTTGAGGGGAAAAAATAGATAAAAAAATGAAGGTAAGAATAAAATAAATACGGAAATAAATAAAACCATTTTGAAATGAATTGTGCAATTATCTAGCCATTCTTAGGAATTAATCCCATGCTGAAAATTTTCAAGATTTTGCCCGTTATTGCAAGTTATTATTTGAGATGTATAAATGGATTATCACAGTCAACTGGATGATTTGATCCCTGACAATGAAAACTATATCATTTGTTCATTATTTGTAAGAGGAAGATATTTTTCACAATATTTGAATTTGGTGACAATATCTCGACTGGATTAGCTTCATATCTTCACTTAATATTATTGTACCTCAATCAGGACAATAATTGTCTAAGTTTTGAAAATTTATACTCAAACATCGTCAGAGATCTTTTTTTGAGATTTGATTTGAAAATGTTTATTATTATTAATTTAGTTTTTACCTTATCTTCAATCACAACTTTAAAATTTGTCGAAGTTAGTAATAATGTTGCAATACTTCATCCATGTTTGGAGAAGAAACCATGGCATCTGACAGCTTGTATCAGATAAGAGCAAGATGGCTGTTTGGATTGGTAGCTTCTTCCATTTATATAATTGCAATTGCCAAATTTCTTACATATTTCAGTCATTTTTTGACAGTAAGGGTTAACTAGAACTACAAAGGGTCACTATGAGACTTTCATGGATGCTTTTTGTGTGTATATATATATATATATATATATATATATATATTTTTACTTACTCTCCTGGGCCGCCACAGTAGCAATAACTTTGTTCAAGGTTGGTTTTATGTTGGGCATCCCAAGTTAACATATTCATCTGAAAAAGATAAGAAATATTACAATGTTTTGTTGCTTTCTTCTCCCAGGATAAAAATACAGAGGAAGCCGTTTATCATAATTACAGATAATCTTACTAATCTCATCAGTCATTAACATTTTAATTAAAAATGAATTTTCAAAAATTTAATTAAAAAATCAAATTTGATATTAATTTTTTTCATAATTCAAAGTTATTTATGACAGTGAATTTATAACAATGGGTGTAAACTGTTTCAATTTTTTAATCCTTGATTTAATGTTATGACCCAGTCCTTAAATGGTTACAATATGCACCTTCCACTATATATCCAGTTAAGCAGTATAACAACACCAAACATTTTCCTATAATGCTTAAACTTGAAATGATATTTTTGGCTTAGAAAGATTTAGGGGAGAATCCTGAAAATGAAGCTCATTATTCATGCACAAAGATTAGCAGTTACCTAGCAACCGAATAACTATTCTGTAGTGTCATTGTATAAACTGAATAAAATATTGTCTTGACTAAAGTGAAACTACCAAGAGAGCCTTAATATTGGAGAGAAGAAAGTTTATGTGAATTCAGAGGCCATTTTGAAGGTTAATCCTTGACAATGGAGGTATGAAGTCAGACGAAAATCATTAGCAAGAATTAACACGTTTTGCTGTATTGTTTAGGTGTTCAGGCACGATTCAGTTTACAGATCATGACAACGTATAAAACTAATGTCTATATGACAATACAGGCCTCCTGTATTAGCGTGGTTTGTGAAATAAAAAAAAAAAAAAAGCCAAAAAGAAGCTAAAAATGTCCAAAATGTTTAAGCACCAATTTAGCGATCTTTGCACTGCCAAATTTTTATTTGTCAAAGATGGAATTCCACCTGAAGATAGAGATTTAACACCCATGCATTACACTGCAATGTGAAAGACAATTCTATCCTCCCTTCTTTCAATTCTAACCAGTTTACTTTCATATAATTAAACAAAAAAAAATCTCATGATTTTAAAGAATTTTAGAAAGTAGAAAGTTAAGGATACTTACATCATAAGGTAATGACTGTTTCATCAACTGAAGGGCTTGGGCTGCAATACAAAAAAAAAAAATACCACAATTATAAAAGCGTCAATGCTGCCTGACAAAAACTAAGTGACTAAAATTAGCATAAACTTACAGTGTGAATTGAACTGCCCCAACTGAAAACTCATTTTAGGGAGGAATTCAAGATAAGAAAAGAAAAGAAAAAAGAAAAGAAAAAAATTTCTCTGAACATAAGGAGTAAATGATCAAATTTTCAGCCCTCTACCTCCCTCAGTGTAGCCTGTAAATGAGACACATACAAACACAGCCAGCATCACTCAAAAAAAAAAAAATAATAAATATGTATATATATATATATATATATATATATATATATATATATATATATATATATATATATATATATATATATATAAACTAATTTTGACAGTTTTGATTTACAGTTTCTAAAAAAATGACTGGACAAAGCCGAAGGGTTACCAAGTCCAACATGGGAAGGCCGAAGAACACATAGGCCAAAATGTATAAATCAAAACAACAAAGATGATGATTTTAGTCCAAATTATTCATGGAATGATAATGATGACTACTATTTCTAACCTAGACTACAAGGACTTTTTTAAAAGGTAAACCTCAAGTCTGGAATTAGTAGTAATACTAATATCAAGCACTAACAGTTCTCGCCTCGTAGGAAATATTAACATTTTTAACCATTATCAATGACTAATCATTTGTGAGGTTAGGTTAATGTAGAATAAATAAACAATAAACATAACACTTAGTAAGTGCTTAATATGACATTACAGATCCTTATCTACCATGAACAGCTGCAGCAGTTAATAATGTCACGAGAAATTCATTGACAGAATAATAACTAGCAGGACCCTGTGGAAATTCTGTTGACTACTAAGATTATCCATTATCTCAGGCTTCTGTTCTCTAACCTTTTGCCTGTATCTTCTCATTCTCTCCCTTACCCCTTCCAATCTTTGTTGCCCGTACAGATTTTTTTTTAGCTAAATGTTATACAAAAATGGAATATTTTCATACATGAAAATCTTTCTCTGCACTTAGTGAAATAACAAACCTTCTTTTCTCCCCTCTCCATTCCTATCCTCTTAATAAACTACTTAAGCTTCCTTTCTCCCCTCTCTCTTACTTTACCCCTTTTCTTTTCCAACAAACAATCAGAACATTACTATAGACAACATTACATTCATCAGCCTATTACAGAAAAAAAAAAAAAAAAAAAAAAATCAGATCAAAAAGGTTCCAGTTTTAAAATTACAAAAATACAAGCTTGGCTGTGCTAGGGTCAAACTCCATTGCATCATTAAAACCTAAAAAGTAAACAAAAAACTATTAATTTCTCCGAATGTTATTCCCAAACCATTACATTCCAATTCCTTTATTGCTAGTTTCTTAAAAGGAGATTTGCTAACCTTAGCAGAACAAGTCAACCTAAATAGGGGCTTTAGAAGTGGGAGTGAATTCACCAGTTTTTGTGTATGTCACTGTTATTTGTGCGTGACGTCACTCTTTTCCATTTTGGTCAAATGAAGTCAAAACTAAATAGTGAGAGTTTGATGAAAGAAAAAGGCTACTTGACCTAATGGTTAATCCGCTACTAGTTTCGAAAGCAAGAAAGAAAGGAAGGACTCAGCCTAATGGTTAACCCACCACTGACCTCAAAAGTAGGGACAAAAGGAAAAAAAAAACTATGCCATTGAAACACTACTGAAAATTGTAATTCATAATTAAAAATAACAGTCAGACGATTACCTCAAATTCATGGACAAGTATCTACTGCTTTTTAAAAAAATCTCATGTTTTCATATTGTTTAATATTTTTATAATATTGATAGTTTTATTGACCTCCTTAGAACCTAAGTAATTTTCATCGAAAAGAAAATTAAAATATATAAACTTGTTATTTCATAAAATAATATTTTTCATAACAGAAATTCAATGTTAAAAAAGAAAAAGAGAATAAAAAGGAAAAAAAGAAAATAAAAAGAGAGAAAAGAAAAGAAAAATGAAAAAAAAAAGAAAAAAAACGGAAAAGAAAAGACAAAAAGGAAAAGAAAAAGAGGAAAAAAGGAAAAAAGAAAAGAAAAAGAGGGAAAAAAGAAAAAAGAGGGAAAAAAAGAAAAAAGAGGGAAAAAAGAAAAAAGAGGGAAAAAAAGAAAAAAGAGGGAAAAAAAGAAAAAAGAGGGAAAAAAGAAAAAAGAGGGAAAAAAAAGAAAAAGAGGGAAAAAAAAGAAAAAGAGGGAAAAAAAGATAAAGAGGGAAAAAAAAGAAAAAGAGGGAAAAAAAAGAAAAAGAGGGAAAAAAAAGAAAAAGAGGGAAAAAAAAGAAAAAGAGGGAAAAAAAAGAAAAAGAGGGAAAAAAAGAAAAAGAGGGAAAAAAGAAAAAGAGGAAAAAAAAGAAAAAGAGGAAAAAAAAGAAAAAGAGGAAAAAAAAGAAAAAGAGGAAAAAAAAAGAAAAAGAGGAAAAAAGAAAAAAGAGGAAAAAAAAGAAAAAAGAAAAAGAAAAAAAAAGAAATTTTTTTTTACTGAGAACTCAGAAACACAAGTGAACACATCATGTCACAGAATCACATTTTCTTTTCCAATCATTGTTATTCATGACTGAAATACTCATATCTTAAATTCCAGATCTGATTAATTGCAACAATGAAGTCAACTCAGAGTTGACAGTAACTAATTCAAATTTTTGTTAAAACTATGAGCTACAATT
The DNA here is from genome assembly GCA_963457665.1 of Thysanoteuthis rhombus. Lineage (NCBI taxonomy): Eukaryota > Metazoa > Mollusca > Cephalopoda > Oegopsida > Thysanoteuthidae > Thysanoteuthis > Thysanoteuthis major. The sequence continues at coordinate 23,557,527 of OY735240.1, read as the reverse complement.
GAATAATGGAAATTCATTCTGTTATTACTATTAATTATTATGCTATAATTTTTATTGATAGTTTTACTCCATTTCATCAACTTTTTTTCAAACACTTTGATCTCTTTTTCCCGTCTTCGTTCTTGACTTTTCAGCCATTCAGGTGTAAAATGTAATATCTGTAAGGGAAGAGTCTCTTTCTTCAGCAGTTCAAAGCAAAGAACATTATCAAATAGAAAATTCCAACATTAACTGATTTGCTTGGTAATATTCTATTCCAGCAATGTGTGTAATGTAGCTTGTCCCATAGTTTTAACATGGAAAAGTCATAGTTTTCTCTCTTTGTTGAACAAAGAATTCTCTCTGGTGTATGTTCAGCAGAGAAAAAAGTCATGGTCATTAATATATTGGCAATTGATTTTCGCTAAATAGACTATTAACCAGTGTTGCGGTTACCATTTAAATTTTCTATTTGATAATTTCTTGCATTGCACCACAGCAGAAAGAGATAGATATTACATTTTACACCTGAAGAAGGCTATAGAACGAGTCAGCGAGATTAAATTGTCAGAACTTAAATTGGTATGTTAATGGCACTTCAAGTTGAAGACAATATCTTATTATAATTACTTTCCTATTTATTCAAAACAACCATTTCTCCTCAGTCTGAGTCACGAGTCAGTGTGTTTCCCTGCTAAACACTGGCACAGCCAAAACAAATTTGGACCAAAGGGAAGGTGTTAAAGTAAACTTCAAGTAACTGTTTTAGAGGGATGACTTTTATCCAAAATGTAAGTATAATCCTTCACTGAACCCTAATTTTGTGTCCAATATACATATATACTAGCTGGAAGGCATCAGATCGTAATATCATAAAAGAGAAAAGAAAGCAAGTCATAATCATATAGAGTTGTCCCTGTTGCGGGTGGTCCATGTCACGCAAACAAATAAAAAAAAAGTAAATAACTCACCATTAGGACCACTTTTTAAAGCACCTCCTCGCTGAAAGAGAGAAAATTAATATGAGAACAAAACCCAGGCAAATGAGAACAGTGCCAACACAGTCAAAGCTAGAAACAGATATAGCAGCTTTCGTGCTGTAACTGCTAGTCAAGTAAAGCAGCTTTGAAGCATCATTAGTTAAATTTTCATCTCATTTTTCCAATTTTGGTATTTGCACGATGGGTCATTTGATAGCAGACAAGACCTATCCTTATTTCAATGAGGAATGTTAAGAAATCAACATTTCCCTGATTTCCTGTCATTTTTCACCCAATTTTTTAACGCCAAAATCTGGTCAACATGGAGTAGGACAAGGAAGCTTATATTTACTGGTTGAGCCATTTGGTGACAAAAAAGCTGGGTGGAGGGTGGTGGTTATTCAGGAGCAGAGGTTTATATTCTATCCTTCCATTTGGTTTAGTACCCAAGAAGGCTGAGCTATAAGGACAAAAATTCATATTCCAATATTGTCAGGCTAAATACTGGCCGAAAAAATAAAAGATATATATCCTGATATTTTCTTATATTCAATTATAAGTCGAAGCCATATGAGATTTCACAGAAACTTTTGATAATATAAACTCAAATCAAAATTACAATAAATAAAATGAATAAAAAAATGAGCTTATCTCTGAGAATGCTGCTTTTTTCCAACTATAACGAAATTCTCATAATATAAACTATAACTAAAAATGTAAATAAAAAGAAAAAGTTTCCTAGGGAAGTAAACAGTTGAGAGAACTGAAGAGTTTGGGTATATGCAGAGGGAGAGTGGGGACAGGACAATTTGGAGTAGGGACAGGCAAGCCCAAGAAAGAAAAAAGCCTACATTTAGCTCCAAAATAGTTAAATTGGCATAATTGTGGCTATATCAGTGTAAATGGTACTGCTTGATTTTATACCATTTTTGAAAGCCTCACTATCCAAATTGATCAACAGATGGCAGAGTAATTCAATGTGGAAGAAAATAAAATGCACCTTGAAGAGTTGAACAGTACTTATATAAATATATATTTTATAAAAAGCTTCTGATGATAGACTCAGGTTTCACATCAAACCTATAACCTCCCAAAGCACACACACACACACAGAGTGCACACTACTGAAGATGGGAATACCTCCCGAAACATGTCTAGACCATTAACTAAAAACATTTAAGGATAAATAAACTTAACTTCAAAACACTTTACTCCAAAATCTGTCTCACTCTTTATAGTTCATATTATATATATATATATATATATATATATATATATGAGTACTCTTTAAGTGAGGTAACTCATCCATTGTAAGCTTATGCAATGCTCTTCCAATATGGAATGGAGCACTCTGGTGAATGAGGAATATATACGATGAATAAATATATTGCCTAAATTCAACCTCACTGACCGTCCAGTTCCATGGGGTAGAGAGGATACCAGCCTCTGGGTCAGAAGTTAAGGTTTCAATCCTGCCTCGTGGTACTGGATGGGATAATGGATAGTCTATAGCCACACTAAAGAGTTGTAATACAACGAAACAGCTGTCTGTGGATGACACAATATATATATATATATATATATATATATATATATATATATATACACCTTGATTGATGGATTTAATTTGTTCAAAAGTACTTATCCAGGTCTATGGTTTAATGAGTTTTTTTGGCTTCTACTAAGTTATGTTAATTTGTACAGAAATATCTTAATCATAATACTACAAAACCTGCACTATTCAAGCTATTTTCTACAGTATTTTTATATTGTAAATCCGAATCATGTGAATTATAATAAGTCTTCAACATATTTATCAATTAATCTTCAATCTATTAAAAATATTAATCTATTTTGCTGACTTAAGGCACCATTTCTACAATAAGATATCAATGCAAATTGGTGCTTTTTGATGCCATGTATTATATTTACACAGTTTTGAAATTTACAAAGATTTTAAAGGAGGGGTTCTATTTAAAATGTGTCTTTAATGATAAATTTTCAACATTTATACAGTTTCATAGTAAATCATATAATTTATTGCTACTATTCACCTTCATCTCATAAGAAGTTGCTTCTTATTGCAACTAAACTCAGGCTGGATTCCCCTCAGAAGTGAGTGAATAAACAATCAAGATGAAGGTAAATAGTAACAAAAAAAAAAAGATTAATCATTTGCGATACTTCATCTGATGAAATAAAACAAAATTACAAAATTGGATTACAAAAAATCAAGTAAGAGTTTCCGAGTATTCGGTTAATTCCTCGTCAGGGTTGTAAAATTTTTCAATCAATTTTTTGTGCATTCATTAGAGTTTAATGTGATCGTAGGGTTTGCTTAAGTACACTCACACTCCCTTCAGGGAAATTCAATCCCCAGTTAAATATTACCTTTTTGAATTTAAAGGGAACTTTTTAAAATTAAAACCAAGCATAGAGCATTTTAAATATATACTTACCTGATTAAAGAAAGGCTTTAGAGACCAGCATGTTCTTCCTCTGTACTGCACTATTTGTACAGTTCAATATAAAACTAGAAAGCACCCAGAGAGTGCATACCCGAGTCAACACCACAGGAGTAGTAATTATGCTATGATCCACCCCAGAAGTTAATCACTTCTCCTGTAGACTATTGCCCACCCTTCTACAACAAAGTTTCATTAAAATTCATCAAGAACTTTTTCATAGGTGTTAGTAGCTTCAAAAATTGTCAAGACTGACTCAGTGTAACCAAATTAAAAAATATTTTCACACTGAAGAGAAAAAGTTATCCAAAAAACACCTAAAATGGCTGAAATGTTTAAGCATGTCTGTACTAATTTAGCTATTTTTTGCATTGCCAAATTTTCATTAGTCAATGACAGAATTCTGCCCGAACACAGATTAAACATAGCTTTTGGAGATATCTAATGGACAGACTTGAGCTACATGAATGTGTGTGTGTTTGTGGGAGGACCCTAACAAAAAAATAAAAACAAAACAAAAATGAGAAAAAAAGAAAAAGAAAAAAAAAAGAAGCCAGATAAACATCTCTCAATCAGAAAATTTAACCACTTCTTCCTCACCCATTTGAGCACCCTTCTACAAAATTTCATCGAAATCCATCGAGTACTTTTGAAGATATCGCGTGGACAAACAGACAGAAAGACACAATCGAATACATATCCTCTCCAACTTGATGAAGGTAAATTAAGTATGAGGAGGGGGTGGTGGATATAACTTCAAAAACTTTCCCTGATGTTATTTAAAAAGGGGACAGTAACATGAACATGGAGAAAATGGGAGTGCTAAAAAAGTAATTGTATGGCACACATGGAAAAAAGACAGACTAACTTGACAACCCACAATTAGGTCAAGTAAGGTCAAGAAAGTCCCTGCCTTGAACTCACTAAGAAGCCTTGAAGTTACAATCCCTTAGCAGAAAAAAAGGAAGGGTCCAATATTACTACCACGACTTCTACTACCATCACCACCACCAAAATAATTTTTTTTTTTTTCATAAAAATAGGTCTGGTTAGTCACTCATTAGAAACCATCATAGATGTGTGATTGGCATAATCGGTAACAACTTTGACAATGGAAATAGCAACCAGAGTTGAGAAATTAACCAGGGCTGGTGATGTTCAGTTTGAACTAATAACCGCAGGAAAAGGCATGAATCCATACCCCCTCTCCGGCAACCAGTCAAGAAAAAAGACAACAGGAAGTAGAGACCCCTTAAGGCAGTTTGGCACTCTATCGGACATTTTTTTTCTTCTGGCAGTTCCTGCAGCCAAATTGATTCAAAATGTATCGCTCAAGTTTTTCTCTGGATTACATCAGCAAAGCTGAGAGGGGGGATTCTGAGAGCGAGGCATCCTGGGATCTGCATACATTTCACCCAGCATTCACCCTGTGTACGAGAGGCATTCCACTGTCTGTACAGACTAAATGAAGGCTGACAGAAACCATCGCTTGCATGCACGCACACATCTTTTGGCAGTAGCCGTGTTCGGGGTAATCAATTAAAAAGTTGTTTTCAGTTGGGTCTGCCTAGAGTCACTCCCCAGGACTGAAATCTGCCTTAAATCAGAGTGTGGTATCTATGAGCTTATTGAAAAGTATTATACAAAAAAAAAAAAAAAAAAATGAAAGTATATATATATATATATATATATATATATATATATATACACACACACACACACACACACACACACACATTGCATTTTATACATGTGGAAATAAAATTTTATCCACACGGAAATAAAATTTGTACATTTTACATACGCAGAAATAAAATTGTAGTCAATGATTATTCTTGATGAAAATGACCCCCCCCCCCACTCAAGATGCGTACAAAGAAATATATAGAAAAAAACATCCTTTCCAGTGTGAGAGTATGAATGGACCTGGTAAGTCAACTGATCGCACAATCTCCCATTTACTACTCTCAAACATTTTTTGGACACCCCTGCCCACCAAATTGCGTTGTGTCAAAAAATATCTAATAAAAAATAGGCCTTATTTTTGCACTGTGCAAGATGTTCAGTTATTTTTCAAAAGGCAACTGGGATTCCCCACTAGTATTTTTATATTCATAGTTCTTATCAGTTTTTCCAAACAAATTTAAAGACTAATACTTACTTTAACAGTTGAAGCGAAGACGCACAATCGACATAACCATTCAACATCTGGGTTCAACACATTGGTATCGATTGGAGGGTTGTGGCAAAGTTGGTGGTAGCCTAAAAATAATCAACAAGTTCAAAATAAAATAAAACAAACATACATTATACACAAAGGGTTAGTGAAAAAAAACAACGAAAAACTCCGGTAATTCAATACCAATAACTTGACATAAAATGATCATCTTCATCTTCAAAATAAAAAAACATTTACAGGATTTCCCTAACAGGCAGAATGAATTTCTGTCAAGGGGGGAAAAAAAAAAAAAAAAAAAAAAAAAAAAATTATATATATATATATATATATATATAAATATAACCACACAGTACTGAGTCTGCTGGCATTTTGTAAATGGCCTTATGCTCCTCAAGGAGTTTACAAGAATGAAAAATTTACAAACAGCACAAAGCATCACTTCAGTTAGTCTGGACTAACATATCAGATAAACTGAATCACAAAATGATTGGTTTATGATTAAGGCTTTCCTCGAAGGATATCAAAAACATAGAGACACCCTATTAAAATTGATTATACGCAAAAACGGCTGAAAAAATTATTAATCATCAGTCTTTTATCACCCCTCGTTGGACATAGACCTTCCCCAGGATCCACCACAATTCACTATCATGGTTGTCGCAGAGCCTGTATTTTCTGAATTCACCTAGTTCATCTCTCCATCTTGTATTCTGTCAGCCTCGGTTCCGCATGTGATCCCTGGGGATCCATGTTGTGAGTCATGCACTGTGCGAGATGTTCAGTTATTTGGTTGTTTGTCATACTTGCAACATGGCCTGTCCATTGCCATTTAAGTTTTTCAATAGATTCTATGATGTCTCACACTCCCGTTTTCTTCCTGATATACTGTGCTGTCTTGTGATCTCTCCTTGTAAGGTTGAGCATAATTCTTTCATGTGCGCGTTGCATGCTTCTCAGTTTGCGGGTCTGTGTCTTGGTTAGGTTCCATGTTTCAGCTCCATAAGCGACTATTGGGAAAATGCTCACTTATAAACATTCAACAAAGGTATAAAAACTTTAAAACTCCTCGAATTTAGGAAAAAAAAAAAAAAAAAAAAAAAAAAAAAAAAAAAAGGAATATTTCCTGGGTTTAATTTTTTTTATACACAGAGCAGAGAGAAAGTCAAGTGCCAGCTAGCAAAATGTTAACTGATCACTCTTGCTTACTATCAAAGAACCGAGTCATATGGTTGTCAGAACTCTTCTTAAGGGAAGCATCGTTTAGGACTGAAATGAAGCAAAGCGTGACTCCCTTACCTAATCCACAATTATCACAGAGAACTATTTCGTCTGGAACATCAGATGATTCACCTTGGCAAGAACAACACATGATTTCTCCTTCCTTCGCACCTTCAAAGACAAGGAAACAAAAAAAGCTTTTTATAAAATGTCACTGAATTTGTATCTTTCGCAGAATATCCATTATTGGAATTTAGAAATGGGATGAAATTCAGTTATTATAAATTTTCCATGACTACTTTTTACCTTCACCTCAATTTATTAGTTTCTTTTTATCACAACTTTTACTCAGGCTGATTTCCCTCTGGCAGCGAGTTAGTAGATTTGATGGAAACATAATGTATACGTCTTAAGTGGGATTTAAACCAACATTTCCAATGGAAAGCACCGTTTATACAAGCCTGCTCTACCAATTGTGCTACTAAGACTCAAACGAAAGACAGAAGTTTGGATAATACCCTTAAACCTATCCTTCATTCAATTCATTAGATGAAGTATTATAAATCTTTATTATTTTGAATTTCCAAAACTACCTTTTCATCATCATGTTGAATTATTTTTTAATCGCAACTATATTTCATCTCATAAAAAAATGTAACTATTGAACTACTCCAGTAGTACAGAACAAAGACATTTTATATCACACAGCTTCCATGCATGTCATCCGAACTTGAATCTCAAATTGATATTCTAAATTCTAAATTAAGGAAGATAACTTCTGATCAGATTTATTTCTTACAACTTCAGGTATTTTTCATTTCAATTCAATTTACAAAAAAATTCTATTTTTTAGAAATCTATTCATTGAAGAAGTCCACTGCATAATAACTGGTGTTTTATGCGCAATATGGTGAGAGAGTTCCACCAATTTGAAAGGACCCTGAAAAGAGGAAAAGATTAGCTTTTTGCACGTGCGAATCAGAAGCAGTTTACATCCATTCTTTTTCTTACCTCTTTGAATGTCTTTGAACATTACCCAGAACTCGGAATTATCTTCAAATTGGACAAAACATTTGTAGGCTTTCTCGTCAATCTGTAAAAGAGCACAAAGGATGAAAATTCAATGAATTAAACATCAAATTCTGCAAGTTACTTCCGGCACTTAATATGCATGTTGTGTATTGAAAATCGAGAAGAAAGGGATTGTCAGTCTTCAGGTGCTATAATATGTAATATGCGAATGCATTGCTAATAATTCTACAGCATAAATGTGTTGCAAAGATATTAACAATAAAATTGCACTAAAAATAAGGAAGAAAAGAATTTTTAATATTAATACTGCACAGCCAGCCATATTGTCAGGTTATTACTCTATAGGGGCAGTAGACCTCAACAGACAACTCAGGCATCTGCATAAACAGTGGTGACCCTCATATTTATGCACAGGCAGCTGTACTGTGAGCTTACTCCTCTGAGTGGCAATAGATCTCTACAGACAGCAGTGTCTTAATTAAATTGCAGAGAGCCATACTGGTATGTTACTCTTCCTAAGGGAGCCCAGGTGTCTACCAACCATTGAATCTTCACATGCTGTATTTCAACAACCCAGTTCAGCCATACTGTTGAGATACTCCTACAAAGGAGAGATGGGCAGACCCCTATCGCTAGCTTGGGCATCTGCCAGGAGGAGAAAACTCCTGTCAAACCCATGACCTAGGGGTGTTGCTGCTATTTGTGCCCCCTTAGAGGACCATAGCATGTAAATCCCTGGTTTAAAGGATGGAGTAAGCTGGGCACACGTCACCTAAAAGCTGGCCTTTTGGCAATTTACATATACGTCCTGTAGACAATGGACTTGAAAAGAGTCAACTCGCTCAGATCTCTGTTAGTGAAGTCTAACCAAGAAATATTATATATATATATATATATATATAATGGCTTCATAAACAAAGACAAAAAAGTTTTCTACATCTGTTGCAGGCTGTCAGGTGGCCAGCTGGACCTATACAAGAGAAGGGTGTGGAATAGCCCCCCCCCGTCCTTTGTGATGGAAGTTTCAAAGTGTGGCATGCACATTACCTATCCTTCAAACTGAAGATTAGCATAGCATGGCCCACTGCGGAGGGATGATTGGAGGGAGGTCCCTCAGGTGGGTTTACCGCTGGACTTACTTTCTTCCTATTGTCTAGTAGAAGGAGTATGCAGACAATAAGGCTGACCAGGATGGATTGTCAGGTTCTGGACACTCAGCCATATATATATATATATATATATATATATATATATATATATATGATGATAATAAAAAAATGCAAATGAGAAAACAGCTAAGCATAATCAGCTGACTGTAAATTTAAGTGACACAACTGATAATTTTTTTTTGAAGAGTTATTTCCCTTCTTATGATGCATTTTCGAACTAACACATTATATAAAGCTCCTGATGGTAGTCTCAGGTTTCACATCAAACCTATAACCTCTATAAGTACACACACACACACAGTACACACTACTGAAGATGGGAATACCTCCCAAAACATGTCTAGACCATTAACAAAAAAAAAGAAAAAACATCTACAGATAAATAAACCTAACTCCAAAACACTTGACTCGTGAGTCTGTCACACTCTTTACAGTTCATATTATATATATATATATATATATATATATATATATATATATATATATATATATATAGCTTTAGTTTCAATAAATATGCTTGATACCAACTTTTGTTTCGACAATTCAAACTGGTTTTTTTGGGGTTTTTTTTTTTTTTTTTTTTTTACTTTTACGTTTACTTTTTTCATTTTCTGTGGACATTATTCAGTTGATTTTCATTATTTTTAAAAAAAAATCTACTCCCAGAGACAATGCAGATCAACAATAATGTTAGAAAAATGTTCATAAAAAAATCAACAATTTTGTATCATTTGTCATTTTTAGATGAAAAGAAAAAAATAAAAAATTTAAAATATCAGCCACCCTGCTCTCTAAATTTAACCATTGAAAAAACACATCGGTCATTCACAAGCCATAACCAAACAATTTTATATATATATTCCAAAGGGAAATCGAAAAATAAAACGGAAATTTATTTTGAATTATTAGATGTTCATTTTTTTTTCAATATGAAAGAAGATTTTGAGACAAAAATACACATAAGTAAACAAGAAACCAAAAGTTAAACGAGGGGTCCACTGAATACCATTGTAATTAAACCCTGTGATAAAAGCCTATTTAGAGGAGGAATTTTCAAAAAACAATTGAGGGTGTGTGTATGCAAAATTACAAATTTCTACCATGAATGGTCAGGACTAGGCAAAATCCAGATATATACAGAGATAAATATAAATGTCAGAGCACATGAATAACCAAAGCCCAGAAACAGTGATTAAACTGGTGATTAAAATCATCCTTTCAACAAAAAACAATACAAATTCTTTGTAAAAACTGATTAAAAAAAAAAAAAGAAATGTTGAATTGTAGAACAATACACAAAGCAAAATTTGAGGACATAAAATACATTATTACTATTATTTAGTTTCTAAATGACCAGTTTTATGACTCAAACATTCAACGCTGGAAAGATTGCTAGGATATCTTGAATTTTTTTTATCAACATAAAGCTTTTGAATTTAATCTCCAAAATTTTATCTTCTGAAATTACTAGTATTACAATTTATTTCTAATTTACAAGTGTAGTCTACATTTGTGTTTTATTAATACCAGGGTATTCTCAAATTCTAGGCACTTCATGCAACTTTGTGATGTTAATCTACTAAAATTAGGCCTAGCCAAAGCTACACCCAAAACTCTGGACACTGAGAGTCCAAAGGTTGCAATACTCAACTGTCATACAGTAGTTCACTGTAACTCGGAAGATTAAGATTAAACAGTTCTCATAGGAAAAGAGTCAAGTCAACATTGTACTATTAACAAAAACCAGGAAGCAAATTCCAAGTACAGGCGGCTAATTGTCATTCATTGATTAAAGACTTTTCCTTCAAAGCAAATAGAACTCCTTCTACTCTATGGAAACAAGCAAGAACAGAAAATGGAGATTGTTTGTTTTGGGTATTGGTAGAAACAGTCAACTAAAACTGTCAACATAGGTTTCTTCAGTTTTTGAACTGATATGGCTAGCTGGCTATGTAAGTATAAATGTATTATTACGCAATCCACACCAATAGAGCTATAAGGCTGAAAATTTAAACACTTTACTCATGTCTAGAAAAAAAAAAAGTGAAAATTCCACCTAAATCAGTTTTTAGAGGGGACTTAATTTGACACGTAATTTTCTCTTAAATTCAACTCTTAGTTAGTTTCTAGCTGCATTCACGCTTGTTTTTTTGAAAATTCAGACTTTTCTTAGTGATCACTGACCAACAAAAGGCAGATGTAACTGATTCATTGATCACCCCTTTTCAAATTTTTTCATTGATCACCCCCAACACAACATGTTGCAATAAGACATTCAAATGACCAACCAGACCTGTTTGTTTTGTTGGTTTTCTCAAACACTGGATCAAGTTTAAGGTCACCTGATTCAGAACCAGTTGAAAACATTGAGAAAATCATTAAGAAAAAAGAAAAAAGAAAGGAATTCAGCTTAAATGTTTGGAGAATGAAACCAAACAAGTTCTCATACCTGAAAGATCTTTTCATTTATTTTTTTTTACATTATAGAAACTTATGCTAAAAGAACATTTACTAATGCAATAGCCTTTTGTCTTAAAATCAATGTGAATGAAGAAATAATTCATTATTAAAGGTCTTTGAGCCATTAACTGCAATAGCGTCTACCCGAGAAGTTGGATTAATTTTCAAGTACAATTTCAAATTAGGACGATGCTGCTCAAGCTGCTGATTACGACAACACTACATTGTGAACTGTTCAGCATTGGTTTGATAAAATTTGGTCAGGAAATATGAGTACTAATAATAAACCTTGACAGACACTTAAATTAGTTCTTAATGAAGAATTAACAACAACAGTGGCCAATGACACATGAATAGTTTGAGCACTTTCTGGAAATTTCGGGACCTCAACAGTGAGCAACCATATGTCATAGCAAGGCAATAGGAGATTTAAAATGGGTCCCACATGAACTGGATGAAATACTCAATGACAGTGACCACCTCTCAGCTGACTGTCTCTAAGCTTAAGAGAATGGAGATATGAAATCTTATAGCATTTTCCATATCCAACTGATATTTTTTCCATAAATTTCAATCTCTAAGCATTTTTAGCTTCATATCTGTTAAAAGAGGTTTGATAATAAGGAAACCATAACTCGTGCTCAAACCCAAATAATTTTTATAGAGATAGCATATTTTCATCAGAGGATCGTTAGAAAAATAGTTATTGATCTTCATTTAAAATTTTCATGACTACTTTTCACCTTCATCCTAATTTATTAGCTGCTTAGGTACAAAGAAGCCATAAAAATTCAAAATAAAAATGCTTTCTAATAAATACTACATCCAATAAAAATTCAAACAAAATCTGTTATTGCTTTGAATGGTCATATTTTGATTAAATATTTCCTATTTTTTTTTCTGTTCATACCATCATTCATTTCACTATTCCAAAAAGTAAGATTTTATACAAAAGCGAATAAAAACAATCTGACAAAGACGAAGGACAGAATCTAGACTTGGTCGTTCACTAAGGATTGATTTTGCTGCAGTTTCTTGGCTGGTTCTACAGATTATTATATTACCATTTCTTGTTATTTAAATCTTCCCTTTGGTCCATGGGCCAGGGGAAATATTGGTACAAAATGTGGTAATAAAAATGATTGTTATGAATCTCTAGGGGTACTAAAGTAATGTCCAGAACTGTTTGATGGACATGCCAGATGCCCAGTTCAAGAGAGCATTTGTGGTACTTAAGCCAAGAGTACTAATACATCAGATTTGGGTTCCTGGACCGATATTCTTTGATTACAGGCTTCAGCTAGACATATCAAACATTTTTATAAACTGCAGGCGTGTGCTAAACAAATGATGTATCAGAATACCAATCCGGTTGGATATCCGGATGGATCTGGATTCATAAAAAATCAATGGATTTTCAAAAATTCAGCACCAGATATCTGACTGGATTGATATTCCAATATATCACAGTACAAAACCAAAATGCATTGTTAGTTCTAGTACCACCGTATCAAATTTGGGTTCCTTGCTCATGGATTATTGGAAGAAAATAACAAAAACAAACAACAAACAAAAACAAACAAGAACAACAAACAAAAACAACATTCCACCTAACAAGACAAAAAAAAAAAGGTTACTCTACCTTCAGAATATTCCCAAGATAGAATAATCCGTCGTTCCAGCGAGCGAGTACATCTTGCCCAACAGCAAACCTTAGCTTTCTTGGTCCATTATGGGTGCTGTAGAGGTTAGTTTTAGAAGTTGTGGCAGTAGCAGTACTACTAAAGCTCCCACTATACGAGGCAGTAGTAGTAGTGGTACTAGTACTGCTATTATCATCATCATTGTTATTACTATCATCGTTATTATCACTCCCAGCAGCTGTTGAAGTTGTCATTGTATCACCCTGGCAGTCGCTAGTAGACATATCAACGCTATTTCCTGTGGCTGCACTGGTCGTTGATGTAACAATACCACTATCGTTATCGTCAACTTCATCCTCGTAATTTTCGTTGTCATCATCATCGTCGTCGTCGTCCTCCTCCTCATCATCATCATCCTCCTCCTCATCATCGTCATCATCATCATCTTCAACGTCCTCATCAGAAGCAATACTATTCGAACTAGTTGTGGTCGAGTTGTTATTGTTGTTAGTAGTGATGGTGTTGTTATTAATAAATTCCTTGATGCTGTACTTAAGATCGGCATCATAGTCGGCCTTGGTAACCCTTGGGTGTTCAGAATTAGTTTCCATGTTGAAGAGCTGCTTAGTCAGACTTTCGGTGACATTGGCTGTTGTACCTGTCGTCGGGAGGAGAGACGAGTTCATTGTCAGTCCATTGCAATTATGAGTATCATCAGGTTCTTTCTTCATGGTTCCATTGCAAGAGTCCAGGTAGCAGTAACCATTATTGTTCATGGTTGATGGTAAATGGTGATGGTGGTGGTGTTGGTGGTAACACCAGTGTCAGAAGAGAAACCCTGTTAATGAAGAAAGAAAGAAAAAAGTCAAATAGCAAACTGTTACATAATATAACAATAAATAGCATTTGCTCAACTCTACAGTAAGAGTCACATAATTAAATGTCTTGATACTAAGGATCTATACTTCCTACTAAATCTATTGTACTAAGAGGAAAAGATTATTAATACTACACACACACTCTTTTCTGAAATTCTGAAAACCAAAAATCTCCCAAAAATGAACGTCTTTTTTCATGAATGTCGCCTGCACACTAAAATTTGTACCTGTACATGATACATCACCCAATACTCCAAACCCTCAACCAACACAAAAAAGTAAGGTTAAGTGTCCATCTCTTAAGAGATAGCCCCCATTGGAGTACGATCTGCTGATGCCTATGTCAAAGTGCTGGTTTCTGCTGCATGTGTCTGTCCAGTGATCCTTGTAAGCTTCAAGTCGGGTTGAGACCTGAACTTAATTCTTAAAAGCTTTTATGACCATCCCTTGGTAGGATGCAAGTCCACCAATTTATATTCAATTACAAAACATCAGTAAATACTATACACTTCAACTCTTGAGAATCATACCTCCCCACAAATCAACATGCAGGTCTCCGTCTGCGTCAATTAAAAGGGGATTTTGTATCTAAGCCTCTATTTAAGGAAAACAAACATATTTATATAGCATTCCCATGAATTGGTTCTGGCAAACTATTGCATGAAGTATGTTCAAATAGTACTAGTCCATGACCTGTTGCAAAACCACAGGCTCTGTTGATGGCTGCTACTGATACTGTCAGTGTGACATATGGTAGGAAATGGAGAGGGGAGAGAAGTTAGGTAATTTTATGAGAGAGTATAAAAGGAAAATGGAGAAAAAAAGTTGGGCAGTTGAATAAGAGGGTGGGAAGGGAGAAGAGCTAATGGCCGCCACTGACACTGCTCTAAATACATAAAGGATGATTCTTGCCCCATTCGGATTTCAAAAATCTCTTCTACAATCTTAACCCAAATCACTATATCCAATGAAAACCATATAAACAAATGAAAAAAAAAAATCAACTACACTAATACACTGTGTACATTCATTTTTTGTGTGTAACCCACCAATGAAAAGGAGTGTTGAACAAGTCTATCAGTATTGTGATATAAAAAGTTTCATTCATTGATGACTGAAATGTTTTTGTCTAATTCATTTCATTTTTACTGTGAGAAAGGTAAAGTTTCAAGAAAATATCAATTTCATATACGCAGTAATGACGGCTCGGGTCACATACTAGTGATAACCAATAGCTGTCACCAAAATAGTTAATCACGCTAACGGGTAACTATAACCAAAGAAATCAATTTTCTTGTTCTTTAAAGGGGTTGCCAGATTGAAGGATTTAATGGATTAATAACAGCCTAATCAATTAATTAGAGCCTACGGGACCACGAAACTACAGTTACTGCTAATGGGACCACGATTGTCAGTAGGCATAAAACAAATCGGCGTAAAAAACAACGAAAACTTGAAAACGGAATTTAGGTAATGAAAACCAAGCCAGAGTAGAAAATTACCTAAAGAAAACTATACGGCAGAAGGGAAAAAAATTGACTTTGTCTATATAGTATACATGTATATTCGGCGACACTTCTTGACATCTTGCCACCACCGGAGGCTTGATGAAGTAAGCTTGTATTTTTTAATGTTATCTCACGAAACCACCTGCGAGATTTTTTACAAATATTTTCTGGAATCTTATTGTAAAAATAGAGAAAAAGGGACCATATAGGCCATTTTATGGCTAAAACTGACAACTGGTTATTGAGTAGATTTAATTGCCAGGTAACTGTAATTTCATTTTCTCTGTACCAACGTTAATTTTCAATCTTCAAAATAACCAGTACAATTATTTAAGGGTCACATTTTTTTTTAATGCGCAGGTGTAAATTTCTTTCAACTCAATTTAAACAATGATAAAAGGTAGAGCTACTTTTAGCCATTCAAGATTGCCAATAAAAAAATGATCTTATTAAAATAACTACATGCGTCTTTGCAATGATAGCCAAAAAAAAGTTCCTTTGGCTAAAGCTTTGGTTCGTAAAATATCAATTTAGTTGATCCTATACATAAACTGCTGCTTCTCGTGATCACTTAAGGATACGATAATAATCGCTTGATAACATTAAGCAATGGCTATAAAAATTGGAACAATTTACATTGTTATAAATTTACATTTGTTGTAATAAAAAAAAATTATAATAGAAATATTTGATAACAGTAAGCGTTCATTTTCCAATTAATTTTAAAGAATTTGGACCCACTAATTTTGCTACCAATAACCGTTCGATAACACTATCCATGATTATGATAAACGACTTTCTTGAAATACCCGAACAGAAGTATGTTTTCGTCTACAAGAATCTTCGATCATAGAATTTAATTAGCTACATTTTGTCCATCTCGATTCAAGGGGAAATTTCAAAACCAATATAGAGGCAAAAAAGATATCACCTTCCTCCACCTACATATATATATATATATATCTATGCTAGTGTTTACTCCATAACCTATTTTCGCCACAAGTTTTAAGCAAAGGCAAAGACGGGGTGTATGGATTAGGTCACGAGAATACGCTATCAAAAATCACGTTTCATGAAATAAAATAAAAAATAAGTAAAAATTCAGGGAGTGAGGGGGAATGAAAAGCTGGTCGTTTTAGCGCTGTTTCGCGGGGAAACCCGCGCTCAATAACTCACACACTTATCGTCCAATCAAATCGCTTCATTTCTTCAAAACCAAAATCTCACCAGGGTTGTCATTTTGGCAACTTTATGGCCACTTTAACTTCGTTACAGTCGTATTTCCAATAAATTCCAATATTTGACGAGTGCTTCAATATTAAAATGTTTTCGTACGACGAACAACCATCATAATTATTTTTTATAATACTATTTACCTTCATATCAATTTTTCAGTTGCTTTTTAAAATCGCAACTTCAATATTCAGGTTAGCTATCACTATAAACTTGCGATAAAAAAAGCAACTGAAAAATTAAGATAGGGTAAATAACATGATCAAAAATTATTACTAATAATTTACAATACTTCTAATGAAAATAAATGATATATTTTTTGTTTTTCTAAATAGTTTAGTATTTAGCAATTTTTGGCGTATTTTCGGCCATAAACGTCTCCAACTATCAGGCATTCCTAAATCTTACTACACGCACAGGTTGTCCTCGTTTCGACGTTTCATGCTGTGATTTTCGTACCGTAAAAGTGAAAATAAATAGATAAAATTAATGAATACGCCAGGGTGGGGGTCTCCCGTAACATGCATCATTTAAAGTGGAGGTGTTATGGTAATAAATTGTTTAATATACAGCTCGTTTACGTTTGGACCAAGAAGTTACCAGCTAATAGTTAATGCTACTACGTATTTATTCCCAGCGGGGAGAGGTGGTGGCTCTTAAGGGAAAAACGTTGCTTCTTATAAAACAGTCATCAACTGTTTCGTACTCCGAAGCAGGCATTTGAAAAATTAGATTTTATAAACCATCATTGGTGATATCTTGTTTTTACTTTACTTATTGTTACTTACTTACGAACCTAAGTGACCTTCGCACTTGGTTATTTTCTGCATCTCACCAAACTCTGAGGAATTCTCTCCCACGATTGGTGGAAACAAATGAAAACAAACGGTTCAAGTCGTAAAATCTGGATTCTGCATAAACAAGGCTGTCCTCTGAACTTTTATCAGATGTACGGGTTTATCAGATACCCGCTCGTAGGCTTGAAGACAGCAATCTTTTTCTTGCTTACACGATAAGCTACAGCCACGCCCAACTGTTAGATTAAGAACAAGATTAAGAGGGTCGTTCGCCTGTGTGACGAATACAGAACTTCCCAAGTACGGCGCAGATTCACAGCACTCGGTAGATTGGCGCAACACGATCTACCTCCATAGCAGTCAAGTCATAGATTCGAGATCTGTACAATATTTAGAATATTTAATAAATTGATTAATTTTTTTTCAAATTAAAAAGCACCCAGAGAGCGCACACCTCTGCCAACGCCGTACTACTGATTCATTCGAAGAGGAAAAAAATCCAAATTTAGTCGTCTTGCTTAGCCCATGGTCCACCCTTCCACAAATTTTCATTAAAATTGTTGAGAACTTTTGGAGATATCGTGTGGATAGACATGAGAGATTAATTACATAGATAATGGGGATAGAACTGGAAAATATCTCAATCGAAAACGAATTCCTGCATCTACCCCCAAATTTACTCACATCTCCCTTACTCCATGACCCGCCCTTCTTCGAAATTTCATTGAAATTCATTGAGGACTTTAAGAGATATCGGAGGAAAGTCAGACAGAATAAACATTTGTTGCTTTCGTAATAAACCACTGAAGCAGTTTAAACTACTAACGTAATTTATCGACCATTATCCAAGCATCTAGCAAGGAACGAACCCGCTATCTCGTCACCCATACGAGTAAGTGATCGTTACAAGATTGACCGTTCAATAGTAGACAGATGGAATAATTGTGTGTGAAAGAATTTCTGAATTTCTAATACTTTGCTTTTCCCTTCAGTCTCAAAATAAGGAGGACAATAAGAAACAATTATATATTACTGTTCGTTGGCTTCTTAGGCAATCTTCGTTGTATCATACCGTGTGACACAGCTTTATCCCAGGAAGAATATGTCACACCGTGTGACACAGTTTAATACCAGAAAGAAACCAACCAATAAATGCAGGAGAATTGTTTTTCCTACAGCAAAGACATCCTTATTCTCTATTTGGCTCATTTTTTTTTGTTAAAAAAATGAAAAAAGTAGTTTCATTTCACCTTGATTACTTGAAAAAAAATTGTTATATATATATATATATATATATATATATATATATATATATATTGATCTAATTGAAACTGCGTATTTATTTTTTTTCGTAAAATAAAAAAGTTAAAACTTCGTCAATTGGATGTTCATATATATATATATATATATATATATATATATATATATATTATACACACACATCGTGAATTTTGGTGTATAAGACGACACTTGAAGCATCCAAAAATATCCCATAAGAGATGGAAAAACAGTGAGTAAACAATTAGCAAAATCTACGAAATCCACACCCAAGTTGGGGGCTCGTCTTATCTGAAGGTCGCCCTATCCACTGAAGTATTTAGTACATATGTATATATTTCATATACACATATATTTTCTGAATAGTGGAAGCCGGTCATTAAAATTATTAGAAGTCGATCCCAAACAGTTAAGGAATTGAAAATTATAAATTTTTTTTCATAACTTTTTCTGATGACAATGAATTTAGATTTCTCGATTTTTAGAAATTATCTTTGGCTTAATGTTATTAAGTCGGTTATTGTTATCTAAAATCCCCGGTCCCAAAGTGATCACAATAAACGGTTTTCTCTGTAATCTTCGAGAACATCTATGTTCTGCAAAAAATTTCCAACCAGCAAGCTGTTGATAAAATCGCAGTTTCCCGTGGCTAAAAAGTAGAGAGGGTGGTTGATAAATTTATCAAGGTTGCCATTTTGGCAATTTTATGGCCAAATTTGACAAATCTGCCCTCTTAAAAAGCATTTGGGCATGAATTTTTTGGTTGAGCCATATCTTAATTTTTGGTTTCCCTGCTAGTAAATAAAATAATTGTTCTTATAAACAATTTAGACATTTTTTTGCGTGTTTTAAGCCAGAAACGTTCTTAACTGGTCACCCTGTCTCGACCAGAAAAAAGTTTTCGCGACGGCGTGTATTTACCATGTAACTACGTGTTTAAGAGGAAGACATTCATCACGGATAATGTTATTAAACAATTACTCTTAGTTTCTTAATCAGTTGGTTCCAAATACTTGATTTGAAAAAGTGATCACACTAAGCGGCCTCCTCATCTTATATCCATTACTTGACGCTATTAGCAGCTTATTGTTATCTAAAAGACCCTATCCCCAAGTGATCACAGTAAGCTGTTTCCTCTGCATATGCAAATGAATTATATACGCATAAATGAGTGTGTATTCACAGAGAAATATGTGCAGATACCTTGGGCATGTATTATAGAGTTATTGGTCATGCAAGTGTGGTGAGTTTGAGCCACAAGAAAGGACTCCACACTTGTAGCCTTGTGACAAACTTGATCGAGCATAGCAAATGCCTGTACCAGCAACTTTCTTTTAGATAATTAAAACCAATTCAAACTACAAGATAGGTCTGGTTAGTCACTCAATGGAAACTGTCATGCAACCAATGTCTTTGGCAACATGTGTTGAGAATAATTAAAATTTTGAAGAGGTAGGGTGACCCATTAATGAGTTACTTCTCTCGCCTTTGGTTGAGCAGTGATCAATAAAAAAAGTCTACATTTGAAGAAAAAAAAATCAACAAGAGTGAATGTTGCCAAACACAAACTAAAGGACCAATTTAGCATAAACTTACATTACAAATTGAAGTCCCCACTAAAAACACTTTTTTCTGGACACGCGTAAATGCTTAAATTTTCAGCCCTCTAGCTCCATCGGTGAGTCCTTTTGCGTGAATTATACATACACAGCCAGCTAGACCAACAAGAAAAAAAAGAGTTGACAGTTTCGGTTGACGGTTTTTAATTTAAATTTAAAAAATAATTGAATGGAATTTCTCAGATTTGCTTCTTTTTGATCAGATTCTAAATGCAAAATGACGACGTCAAAAAGTTTTGTTTTTTTTTCTAAATTCTCAAATTATGAAATGATTACTTTTGAAAAAAAAAATGTCACTTTCAAAGTTTTCATAAAATAAATGTTTTATCAGTATCAGGTGAATTTCGTAGGAATAGAAAGTACATAAACACAGGTCCTACCCGCCTTTAGCTTGTGACCCTGTAATGTTGTAACATTTCCATCCGGTTGGCCAGATAATTGGAGACGTTTTTGGCCAAAAATACATAAAAATAGTCAAATGCCAAAATTGTTTTAAACATTGCAATGCTGCAGTACACCCACACACAGTATATGCTAAAATATAACTGCAACAAAATCCACTTTTTGTTCCATATGAATGGTAAGAAAGGGAGGGTAAAGTTTAGCATCACAAGTACATTGTAAATACAACGACCTTATGGATGGAAAGTACAAAATTTTTTTTTACATTTCTAAAAAGGTTCGAAGGAAATGAAAAATGGCCAAAAAAGGCCAGAAATTGAATATCGTTAAAGCAAAAAGTTCATGGCCAAATGCTTTTCAAAAAGGCAAAATATGTCAAATTTGGCAATAAAATGGCCAAAA
This sequence comes from Thysanoteuthis rhombus, assembly GCA_963457665.1. NCBI lineage: Eukaryota > Metazoa > Mollusca > Cephalopoda > Oegopsida > Thysanoteuthidae > Thysanoteuthis > Thysanoteuthis major. The sequence continues at coordinate 23,536,285 of OY735240.1, read as the reverse complement.
TGACAACCATGATTTTTATATTATCAACTAAACGGCAACAGGAAGTTTCTTAAGCCATGTGACCACCTTGGCATAAAATGTGCCGTAAGCAAGTAGCTAATAATGCCACAAAATGCATTTATGGAACTTGAAAAAAAAAAAAAAAAAAAAAAAAAAAAAAAAGATGCTGATACTCCTCCGTGACTATTCACACACATACTTTTTAGAATATTTTGACAGCATCAATATCCTTTTTCTGGAGTTGCTGATAGACTTAATTGCAGGATAGGACTTCTTCACATCTTAGAAGTACAGGTCTCCCCCTCGCTATCCGAAAGTTCCTAAAATTATTTTGTAAGCCGAAATAACGTAAGGCGAAGAAGCAGTTACCGTTAAACTTATAAGAAGAAATGTTTGAGAGAGGAAGAGTATGCAGACTGCCTATATAACAACTTGCAACAAAATAAACGTTGAACACAATTTTCGCTTTTTTTCTCGTAAAAGCGGAAAAGTGGCGTAAAGCGAATTTTCGGAATACGGGGATCTGTACAAGGAAACACAGCTCGCTTTTCCTTTTCTTTTTTTTTTCAAAAAAACATTTTCTCTATTTCCCTAAATAAGTGTGTTCTTTCTGGCAGTCCTACGTCTTGTAAACGAAAACAATTGACGAAATCGACTACGGATGCACAAAAGAAAACAGAGTTGATTGCAACTGATCAAACATTAAAACCAAGTATTTATTTGAATATAGTTTTTGATATCACTTATCTATATTATTTTTTTTCTATTAATCAATATTTTCTATATTATTTTCATGAATTTACATTTTCATGCAATCATTATTCGTTGATATTTTTACTTATTTATCAATATATCATCATGGTTCAACGAAGAATAGTGTCTAATCGAAATTCTGTTTTTCTTTCATTAATCCTCTCATTTCTTTCAATTTGTGCGCCGTTTTTAACAGAGTTAGCGAGGGTGTGAAAGTTTACTATTTAAAATCGGGACCACCTTGAATAGAATACAAAAGGCATTTACTGTCTACAGCATTTTACTATTTTCTATTCCCTCTTGAATTCGTCAATGGTTAAAATGTTTCTGTTCACAAAACGTACGATCGCAGTTTTTCCTCTCCTATATAAATTTTAGAGAGATTTGTATTTCACAATATGAAACCTGGTAAAAATAAAGGCGTATCCAAGGACTTGTCCCTTCCAACAAGATTTCCCAAACACTTTCACACAGGCACTAGAGATCGCACGGGTGCTGATAATACTGTGTAAGTCGGTGGAGGACAGAAGGTGTTATCAAGTACAGAGGAAACCGTTTATTATAATCATGCATACCGTTGACCGGATATTGTTGTCAAAATCAGTCAACCTAAAAACATTACATTCAAAGTGATCATAATAAGCTGCTCTCTCATAAATACCTTGCTTATATGTTATCGGCAGATGATTATGATCTAGAAGACCCTGTGCCAAAGTGATCACAATATACAGCTTCTCTCGTATTAGCATTCTAAGTTTGATATTTTAGTTCTCAATTTAAACAGCCCTTACATTTTTGAAACTGAAATAACTCATTTCTGAGATTGATGCTGTCAACAGGTTTTAAAAAAAAAAGTTTTTTTTCCAATTTAAAGCAAAAACCAAAAAACGTCTTTACCGATGAGCCAAGTCCTGATTATCTCCAACAGAGGGTTTTCCGAACATGTGCTAAGTTGTTAACTATATGATGGACTGAAATAAAGACATTAGCTCATTATACACAACCAAACCAACAATTGCCATTATATCTGATTGATTAGAGGAACCAATGATTTCCGTTTTAAGAGGAATCCAGTATCCACGAGGGTGAAATGTGACACAAGGACGAGTTTAGTGTGGGTGGGACCAGGGCTGCCACAGAGATTCTAGCATATGTACCAAAAGCTTAGGCCAAAACGTACCGAATCACCCATAAAGGTACCAAATAAATGCAAGCATCTTAGATACTAATAGAAATTAATTGAACTCAACCCATGTTTTAAAAGAAAAGACTTTCATTCTCATGTATTTTCTTCCCTGCTTGCTCCGAGCTAAAACTGTAGTATCACCTTACTTACATCTAAATTGACCTTTATAAATGCTCTGGACTATTAAAAAAATATATAAATTTGGAAGGAAATCGACAAAACGTACCTAATTTTCCGAGCGTAGTACCAACCGTAATAAAAGGGACTATATGTAAGGATTTGGTAGTTATGTACCAAAAGTGACAGTCCTGATGGGGGACTTGTCACGCGTACGTGTGGGTGGTTCCAGAAATCGTCAAGTCCCTTCGACTCGTCCCTTTTAGAGACACCTCAGGCACCAGGCAATGAACCTGACCCTACCCAATTGGAACTATGGCAACTAAGTCTTTCCGTCTAGAGTACGTTTTTTTTTTCAAATCCGTTTCTGGAAACAACGCCTCTACACAGAAAAATGGGTTACATAGTCATCCCCCCTCCTGGGTGCGTGATAGCACTGGTGGGGGGTATCATGGACTTTATGTATTGTAGATTAACTCAATTGACCCTCAAGCGAGTGAGAGAGCATGGGAAAAGAAAATACACACTTCGTTTCAGATTTTGAAACAGGTGTTTTTCTGAGTGCTACTGAAATAAATAAAATGAAATAAAAACATCATAATTACTTTCTTTAAACACCCAAGTCAGTTTTCTTCAACATGTACGAACTACTAGTTTAGGGAATAGAGGAGAAAGTAGAGCGGTCCCAAGAAAAAAAAAATCACCAGCCGAAATGGTGTAAAGTGAAGAAGCAATTACGATAAATATATATGGTAAAAATTATCGAGCGTTCCCAGAGTTCAAAAATAGTGATGATAGCATGTTAGGGTGTGTCGTCGACGGTTTGGGTGGTATGAGGTTCTGGGGTGTAGGAGGGACAGGAAAAGGGTGCGCGCTGCTTCTATACCGACTCTTCGAACGCTATTATTCTCGCTTTTCGCCTTATTCAGTGAAAATTTGGTGTACGAGTATTGGGAGAAAAAGACTTTTTTTTTAAATCGGGAAAAATTACCTTAGACTTCGATGATTGAAAGAAAACCGAGAGAAGGAAGGGTGACATGTCGATAAAAACAGTAATTGTTCTAAGGTGGGGTAGGTAAACATTCGGCAATATTTCGGTAAAGGGGCCCCATGCTGTTTTCAGCATTCCAAACCATTGGCGATATTTGTTACGGAAGATCATACGTGTGGATTTATCATTTGCTTTAATAAAACAGTTCAGGAAAAAAATATACGTTGAAAGTACACGAAAATATTTTTTCAAAATTGAAGTAATTAGAATTAAACAAATCTTATACTTTTTCATTTAACATATATATATCTTTATGTCAACGTTACTTTGAAATTTGAAAAAAATGACAAGTTATTTCTTGGTCACATTCTTATTAATGCAAGTGTGAATTGAAAAAAAAACTAACAAAAAACGAACTTTTCAACCAAGCGTATGTGATATTCCGTAGTAAATTTTGCCCATGGTTTGAAATGCTAAAAGCATGGGTCCCTTTACCGAAATACTGCTGAAAATTCTGATGCAATCACAGGTATTTCTATGGACACAATTACCCGATTTACTGTAAGACTAGTAAATTTGAAAGTTCAATTTTTTAAAATTTAATTTTAAAAAGTGTAATTTTTAAAAAATTACATGAAAAGTGAGTCGAAAAATTATTTAAAAGAAAAAAAAATCAATGAAAAAACTATTTAAAAAAAAAAAAAAAATGTTTTTGAAGTGGGCGTACGCATTTATATTCCAGTAAATGCTTATAGTATCTTCCCGGTGGCATAAATAGTCCAAAATTACAATTTAATCTTATAACTTTGAATTAAAAAAAATAAAATTTAACCAATGTGAGACCGAAACCGAATTAACTAGAACGTGTGTATTTAAAAAATTGACATTGCAGCAATAAACATCAATTCCTTCTCAGAAAAGCGCAGTTTACAAAAAATCTTAAAACCAGATAAAAAAAATTATATAAAAAACATAATTTATTTCGTAAAGAATAAACATAGTTGAATGTGAATTTATACAATCAACAGAAAGAACATTAATTCTTGACATGAAGCTAATTTGAAACCAAGACAAAAATCTTTAAATACACGACGGTTCCGTAAAGCAACCATTCTCAACCGGGGACCATATGGGCCCCTGGCACATTTAAAAGAAGGCATAGATTGAAATGATAATAAATAAATTTCTGTCGATATATGGGTTGTATTACTGTTACACTGGGGTCCTAGAACTCGAGAAGAAACCAAGGGCGCCGCAGTCAAACGAAAGGTTGAGAATGGTTGACATGACGCCACAATACATAATTCATATATAAACCACCACAAATATTCTTCATTACGTAAAAAAAAACTCCCTATAATCAGATCTGCCAAAATACAGTCATCAATATAAACTTAAAAAAACTCATTAAAATTACCCAGCTGTTTGGCATAAACATTGGATGAAAATACAAATACTTGAAAAAATTGAATTCAGAGGTTCTCAGAACCTCAGGTCACTTTCTTCTTTATGCGACCCCAGATATCCTTAATTCCTACCTTGCTTTGAACTGTCATCAAGTAAAAGATTTTCCCATCATTACACGTCCCTCCTCAGGTTAAAATTCCTCCCTAGGGAACTAAATACCCCGATTCGAGAATCACTTGTTTAATTGAGAAAAAAAAAGTTCTTCAAACATTTAAATCGAATTCTAGAAGTAGCCATAGAAACTTGGATATTTTTTTTTAAAATTAAAATTTAACCATCTAAAAAGACAGGGAATAAAAAGAGCGTACGAAATTAATTGTTTAAATTTAGAATGGCACCTGATAAAGACCTTGTTAATTTCAATCCATCAAGCCTATAAAAAAAATCTCTGAAGAACTTCGAGGGAGAGAAACTGCCATTGTTACTACTCGAGAATTAGGTATATAAGCCAGAATTCCTTTAAAATAAAATAGTCAGCAAAAATAGAATACGAACCACTGTACAGCTCAATACGGCAAGAACATGAGAGAAAGAGGTAGGGATGTTGTCACTTGACCTTCAGAAGTTCTCCCTGCCTCTCCCCAAATTCCAATTTTATGAAACGCAATATACGTAAATTTTTTCGAGTGTAACTCTTTTCAAAGAGCACACATATACTACACACTGATCCTAGGTTGAGAGAACAAAGGAGCAGCACTTTGATCCCGGACAGAGCGCGCGTACGGATATTCTGATCCCAAGGAAAAGTACCGATCCATACGTAAACAGTCTCCTCATTTTTGACGGGTACTATGCTATTATAAATAAATAAGAGAACTATAACTGTAAAGCTGTTGTAGAGTAAGTGGCTAATAGAAATACGACAAAAGAATTTATAATAAAACAATTCAGTGAAGACTTGATGTCACTTGATCTTCAAGAAGTTTGGTCATGTAACGATGAGAAAATTTACGATCATGATATCAACGTAAAATGTAGCGAAGACAGAGAGTCTATGGTGGAACTCGTAGAACCAAATGAATTAGTTCCCCCGATTTCCGTTGTAACCTTTCGTAAAACGGACATAGCGTAAGATGAAGAAGTAATAACCATCAATTTATGTGGAGAGCATTTTGAGCGTTCTCAGATCCCCAAATTAATCTTCTTGTACGTCTGCCACTGTCAGATGTAAGCGAAGCGTGAAGTCTTGACGAGCTTTCTCAGACATTCCTGATACCTCGAGACACATCAAAGAAATGAATGCGCAAAATGAACCGAGATGAAGCACAGATGCTCACAGACACAGTACAAAGCTACGGTGGCTCGTGGCCTTTCGTAAGAGACCAAGAGACATAAAAACGAACTTTCGTAAAGCGGGGGATACCTCTAGTCAGTAGTGCTCGAGTAGTAGTAGCCTAAGTACAATAACTAATGTCGTTCCTACTGCCAACAACAAAACATTTTCTACTACCAAATATAAACACAAATTTTAAAATATCCATTTGGTTCTATTCCCAACCATGAAAATCAACGAAACCCGGAAGAGAGTTGTACAACGGTGGAGAATTAATCATCGATAATATTGAAATATTAATCATCAACTTGTTATAGTTTTTTTTTTTTATCTTCAAGAGAAAAAAAAATGGTCATTTACTAAAACGTAGTAAGTAACAGTGAGGATAGACCCCCACCCCAACAAAAGAAAGAGAAGAGATTCAAATATACTTTAAATAGATACTTACTTTACTTATGATTAAAAATCTCATCGAACGTGTCACATTTCAGTCGAAATACGACAAGCGACAAAGGACGTCATACATGTCTAATAACAACAATGATGCTGACAGATCGTCAACATATATACATACGTGTGTGTATATGCGTGTGACAGTTTGGTGTGTGTGTATATATGTATGTGTATGTGTGTGTGTGTGACTGTTTGGTGTGTGTACGTATGTGTGTGAGAGACGAAAAATACGATCGTAGTGTTGACAACGGTAGTGTTATTGATAATAATGAGGGGCACGTTGTTGAATGCGTGGAGATTGTTTACACTAAGATATCAACAGTTGCATTCATAAACACCAGAATATCGAATTGCCATTTTGTGAATAAATATCGTTTAGTATTTACGTTTCTTATTTACAACTAATCAGTAGATGTTTTTTTTAACGTCATCATTCATTAATATATGTAATCCTTTTTTTTATTATTGGGGTTGGGGTATGAGCAATTCATTCTGAGGGTGGGTGGGTGAGTCACAAGATGGACGGAGGGAGAGATTATTGGAAATAAAGGAAGGAAGGAAGAAAACAATGTTGACATGGTGAATTTAAGGTAAGTTCCTATTTTACGTACCAATAATGATCTCCCTATAAGAAATTTCTTTCTTTCAATTTTAGGTACTTTTTAAATCCATTAGCTCTACGCGAACCATTTTCGGAAATTTGTTGGTTAAAAAAAATATATATATATTCAAAGCTTATTCCGGTTCTATTTACATTTAAACATGATGCTAGACTGGGCACTTATATTCTGCCATTTTTACGGGAGTACAGCTTGTGCGAATCATCTTCCCTCTGACCTTTTTTCATTTTAGATGAATTGTCTTAATACTTAGTATATTTTAAAAATCTTGCAGTTTGCGCCATTTTAACAGGTCATGTAATCCATACTTCCGTAATAATGTCGGAAAATGTGTGTCCAGTCAGTGTTTGATTATAGTAACACTGCAAATAGAACTCCCTCGTAAAAACCTTTAATTTTTTTTTCAAATCAACACATTTCCGGATGGTTCGAGAGTCTAATGGCTATAAAGCATCCAAAATTTGAACAGAAAGCTTCTAGAACTATTTCAGGTACGTAAATAGGAAATTACTGAAAAACAATATTAACATTGGTGAATTTAATTCACATTTCTTTAACAACCGCCACCCACATAGGTAGATTTTCCAGTTATATAAGACGTTTTGCGTCATGACATTAATTTGAATAATGATCATTGCCACTTACGATTATTGTTCGTTGTTGATATTGGAAAAAAAGCTCCGAGAACTAATCATTATTACAGTGTACTAGCCGTTGAGTTTTAAAAACAATGATGCCTCGTGGCTTCGTTGGAGATCAAGTGACAGCAAGTCCGAATACTTTCCCCAGAATTCTTGTTGATTTCAGAAATGCTATCGTTTGAATAGTTATTTGCACTCGTTGGGTTTCCACATCAGTAACGACTGGTGGCTTTCACTGGGGATCAAGTGACAGTAAGTCTCTTCAGTACTATGAGATCCTCCCCGGTATTCTGGCTGATTTTAGTAGTGCTGTCGTCTGGATGGTCTCGATTCTTCTCCGGATTTCATGTTCTTCCGGCCTCTTAAAAAGCTCCTCGGAACTGTTCTCAGGACTCCGACCACGACTGGTACTACTGTCAACTTTCTATACACACACACATATATATATATATATTGTTCTCTCTGGCAAGAGCAATACACTTCTGATTTTTTCGATTTCTATGCTTTACTCTGACACGATTTCATCTTAATTTCCGAAGAAAACGTGCGAGTTGAGATGACACGAATTTATAATCATTTTAGACGTATTCAATCAGCTCATTTTGCAATCTCGATTTCAATAAATTTTATAGTCATATGTATTGAAAATTCTTCTTGATTCGAAAGGGTGAAGATTCACATCCGTTAAATAAGTCGAAAAAGAAGAAAAAAAGCCAGTGATGTTTTGATGTTTTGAACTTTCGACCCATAAGAACCTAGAACCATCCAGAATTGAGTAAAATTTTTTAAAAGAAAAAACGTTTTTTTTCCAAAATTTACAAGAGGGGTTTCTATTGACAATATGTAACTATAACGGTAAACTGGACCGTTACTTTCTGTCCAATTGTATAGGAGTGAGAATTCGAAGTATTTGGTTACTTCCCTTGTGAAGGTTGTTATCTTGGCGTCTTTAATAGCTTAATGAGGATTTTTTGAGCTTTTGAGGCGGGGGGGGGGGGGGCACGGACTGTCCGAGGGTGCGCTGGGCCCACCCGGAAAGGGGGTCGCAGTTTGTTTGTTTATTTCGAAACGGGTGTTAATCTTAATCGAGAATGAAGGAACTTGCTGATTAACGATTTAAATTTAATTTTGTCGACCCCCCCCCTTTCCCAAATATATATAAAGAATATGATTGTTAGACAATCATAAATTTTGTGAACAAAAACATTTCAACATTGATGAAATCGGCTACGGATGCACAAAGGGGAAAATATTCTAGAGTCTGTAAAAAGCAACAGACGATACAAGTCCGAAAGCCGGTTCCGATTAGTATAGTTTCACACCCTCGCTATTGGAAACAGCGCACAAATAAAAGGAAATAAGAATAGATAAAAGAAAAACAGAATTGGGATTTTACACTTATCTGCTGAAATCATTAAACAACTAAAAAAATACAAATCTGATTAATGGAATATTTTTTTTTTCAATTTGTTATATGAATAAATGACATTAAAACAACAGATCGAATTAAATACTTGGTTATAATGCTTGGTCAGTTGTTTTCAACTGTGTTCCCTTTTGTGCATCCATGGTCGATTTAGTCAATTGTTGGGAATTTTTTCGTTCACTAAACTTGGGATTGCCGATTGTGAAGGTACAACACAGTCAGCTACCCTGTGCGAACTTTCTTTTCCTTCTTTAATAATCAGTATGCAAGTGTTCAAGTTTGTCTAGTAAAAAGTCACAAGAGTAAGGAATTCACCCGGTGAGAATCGAATTCACTCGTGGTAATAATCAACGACGCTACAATCCAACGAATGTTATGAATGAAATTTGCGTGAAAAAGTTTGGTCACTAAAGGAGGTCGATGAATTTTTAAAAAATATTTCATACCATATGACAATTCGACTATATAAGAAAATAATCTAAATATGCACATTTACCTCCACAACGTCGTAGTTACGTCTAAACCACATAATATCGTCAGATTCATGTCTGTCCATACGATATCTCCATAAGTTCTCATTAAATTTCCAAGACGTTTTGAGGATGGATGGGCGTACAAGAAGCTACAGAATGACCGATTAAATCTTGGAGTGGAACCTTGCACAATCACCTCATCTACGTTGTAGTTTTATTTTAAAAAATCGATTTTTTTTCTGTCCGCAAGATATCTCAAAAGTTATCAATGAATTTCAATCAGATTTTGTGGAAGAGTGGACAATGGGCTACTGGACAACTAGTTGAATTTTGGAGCGGATCCATACATAATTACTCATACACGTAGTTATATGTCCACATCACATATAACCAAAATATCATATTTGTCTACACGATATCTCTCGAAGTTTTTGATGAATTTAAAATATATTTTGTGGAGGGGTCGACAATAGGCAGTGAAAAAAACTGGTTAATTTTGAGGGCGGATCCATGCAACATTACTCCTGAAAATGGCGTTGGCTAAGGTATGCGCTCTGAGTGCTTTCTGGTTTTAGTGTTCTGTCGATCGGGGAAACATGTCATTAGTTATATTTGATTTAAATATAGAATTAAAGTTCTGGGAAGAGTCCTTCGAAAATGAGCAATATACTAAATCTCGAACCGACATTAACAGATCTAGATATAATTCACCTAAAGCTTAGGTTCTCACCTGGTGGGGGACCCCCTCCCTTGAGGAAAACTTCAGGGGGTCGGAGGGGGGACTGGGGCCACAGATTGGCTAATTCAAACTGTTGGGATATTGATCTTTCCAGAAACCATAATTCTAGAATGCAACTTGTCAGACCATCTTGGAAGAAGGAAATGACATTCTGAAATACGATGAAAAGGGTGCGTTGCTAATAAAAATAAAATGGTCAAGAACCATTGACCCAAGGTATAAGTTTACAATACGGTAATTTAAGATTATTTGTCTAACATTCAATTCACGAATTAAACAAAAATTTGACTTCACATTTGGTTCGGTTCATTTATCGTTGTTTTTTTTCCCACGGTTGGATACTATAAGAAAACTTTCTTTCAATTGAGATACCCAGGAAAATCCATTAGTCATTGGATTTTTGATACTTGGTTTCGTAAAGCAACTGATATCGCGGAAGAATTTCAATAACTATATCAAGCTGCCTGATGTTATGAGATTCGAACTCGAAACCAGGTGGTTTAGAAAAGAGAGAAAAAGAAACGCCATTACGAAATTGGCTGCAGTCCACAAGTAGCGAATCCATTTTAGTTCATTACATTTTCTCCGTTTATCATAGATTTTATAATTTTATTTCAATCATTTTTCCAGATTGGCTTGATTGCAACGTACATGAGCTTTGACCGATTGGCGAGGGGCAAAAAAGTTAACCATTGTCGAAATAGACTATGGATGCACAAAAAACAAAAACAACGTGACGTATCTCAAACCCTACAAATGATTAAATTGTATTAAATGACGATATTGTCGAGTTCCACTCACTTGAGTGACTGATGTTAGAAACAACTTTAGTGCGCCGTTTTCAAACATCGAGTGGACCAGTGTGTGGAGAATTTAAGAAAGAAAAACTGGTTAATGCATATTTTTCTGAAAATCACCCGGTGTATCAAGTTTGTCCTTTTGTTGCATCCATGGTCGATTTCGACAATGGTTATAAGTTTTGTGTTCTCAAAACGAAGGAGTGCCAATTCGTACAAATCAGGATATTTTGTCAAATAATAAAATATATGCTGTTTTGAATTTGAAGAAAAATACCCGGAAGATATGATTTTTTTTAAAAACTTAGACTACTTTTTAGGAAAAAATCGTGCTCAAAATAATCAGTGTATTTCAGAGGGCTTGAGATCATGTGATAAGGCTTCTTACATTTTGAAATCTAGAGATAGGATGTCCCCTAATGGTTTATGATTTTTCAGAGAAAAAAAAAATGAAAACCTTTCAACTCAAAAAAATAATAAGCTAAAAAAAATTGACAATAATCGCGCACGCACACGTAATTAGAAATGCAGATTTCTTTCGTCAACAAAGTAAAATAGAATCGGTAGTTAGTTGCTCTTGAACGAGATTCGAACTCAGCACCCTCTATATTGAGGTAATTAGAATCTGGGAGAGTTTATCCACGCAAAAAAGCACTGTAAAAAGGCAGTACGGTAGTCGTGGTTACCACACGAGATTTTTTTTCAAGTCAAAGCTCAAATTTTAAGGAAAAAATTTTTTAAAAATCCATGTTTTGATTCGAACACCGAACAACTAATATACAAGAAAATCAACAGTACAACACACTCTCAGTCACACGATTTAAGCATCAGAGATTTAAAAGAAAAAAACGTTCAAACCATGAATTTACTGATTTAAATTTTTAGAGAAATATAGAGCATTTTAACAAAAACAACCTTAACAATTTAGTAAAATCTGTTTAAAATTGAATTTTAAAAAAAAGCAAAAAAAAGCCCAACCCCCATTTTGTGAACATTTGATAATCTAAAGCTGATTTTACTCATTTTAGTACTTACGTACTTCGACTTTGATTAATATATTAAAGGAGATTAAATGACGATCAGGCCAATTTGAGCTTTACGATAAACACTTAATTCAAAAATAAACCATCTGCTTTGAGGATTAAACACATTTTAGGAAAAAAAAGTTAGTCATAAAGTCGAAAGTAAAAGACAAGGACGACGTCTTTTTGGCCATCGCTTTAAAAAAAAATCGTGTCAACTGTTGGGGGACCCTATTTTATGCAGTCTCGATTCCTTACTCAACAGTGATTAAAAGGACGAAAACGCCATGAATAGAGAGACGAAAGGCGATAAGATTGGCATGAAGTGAAATCAAGAAAGAAAGTGAATGTTTACCTGACTGTCTTCTCACGAATGTCGAAATTCCAAGACAGTAACAAAGTCAAAATGAAATTTCTCCCGCCATGTTGATGCTGAGCGAAAAAAACAACACTAAAATCACTGCGCAGCAGTACAGGTTGTAAATCGTTTATCGGCGAACGAAGTTGAAAAAACAGAAAAAAAAGGATTTAAGTCCATCAAATTATAATTAATTGAAAGTTTTAGAGCAAAAGTGCAGATCAAATATGATTTTTTTAGTGTTTTCTCGGTTTTAAAACTCATCTAATCGGGGATAATAGTAGAACTATATTTACTGCGCAGTATGATAACGGGGTGGGATAAGCTTAGAGCAGCCTCGTTCTGAAAACGAATTTCGAACTGAGCCGCGCGTTTTTTCGCTCTGGTAAAACGTCAAAAGAACCGCTTCTTTTTTGCCAACTTTTTGGGGTTGGCATTTTTTCAGTTTTATTTCTATTTAAAATAAATCATTTTAAACCAAATAATTTTTATTGCTTATTCTATCGTATTTAATTCCATAATTTAATATGATAAAATTTCAAATTTAATAATTTTAATTTAACCAGTGGTTAGTAAACTCTGAACTAGATTGTTTTTAGTTTAGATGAATTCTAAAATGAATTAGATAATCGTTTGGAACTTGATTTTGGCTATTTTAAAGAATTATTTTTCTCAACGTAATCGTTAAAACTACGAAATCCAAATAAATTGTTGTGCAACATACGTATCAAATGTTACTTGCGTAACCAAGATTACGTTACCTCCCCTTCGGTCCAGAGCCAGATTGTCAAACTATTGTACCCAATTACCTTGCTTCCACACCCAACGATGTAATAGGGTCACAAAGAATGTTTACATTTTTGCTTCGATGAATCATATAACGGAAGACTACTGTACCCATGATCCCATAAAAAATTATGGTACATATGAAATTGACATTCGAAGTCCTTGCTTACACCAACTGTAAAAATGAAATGGATTAAACATAAACATTTCAATAGTCATTGAACGAAATTTTTATAACGGTATACGTACGCATACCCATCTTTTTCTCTCCCTTCGGAATGTTACAGACCAAAAATAATCATACATGAGGTTTATTATTAACAGAGAAGGTGGAAATTGAGAGTGTCACCGTGATCTAATGGAATATTTTTTAAACTCGGTATTTTTCCTCATTTTTGCTTCAAGAGGAGAGCAAAATTATCAGACCTGTTTTATTTTACCCATGGTTACTGGTATAACAAGTAAGATTTATTGACCAACATGTCAATTTTCAATTCTCCAGAGAGAACATTCAATTGGTAATTTTCCCAAATAAATGTTTGCAATCCAAGTTATAATATTACCTTTTTTCACGCATTTACACAAATCATTGGATAATCATTAGAAAAAAAATGGATTAATAATTTCATTTTCTGTAATATTTCTGACGATAGAAAGAAAAATAAAACAGTAATTCATCCTGAGTTTCAAAATATTCCATTTGATCACACAGTACAGTTACGTTTACTTTTTTTCCCTTCTCTAAATACTGTATGATACGCCACTGTATTTACATATTTATTTTTTGCCTGAAACGCGCCAAGAGAAAGGGAGAAGTGGTTTTGAATAACTTCCAGTTTCGTTCATTGACTACTGAAATGTTTTGGTCTAATTCATTTCAATTTTACAATTGGTATTGTAAGTAAACTAAATAAATCACGGTTGTATTTAAGTGCTGACTACAATAGAGGGTGTCTTCTGATTATACGGCTAGGGCTATCGTTTTTGATACGTTTACACTAAATTAGTCCGTTTGGTACTGCAATAAAAAAAATTGGTACGTTTTGTAAAATTTCTTTTCGAAGTTATATTTTATATATTAGTCGAACTAAGTATTAAAATACATCGTTTCACTTCCTGCAAGACATGGTTCACTAATATTCAGAAGTTGGGAAGGTGATACTACAGTTTAGTGTGGAGCAGTCAGGAAAGAAAATACATTTGAAAATGAAATAGTCTTTTAGTATTATTTGTGTAAATTTTGATTGATTTCTTTCAATTTGTTTAGTATTCAAGATGTTTTTCTGCATCTGATACTTTTATGGATGATTTGGTACCTTTTTGCCTAAAATTTTGGTACATTTGTTAAAAATTCTGTGGCAACCCTGGACTGCTCCATCCCCCACACACACTCCACTTTAGTCTTTTTCTGTACTAAATAAACTAAATATTTCTGGTAGTAAAGAGAAAAGAATTCATATTTAATCATCAAATTTCACAATTTTTTTTTCACCTTATGTAATGAAAACTATGAATAAAGGTATTGTCAGAGGTCAGAAATTAATTCAAGTATTACTGAGAGAATAGGGTGTTTGCATGTATAATGTAAACTAGTTGGCCTTGTAGTGTTGTACATATTTTACTTCAAAACCTTCGCTGAGATCCCTTCAGTATGCATGCCAAATTAGATTGGGTGAATCAGACTTTGAGTATTATATAGAAATAGAAAGAAATCAGATTATTATCATCAGAGTTTTAGTATGTTGATGGATAGTGTATGGATGTGTTGTTATTAGATTAAGATGGAAGGTAAATAAGACTAGAGACAAGTGTGTGTTTAGATAGGAGACATATTTAAAACTGCGTGCTGTGAAGGTAAGCAACGTCACTGCCAAGGGACGTAATTGTCTCTTTTGTATTAGTATTATTAGTTTGTGATTAGTAGAAGCAGCAGCTTTATTGGTTAGTAGGACTATTTATATGACTTTGTAACAGGGTTGAGAGCAAATGTAGACCCAACAAATTTTTTCTCTGTGAAAGGATAGACCATATGGGAATTTTGCACACTCGTACAGCCTATTTGGGATTTACTGGAACCCTTTTAGGCACTGGATCAAGTCAAAAAATTCTTTCAAAGTGGCTCAACTGTAAATTGACCATTGTAAAATGGTATATATGTATTGCTCATGATTTTTTTTACAGAAATGCATAGGGATGATTTTATTGTATAAATCAAGAGAGATGATTTTACTATAGAAATGCATTATGATGATTTTACTAAAGAAATGCAAAGAGATGATTTTTTTCCATAGAAATGTAGGGAGATGATCTTACTATAAAAATGCAGTGAGTTGATTTTACTATAGAAATGCAGAGAGAAAATCTTACTATAGAAATGCAGAGAGTTGATTTTACTATAGAGATGTATAAAAAGTCAGGAATGAAGGGTCATGAATTAAAGCGATCATGATTGACACAATACGGCTATTATACGAAGATGAGTAAATAAGCTTCTTGCCTGACACAGTAGTTGAATTTTGATCTGAAATTTTCACTGGGTTATACTTGATCAATATAATTGATATAGAAGCATTTGATCAACTGCGTTGACAAAGAAAGATATTATGTTGAAAAATAAATTGTTGTGTAAAATAAATGTTTTTTTCATTATTAGGCTGCAGATAATTGATGTATCTATGGACGTATAATGAAAATGCATTACTAATGATCTTCCAATAGAAATGCATTGAAAATTATTTTACTATAGAAATATATTGCTAATGATTTCACTATGGAAAATACATTGAGATTCAAGAAGGAAGGGATTGTGTTACACCATTCTTCTAAGTGGGAAGGACATATCTTCCTTGAAAATTCAAGCACAAAATTATATGTGGAACTAGTGACAATATCTTATTCTAAAAAGCATAGATAACATCTTTTCCTAAAAGAACAAATTGTCACTTTATTTGATTCTGCCAATGAGGCTGAAAGAGTTATGGGTATTCACTCATGTTTATTTGTCTGTTGGTCCACGTGATATCTCCAAAAGTTACCTCTGAATTTCAATTAAATCTTGTGGAAGAGTGCGTCGTGGGCTAAGGAAGAATCAATCAGATTTAGGAGATATTTTCATTACTCTACAAGAGAGAACAGTTATGAAAAGAGATCACTTAAAAAGGCTGGCTTTAAATTTTAAGGGTGGTAAATTTGTACATTTGAAATTTTTTCCCTTGTAAAGCACTCAATTTGTCAAGAATTTATTTGAATGGAGTTATTTTCATTATTCATTTTTTATTAGTTTTCAGCACAGCATTCACCCTTGTTTGTTTGTTTGTTTGTCTGTCCACAAAAGTTCAGAAAAAAATTCAATGACATTTTGTGGAAAGGTGGACCGTGAGCAAAGGGACAATTCACTAGATTTGGGGGCGGATCCAGGAATTTTTAGAAACCAAAAGTGTCGACATAGTTTTTTTTTCAGTTTTCAAGTTGGTCTGGCTGGCTAGAGAGCTGAAAATTTAAACATCAACTCTTTATTATGCTTAGATAAAACATTATTTCATTTTTTGAAAATTCCCTTATTGAATATGTTTTTGGTGGAGGGTTCAGTTTGCAATGAAAGTTTATGCTAAATTGATCTTTGCGCCTGTGTCTTCCATGCATTCATGTTTGTTTTTTGAAAAGTGAGACGTTTTTGTGATCACTGCCCAACAAAATGTGAGAGATGTAACTTATTAATTGATCATCCCCTTTTCTGTTTATTTAATGACTTTTACTTTTATCAAACTTAGGGCTCAAATGGTATGAGGGTTAGCATGTCAGCCTCACATGAAGGTGAATTCAGGTTCAATTCCCAGTATGAGTGAAAAGTGCGGAAAACTCTTCATTAGGATAAATTTCCCTGTGTACTTAGCAGCTAATTGAGTTCACCCTAAGCTGCGATATTAAGGTTGAAAAAATAGGGAACCGAGTCACGCCCTCCCCAATTTAAAGAGGATTGTAGCAAACAAAAGAGGAGTCTTTAGGTCGCCAACAACTGCCAGCACAGTACAAGTCTTTGACAGACTCACATGCATCGACTTGCATGAATGTGAACTTATCAGAATTGTCGTGGATTCACTTAATAAAATTTTAGATTCACTTAATAAAATTTTAATATCTGACTCTAAAAATATTCTCCAAGGAAAATCAACAGATACTACTTATTTTACTTGTGAAAATTTGTCCAAAAATATGACTTATTTCATACAAAAATTTAATTTATTTTATTATCTAAATAAATTTTTTAAAAAAATTACTGATTCTTCAACTTCTTATGACATATGATACAAGATAGAACATAAAGTCTTAATAAAATGTTTCATTAGAATTTATAAAAAAAAGATACTAAATAAAATTACTTAATACAGTCAAAATATCGAATGTTGGCATTCTGGTCTGATGCTTTTCGACCGAACGCGATTATTAGCTGCAGTAATCAGTTCTACACATTTGTCATTTTGTTTTGATGCCTTTTGACCGGCTACGTCAGTGACACCTAATTTTAAAAATGAGTTGCATCAATTTTAGGTACGCTCAAAAAATTATACAAAGGCTCTATTAGATAATTAATGTTTGAATTTTATCTCAATAGATATATTGCAAGGATTACTATGGATTGTATTTTTATATTTTGATATCGATCAAATCAACGCTTTTTCTAAAGTTTTATCTTAATTATTTTAATACCTAGGAAGAAAGAAAGAGCCGGATTAGGACAAGGGACGCCACTCCAGGGTACTTTGAAATTCAGAAAATTCTATGAGTTACTTCCCTTTGTTGATAGATATTAACTGTCAAAAACCAGACTTCGAAAAAAATGGTCGTCTTTTGACACTGCTAATTACGCCACTTACCAATATCCACTGAGTTCAAATTAGCCTGACTCAGGGCTACAAATTTTAGGCACTCAGTGCAGATTGAAAACATCATAGTAGTAATGTTCAAAAAGACTAGATTGCCGGCATGATTATTTTATACTTGTAATCTACCATACAATTGAAAGGGAGATTTTCAAAAGCGACTTTTCTACGTCGAAAGAAAAAAAATGGAATAAATAGATAATACATCAAATGAACGGAAACAAAAAAACAAATAGCAAATAAAGACAAAAAAAATGAACTTCGAAAAGAGCCATTATTATTCCAATTTCTACAACTTAAAAAACATCGCCTGAGAAGTACCAAATCCGATCAATACGGATTGCTAATTATATATAGACTGTACCTACGAATACCAAAAAGTTTCAATTTTTGCAATGAATTGTTTTGACTCAAGACTATTAATTTGCTTACGAACTCATTCCACTAATGCAAAGTGAAAATAATTTTGATATTTTGTAATAAATTGTTTTATAGTTTGTTTACCAAATCATTCACCCATACTGAGAAGTAAAAGATAATTTAAATACTTTTGATGCAGAAGAGATTGGGATTGTGAATGAGTTTGAGGGCTTGATTAGGACTTGCCCTCACCACTAAGATCCTGTTGCTCAGTGGTAAAAGTGATTGTGCGTTAAGCAACATTCCCCCATGTCATTGAAGGTCGTGAGTTTTTTTACTTGGCAGTCATTCTTTATTTCTATCGCTGGCTACGCTAAAATATCACGCTCCGAGTAGTCGGCGTTCAGATATCGGCGCTGGGAAGACTTCCACCGAGAAGTTGGGTCACAGAAGAAAACATCGACCGAAAAATATTATGATAAATAACAACAAAAATTAAGATGTAGATATTTGTGAAAAAAAAAAAAATAATAAAAGGAAAGAATAATTTCATTTCAAAATCTTGGACGATTTGAGGGGCTTGTCAAAAAGATAAAAGTGAATTGGCTTCCACTTTTTATACTTCAAGAGAGTAAACAGGTTTTAAACAAATTTTATTTTTGAAGCAACGGTTTTAGAGGCCAGTTACGAACGTTTGGAGAAATTTTTTAACTCATCGCCTTTGCATCATGAACATCGACAACCATTCTTATGGTAGATGATAGTCAAGGGGAGAAAACTCTTGATGATACAAGAAATTTTAAGAGACAGCATTATCTCCCTTAGATGAAAATTGTTCCGATTTATACGTTTGATCAAAGTGAAGTAGACCACTGCCGACGGCATCTTGGATTGACGGGAAGCATTAGTAGTCGGTGGACTCGGAGCCTTTGGCGGATGGGACGTCTTATTAAGCTAGAAACTGTACTACCCGAGTGGTTGACTGACCAATGCCGACACGCAATCGAATGTCTTAGGGTTCTTAAAGGCAGACTCTATTTTTCTGGTGTTTGCTCAAATCTTGGTAGGAGATCTGTTGAGACTCAAAATAGATTTTCGTCTGATTTTTTCAATTGTTATTCGTATCTGCTTTCCTTATGAACTGTGATTCTCTTGGTTTTAGACTCTTCTGCTTGAAGATTAGAATTTTGCTGTTAGAAATACCTCCTATCCACCGTTTGAAAATATGGACTCTTCCAGTGAAACAAATTCAGTATTTTCTTCCAAAATAAAAATAAAATGAATTATTAAAAAAAAATCTCATAGAAATTAAAATCCATGAATTTTTCTACTGAAAATCATATGGGAAAGAAAAAAATAAACACCCCCCCCAAACAAACAAGAGAACTGATCAGGATGCCCGTTGTATAGCAATGATCAACAAGCCCCTATTTATCCAAACCATCCATGAGAATAAGATGTGACACAAGGTGGATCTTCCACTATGGATGGTCTGATACTAAACTGCAATGTTGAAAGCTTATAGAGACAAAAAAATAAATAATCAGGATGCATGTTGTATAGCAATGATCAGCAAGCTAATCTTGTTGGCTGTTGTTACAGGATTCCATCCACATCAGATCTCTCAGTATCGATAGTCTGATACCAACTCATGTCAAATAATCTACTTGTACAATCAACCGATTTTTTTTGCCCGTAAAAATGGACTCTTCAATTCAAAAGTAAGAATTTTGTGTGAAATTATCTCATATCTACCATTTGAAACCAATTCAGTATTTTTTTTTCCTTTAAAATCATCTAGAAATTCAAATATATTCTATAAATAGGCTCTAACTATCAAAATAAAATAGACCACTGCCGACTCATAGATGGCATCTCAGCTTAAATACCACTGAGGGTGGCTTTTAAGCAAGTAACCATTAAAAATTGAAGTATTTTTTAGATCTCATCAAGCCGAACCCACAATAATTCATCAAATGATGTCCTTGGAAAATAGTTGAATAATTGGAAAAGAAAAAAAAAAAAAGTCATAAATGTTCTTCTCAATTTATATTTGAGGGAGCCTGGTGCCTGGAGATCCGTCTTCCAGACAATGCCATGGGACATAGAGATGTACTAAGAATGGAAAGGATGTGCTGTGCCACGCCCTGATGTCTTTGCTTGAGGCCTGTAGATCCATCTTCCAGACAGTGCCCCCCCTACTGTCCGCTATAGCACAATGAAGGGTAGGGTCATGGCAATGCCCTGATGTCTTTGACAACACTAAAAAAATCAATCATGTGGAGAGGCGAATGAATCTTATCAACTGGTTACAAAAAAGGAGCCCCCAGAGTGTAAACTCCCGTCAATGTCATTGTCAGTGAAAACTAAATCAAATTACAGATCCCAGACTCTGCCATGATAAGAACTTGTAATAATTACTCATCAGACATATCATTAATAGTTTGGATAAACTGAGTATTTTTAATTATCTTAATAGATGAAGTATTTTAAATCATTTTTTGGGCTACTATTTACCCTTGTCTCACTTGTCAATGCTATTTATTGCATAAGCAACAACAATTAGGATGAAGGTAAATAGCTGTAAAAAATATGATAAACTACATTATAGTTATTGATAATATCTATTTGTGATGACCTCATTCATTATCAGCTATTGAGTATCTGTCGTAGTGGACATAGACTCCTCTCAAGATTCATAAGACTTCTCTATCATAGGCGTCTCAGAACCAACACCTTCTGAACTTGTCAAGTTTGGCATGCCAATCTATATTTTGCTGGCCATTGTGAATCTTGATGTCCTGCAGTTGTATGACATTCTAGCAACATGATCAGCCCATGGCCATTTGAGTTTTCTAATGGATTCTTCATCTCTCACTCCTATTTTTTTTGTTGATATACTGTGATTGTGATCTCTCCATGTTACGTTGAGCATGATTCTTCAATTGTGCACATTGCATGGTTCATAGTTTGCAGGTCTGTCTCTTGGTTAGGTTCCATGTTTGAGCTCCATAGGTGACTATTGAGAGGATGCATTGGCTGTAGACCTTTCTTTTTCGGACTAATGGGATTTCCTTGTTATTGAAGGTTGAGTTTGCTTCACTGAAAACTTGTCCACCTAGTGGCTCTCCGCTTGATTTCTTTGTTACTGTGTTATTACATCCAAAAAGCTGGAAAATTGTCCTATCTTGTTAACAAAATCAGCAAGAAATTCCTGGATCCATCCCCAAATTTAATCAAATTTTCCCCACCCTTCAACTAAATATCATTGAAAACTTTTGAAGATATAGTGTAGTGAAACGAACATGGGTGAATACGTACCTCTGCCAATGAAATGGGACAGGGGTTACCAAAACATGTTGGAGGAAAAAAAAATATAAATAAATAAAAAGGAAAGGAAGAAGAAGGAGAAAGAGAAGAAGAAAAGAGGAGAAGGAGAAAGAGAAGAAGAAAAGAGGAGAAGGAGAAAGAGAAGAAGAAAAGAGGAGAAGGAGAAAGAGAAGAAGAAAAGAGGAGAAGGAGACAGAAGAAGAAAAGAGGAGAAGGAGACAGAAGAAGAAAAGAGGAGAAGGAGACAGAAGAAGAAAAGAGGAGAAGGAGACAGAAGAAGAAAAGAGGAGAAGGAGACAGAAGAAGAAAAGAGGAGAAGGAGACAGAAGAAGAAAAGAGGAGAAGGAGACAGAAGAAGAAAAGAGGAGAAGGAGACAGAAGAAGAAAAGAGGAGAAGGAGACAGAAGAAGAAAAGAGGAGAAGGAGACAGAAGAAGAAAAGAGGAGAAGGAGACAGAAGAAGAAAAAGGGAGAAGGAGACAGAAGAAGAAAAGAGGAGAAGGAGACAGAAGAAGAAAAGAGGAGAAGGAGACAGAAGAAGAAAAGAGGAGAAGGAGACAGAAGAAGAAAAGAGGAGAAGGAGACAGAAGAAGAAAAGAGGAGAAGGAGAAGAAGAAGAAAAGAGGAGAAGGAAAAGAAGAAGAAAAGAGGAGAAGGAAAAGAAGAAGAAAAGAGGAGAAGGAAAAGAAGAAGAAAAGAGGAGAAGGAGACAGAAGAAGGAACTGGAAAGAACTCAACGCATACCTCAGAGGAAGTAATTGTGCATGGATCCACTCTAAACTTTAATTACTTCCTTTGTAGCCAATTGTCCACTTTTTCCACAAATTCTTATAGAGAACTCTCGGCAATATTGTTAGGACATGTAATTTTGGTGGTATTATGTGTTGTGAACATATAATTACAATATGGGGAAGTAATTGTGTATGAATCCACCCCAAAATTTAATCACTCCTTCAGTAGCCTATAACCCACCTTTTGACAAAATTTCATTGAATACAATTGGAGTTGTCCTGTGGACAGTCTTAGAACTGGAAAGCATTCAGAGAGTGCATGCCTCACGGCAAGCAATTGTGTGTTGATCCACCCTAAAATTCAATTACTACTTTCATAATCAATTATTCACTTTTGCCACGGAACTTTATTCAATGTATAGAAAAAAAATCTGGAAAAATATCTTTTAATCAAGAACAATTTCTGGATCCGAAAATTGTATGCACTTTTTTCTCAGCTCATTGTCCAACTTTTCACAGAAATTACAGAGAAATAGAGAACTTTTGTAGATATTGTGTGCAAAGACAGATGGATACAACAAAATACATACACCTCTCCAACTTTGTCGGCAGAGGTAATAAGAAAAACAAAACACTTGAAGTTTATTTATTTATTTATTTATTTGGAATGTCAGTGATATACATATATATATACATACATATATGCATAAATGTATGTATATAGATATATATATTGAAACATTGGGTAGATACGTCATGTCTATATCGAGGTGAACAGTGGACTGGACACATAGTGAACAGTTTGTGTAGTAAGGAACAAGGGTGGGAGAAATAAGGGTGGGAGAGAGATAAGGGTGGTTTCTGCAACAACGTCACGGGTGGGTGGGGGATAGTCAGAAGAGAGAAATCCAGTGAGCGAAGATTATGGGGGAGAGGCTGGTTGAAAAGGGAGAGGGGATTTAAGGAGAAAAAAAAACAAAAAAAAAACATAAGAAAAAACACATAGGTTTAATGAATGTCACCGCTGAAATGGAGACTGACTAGATTTTATCATTTTATATAAGATGAGACAACAAATTGTTGGGTGTTGATCTTTTTTTAAATTTGAATTTTTTTTTCAAATTTAAATTCTTTTTAAATTTAAAATTTTTTTAATCTAAAATCTTTTTAAATTAATTTTTTTTTTCAAATTTTGATTTTTTCTTTAAAATTTTAAATTTTTTTCAAATTTAAATTTTCAAATTTAAATTATAGGATCATTTTTTTTTTTTTTTTCATGCATGCGTTATTTTTATTTTTTGTCATATCTCCCCGCTCCTTTTTTTTTAATGAAGAATTTCAAAAGTCAACTCTAAACAACATTTTAAAAAATTGAAATTTGATCAGGAATAAATCAGTAATAGAAAGGAAATTTGAAGGTGAATGGCATTCCTTAAAGGAAAAAATTCGAAAAAAAAAAAAAAAAAAAAAAAAAAAATCATAAAAACTAAAACAAATGTATAATTACATTCAATTGTATCCATTAAAGAAAAAGAACTTTCTATAGTAAGGCTATAATTATTCTATTTAATCTATTCATTTAGAAAATAGTTTTGGGATGAAAAAAAAAAGAAAAAAATTTTTTTTATCGATAATTGATTTTTGCCTAGTATTTTCTTTCACCTAAATTTTAGTTGCTTTTCATTGAAACTCACCCAGACCGTCACGGTAAGAGTAAACAATAAATCAGAAATAAAGAAAAAGCTTTTGGTGAGGCTTGAACTCGCATCTCTTCCAGTTTCATTCCTCAATTTTAATCTGTGCTGTTCATTCCCAGCCGTAGACTGATGGGCTGAGTGAGTTGCAATGAAATGTGAAGTGAAAATGAAAGAGAATATTAGTAAAGAATTAATAATGGTTGACATTGCTTGATCTCAAAACAAATAAATTAGGAGAAATACTATTCACAAATAAAAAAGCAATCATTAAAACAAATATACTTGCTTGTCATATTTTTTCTTATTCAGTAATAAAAACAAAAAAAAAGTTTGTAGATATTGTATAAGCTTAATATGAAATAAAGAATTCATTCTATTTTGAAAAATGACAAAAAATTAAATCTAAAAAAAAGCATTCACTTTGTATTGCCAATTAACTATGAAATATATATGAATTGCAAAGTAACAAAAAGATACAACCAAAGTGTACCACATTCATAAGAGTAGAAACAATGAGATTTCATAGAAAATGAATATTCGCAAAAGTCAAACAAATTCTTATGAATACATTTTTGATAATGTTTCATTTTAATACTGTCTTTGAATTTTCCAAATCCTTAGATTGTCAGCATTATGACCAAAATTCAAGTTCAGAGCAAACATTGAATTTAATAACACCAGCTGAAGTGACTGTTGGTAACAACTTCAATTTTTGCTTTCAATTCGAATTTTAGTTGGCAGCATTATTAGATTCCATTCTAATTACATCAACAACAGAAAAAGACCAAAGATTGTTTTAGGTAAATCTTTAAACTGAGACTGTTTAGCGATGTGGTGATATTTTTTTAAACATTTCAGCAAAGAAAATTTCAAAGAGATTTTGGTCTTATAGTTTGGAGTGAGAAATTTTCTTCAAAGAAATTATTAAGCTAAGATATTGAAAGCGTAATGAAGATGGAGTAAAAAAAACATTTCTTTTCACTTTATTTTGTCTACTTAATGCATGCATTAGAAAAAAAACGGTTGAGTATATTGTCTCAGCCAGTTTGAAGAAAAGATTTTGAATATGGTAAAGCTTCGATCAAAAGAACAATAATATTTTTTTGAAAATAAGGTAAAAATTAAAACATGAATAAAATGTCAGAAAGCTTTGAAAAATGTGAAATATAGAAAAAAATTAAATGACAACACCACCCGAAATGACAACAATTTTTGTCTTATTCGTTTTTTTATATTTTTATAATAGCAAAAAGAAATCAAATAAATAAATTTTAAAAACAATTTTTAAACAAAATTAAAACGACTTTTACCATTTTATCAAGCTAACAGTAAAAGATAATGAAAATGATAACAAAAATTGTTTTTACTTCTAACAACACAAAAAAAAAGAGAAAATTATAGACGATATTACTTTTGTTTCGTTGGCAATGATAAGAATAACAAAATGAATCAAATTATTTTTATCATTTTTGAAAAATTACAATTTCAAATAAAATGAAATTCAATTTGATGATGGCAATAAATAAATAAAAGTCTACTTAAAATGAAATGAAAAATGGGCAAAAAATTGAACCAAAAAGCTATGGTTTGGAATTAGGAAGAGAAAATTCCTCTCCAATGTTATGATAGTAAAAAAAAAAAAAAAAGGTTTCAAACAAAATATTTGAAAGTTACAATTCAATACGAATAACAGAAAAATCACAAGTGAAGATCCCCAAAAAGTAAGAAAAAAGGAATAAGATCGATATATAAATAACAGATATATAAATAATAAATATGAACAACATGAACAAACCAACAAAAAAGTCTTAATGCCATTAACACATACATTTTATGTACATATTTAGTGAACACAAAGTGGGGGGTCAATCGTTAAGTTCATTCAAGTATTGAACTAATCCCCCACTTTATGTCCAACATGGAAGTAATTAATGGCCACAAAGTAGGGGATTGTTTTTGTTATCATTTAAGTACTAAGCTGATCCCCCACTTTGTGTCCAATGAAAATTATCGAGGAGCATATATGAAGGGGGATTTATAAAAAACTGATCCTCCCAACACTATGTTCGATAAAAATCAATAATAATAAAACAATGTAAAGCTGGGAATTTTTTTTCAAAGCCTTCAGATGATCTCTAACAGGTATTATTGATGGATAAAAGTGGAAGAAGGTAAGCTGTTATTCTAATATTACCATAACTAAACTGGCCCCTCAGTATATAACACAATAAATTATGAAAAAAAAAAAAAAAAATTAAAATGGGGGGCGGGGTCAATATTCTCACAGTTTTATTGATAAACTGATCCCCCACTTTCTGCTCTCTAAAAATGACAATGAACTACAGGTTGACAGGTACAGTTCAGCATTTATATCATCATGAACACTTATGGTTCATTTGGTTTTGTTTATCTAACGACAAAATCGAGAAGGGTTTTTATCACTAGTTTCATACTAAATTGTATATACTAAAAACTAATACACACTAAAAACGTTTTTATAAACTATGGTGATTGGTATGACTTGGTATCATTACCAAATACCAGGTTTTATTTGAGAATTGGTAAAATAACTCGCAAACCCGTCCCCCCTTTTACAACAGGGTGCTGTAAGAGTCTGGGTTGGGAGGTTCAATTTGTCTTTCCAATAAATATTTGTACAGCGAAGAACCATCAATTATGGCCATTTTAGCCACACCAGATAGAAATAAATTGGTAATTGTGTTGAAATACCTGCTGGGAAATGATCAGTGGCAAATGGCCAACTTGGGAAGACTTAGACCTTAGAAAGGCCAAATTATAAACATAATGAAGACAACTTTTGGGTTGGATGAAAAATTTGAAATTCCAAGGAATGATAATATTTCTTTCACAATTATCTCCATAATTCTCTACCTTTTTCGTCGTTACTATAATCATGCCATTAGAGTTTCTTTAACGGACAATTTTGGGTCTCTTCATGAGACCATTAAAAGAAATTTTAATTTTAATTATTATCTCAGTATATACTCTTAACATTCTCATTATGTTTATCTGTTTGTGTCTCGTAATAAGCTGAAACAGTACATTGTAGCTATATATCTTGATTAAGGTACTCCTAAAATCCAATAACTCAAAGAATTTTTAAAAGACTGTAGGTGATTTGCAACTTAATAGTAATAGTTTAGGACCTCCGTCAAGCTATAATGGAGGTGAAAAAACGTAAACGTTTTCTCAAGGGAGGCAACTATTGATTACTATCCATAGATTATTTCCCCTTATTTATTCTTACTTACACGTATTGACTTAAATAACCAGGAATTACTCTCTCGAAATCCTGGATGATACAAATCTTTTATCTGTTTGTAGAATAATTTCAAGTGAAGTTTTTTGCGTGTTGATTCAAAATACTGTCTATAGTTTTGAGAAGGGTCATAACATTCAAAGAGTTTTTCAGACGATTAAACTCCTTCATATTAGTGTTGTCAACAATATATTTTGGATGATTGAACTTCTTCGTATGAGTGTTTTTAACAAGATATTTCAGACAATCCATTCTGCGGCCCATATTAAGGTGTACTATCTGAATGTGATGAAACACTGTTGGAAACTAAGAAGCATCTAAGCCGCAACACATATCAAAATGTCAACTCCGTGTATAAGTCAGACAAGTGTAGGTTCAATCTTATATTGCTTCTGCTACTAAACAGGGACAAGGTATAGAAATCCAGGCCTAACAAGGAAAGGAAAAGACAACAGCCACATCCTCTGTTATAAGTGTAGATAACGTTGGAGAAAAAATTCTGTTCCCCATCAAGTTCGGATCGTACACTTGAAGAGGGTCGTCAAATGGATTGGCTGAAATGTCATGTTAACCACACAAACAATAAGAAGGAGTTCCATCATCCGAAAAAACTTTTTGAATTGATCCAAAATGTTGTTTTACAGTGTCCCAAAAGGAAAGTTTTTGCATCAAGTCAATGATATGAGAAGGATCATGATTGGTTGATTAGTGGTGGTCACCTGATCAAATGATAAGCCAATCAAAGGCTAGCATTGAGTTAGAACAACATGGTCAACATGTTGGAAAAAATGTGAATATATATACGTTATATGTATCATATATTAAAAAGGTTTGTCAAGAGGAAGAAAAATAAAAGGGGAGGGAAGTTTTTTTTGTTTTTTTTTAACAACTTTACAAATTTTTCAGTTAAATGTTCCAGTAAACAAGCAAATCATTAGACAAAAACTATGCAAGACAATCCAGAAAAATAAATTTTGTAATAGTATAGTAGAATTCACTTACTCAAGTACTTAGATCTCTAAATGTAAATGAAGAAATTAGAAACAGTTCAGTGTAATTAGTCTTAGTTTAATTCATTCAGGTTCAAGAGCAGACATGAGTGTGCTTTCAATTTTGTAGCCATTTTGAATACATAATTCAGTCACCTGACCATTATATTTTTTACAATTTCACCACAAATAAAATCCATAACTTAGAACCTTCAAAATAATAGACAATTTTCCAGGGTTTCTCTGAAAATGAAAAAACTTAAATCCATATATTGTGGCCCTTGCTCTGTAATCCTTAGAAAAACCCATTCCTGATCAAGTTGAGGTGTAATGTAGAAATCAGCGACTTAATACCATGCCAGCATGGTTGAAGGTTAAAGATATTTAACAGGCTTAGCTACTCTCATAGAATTTTAAATGCAGACATATTAGGTAATTTTTTTTAATAAAAACTGGAAAATTCACCCTTGAATTTGCAACAAAGGGTTATTGCTTATGTTTGAAAAAAAAAAAAAAATATTTATACATATATATATAATTTTTAAGTCATACATGTTTGTCTATTTGATTAATCTTAGTTAGTGAAACAAAGGTACATATTGTAATTGACCTTCAATTTCCATGTAATATTGATGTATGTATATGAGGTGCTACCCAAAAATTCAGGAATTTGAAGAGATCGATCATTTTGCTCATCTCTCAAGTTATCCAGGGTTTCCCCGTGTCTTGCCGGGCATTTCTCATATCTCTCGAAATCACTCCACTAGGAAATAAAGAACCTCATTTTCTATCAATTTTTTCTTTCTTTGAAGGAGCCATTTCGCACCTGAAGTCCCAAAAACTTTCCGACAGCACTTAGTACATATACATAATTGTAGTATTAGGTAATGCCTTGAATTTCAAAGCTTTAAAAATATCATATCTGATCCCACATTTTCATTCTAGAATTGAAGAAATATGAAATATACACCTATACATGAATTATCTATCTATATTATAATGATTGGATTTTTGTATGTTCGTTTGTGGGTTGTTACTGTAACATAGCAAAAATGGCGCATCATGGCGCAATTTTTGTTAGTACAATACTGTTGAAATGCTCTAACTTGGAGGATAACACAATTTCCAGCCCAATTGAGCCACTGGTGTAGGAGTAATTGATTTAAGTATAAATTGACTTTAAAAAAAAGAAAAAGTCAATTCAAGGGAGATAATTCCAGGTCTATTGACTACTAATAATAGTTCCTTATGAGAAAAAAAGAGGAATGAGCAAATAATTCTAATATGAATTCTACAAATAGGAAATAACTTGATATTGAGCCTAAAGGCTGCTGAAAATGGCTTTCAAGTGAGTGTGAATAAAAAAAAAAAAAAGAAAACAAAAATGTCTCTGTTTTAGTTAAAATGCTTTGGATTCACTTGTCTTGAAAACTGGGTTGGTTTAATTCTTTGCGTTGTTGGGTTTTTTTTCTGTGGACAGAAAAAAAAGAAAGGAAAATACAAAAGTGTTTGAAAGTTGAAAAAAAGCATTAAAAATCATGAAAGTGCGTTGGATTGCCTCAACATTTGTTTTTTAGATATTTTTTTTAAGAGTTAAAAAAAACTAAATGTGACCACCACAAAATCTTGGAGAAGAAAAAAAAAGGATTCCTTTTTCTCAAATACTTTATTTGTGTCATTCATTTTGGTGTGTGTTGATTATAATTATGGATTCATGAGATCAAATTGAACGCCATAGAAGTAAAATTAGGTTGCTGCTATAAATAATGCAAAAAGTAAGAATTTCTTTGAAATATGTATGATTTATGATTAATCAATATGTATATCCCTTTTGGGATGAAAGAGGCATCAGGGATAGACCCTGACCCTACCACTTCAAGTGCAATGGGGAGGTGCAGCCTTGAGGGACAACCCCCTAGAATTAGACATTCAATCTTCTTGGCTTCAGGCCATAAGGCCAGAAATTGATAAAAAAATTATTAGCAAAAATCGATCACACTTCATGTGTGTGGAATACATATTGATTCTCTATATTGATAGATAAATACATATTGATAACCTATAAATTTTGTCCTTATATACACATACAAAGATAAGGTATATAAAATCTATGAATAATTAAATGTAAGGTCATGTATATTATACACACATATGACAGTATATTCTAATAAATGCTTATACAAATATATTTCATGAAAAAAAAAATCAACCACTTCATATTATTATCCATGTTAGACTTGGTATATAAATAGGTATATATGTATATTCCCAATATACATACATATCAGTATATATATACATATAATATATATTGTGATATATATAAAATATATATAATCAATATACATAATACAACATTATGTAGTATAAAAATATATATCATATATATAAAAATATATACATGTATATGCATACAAATAAAAGATTATACATTCATTTATCATTGAAGACCTTTTCCATTGTAATATTATGCTATAAAGGTTTTATATATATATATATATATATATATATATATATATATATATATATATATATATAAAAACACATACACATGTAAAAATATTTTACATGATATAAGATATACAATGATAAATGAAGACTTACATCTCTTATTTATAGATGCTAAAAACAAATATCCAGTATTATCATGTACTTAACTATGTATTAAGAAATAGTCCAATTTTCTCTAATTGTTCATTCCATTTATGTTGTCTAGGGTGAGTGATACATTAACCATGTAATGGCGGGAGATCATTTCAACTAAGTTTTTATATGATATAATGCAATTTATAATTGTACTTTATATATATATATATATATATATATATATATATATATATATATATATATATATATTAGTTAGCCAATTCCTTGTATGTTGTTGTAGTAATGTATTGTATCTATGTAATTCAGTTTTATAATCAATGCATTTAGAGGATTTGCAATCTGAAAGCAACCATACCTTTGTGTTACTTTCATATTGCGAACCCTTTAAATATATTGACTAACCATCGACAGTTAATTTGAAAAACGATAATAATGTATCTGATTATTAAATTGAATTTCCTTTGAATTCGCAAATTTAACTCCCTTTTTCCTCAGACAAGAACATACCTACAAAGACTATATAAAGTCTTATCAACTGCTTCACTGCTAATATATACATGTGATGGATAATAGATATATAGAAGCAATGTTATCATTAAAATATTTCTACCAAATAGAATGATAATGTTATTGAATTGTATACAGTAATACTCAATTCAGTAACATCATTCTATCAAAAATATTACTATATTAGTAGTATATAACACCAATAAACATTAACATTGATTTGGGTACTTGCTGTAGAGCAATAGTTAGTAAGTTCATCTCGCAGGCCACTACAAGTGAGTTTTTTGTCCTCACTATATGCCCAACTATAGAGGACTTAGATCAGACTAAGCATAGCTTATCAACTCATGAACTCATACAAAGAAAATAGAAGGCCAATTTAAAAAGGAAATAACTTTCGATTTGAACTTTTTTTAAACTAAGAAAAAAAAAAAAATTCACAGTAGAGTTTCACTATTTTTTATGCTATTTATGGAAGAGTCCCTCTCAGTTACAGATGGTTTCAAGAGGTTTATGAATTTATGAGTCAAATTTCTAGATTAGCAGTATCATTTATTAAAAAATATCAATTGTTTCAACTTTTCAGCTACTGTAGATATGTTGATAATTCTAAATGGTCTAGTACCTGCATAAGCAATTTGTTCATACATATGTGTGTGTGAATGTGTGTGAAGTATGATCAAACCCCAACCATCATGAAACCAGACAGAAAAATTTAGTGCCTACTCATTCCCATGTATGACATCAAGTAAGTTTGATTTATAAAAAATATGAAATAACCTAATCAGTTGTGTTTGAAATTTTGATTAATTATTTTAAAATAATATAACAGGAACCAAATTTGAACTGGGTTGACTTGATTCAGTCAGGTTATCTGTCAGGGTCACTTATAATGCAGACCCTCCCATCTAAAAAGAAACTGAGTCAGTCTTACCACTGTCTAATATATGGTCAGGGAATTGGTAAGAATTTTAAAAAAAGAATGGTCTAGATCAGGGCTTCTCAAAGTAGGGGTCAGAGCCCCTTTGAGGGTTGCATAAAGATCATTTGGGGTCACACAAATACTTGAAATTATTTACTTAGAAAATAATTGTATAACTAGAGTTTTTTTTGTTTTTTTCTATCTCTTTAGGAAAATGTATTCCTTCTGTTGTTCATTATAAAATGGCTGAATGATATTACCGAATTTAAAAGAAAAAATTTATTTTTGTCAAGTTTTTAAAAAAAAAAGTAATTGTTTCTTTGTAATAAACAATGAAATAAAACTTACAGATTATGAAAATGTTGCAATTTCTGACTATTTTTTTTTCTGGCTGGTGTAATTTTGTTTCCATGTTTAATTACTAGATTATGACTAAAGATTAATATATAGTCTTAGTACCAATTGCTTTTATAACAATGAGTGAGGGGTCACAAATGAAAAGAGTTTGAGAAGCCCTGGTCTAGATTATGCAGGACTGTGTCACCTGTAAGAATCACTTATTAAACAGATTGGTAGGTCATAAAACCTGCAAACCACTGCCTGATGAGAAGGGGAAAGGAGAATGGAAGATTATTCATTTTTTACAAGTCAAAAATCATTAATACAAAAAAGGTGTCTGAAAAAAGCAGTTTATATAGTTTTAAATTCCTATCTTTTCAAAAGAAAAAAAAAGCAGTTAATTCCTTCTGGTTCACACACACAAAAAACAAACATGATTTGAATGAATACGATCAGTTTAAATAATTTTTTTCCTAGTGACAGGCCTTCTCTGGATCTATCATTTTTTTCATGTCAGAGTTACTTCCCTTTGATTGAACTGTGTCACCAGCTCTACTACAACACGCACAATTTTTTAGGGGTTCGGGGGTCAAGGGTGACCTCAACCCTACGAGGTGTTACAACAAAATGTTTAAATTTATTTGACAATGGGTGTTAAAACATGATTTGAAAAAAAAAAAAAAAAAAAAAAAAAAATTGAAAGTAAATGTATGTACCAAAGGGCATAATGACTCCAATAGGTTATACAATGCTTGATAAGGTGACTTGGATCGGCTTTTCAGACAATCTAGTAACTACTATTTAGTCATCTTGCAATGCAGAAATAATTCATGATCATGAAGGGTGAATGAAGAATAATTTTAAGCTAGAAAGAATTATCCTAGCAATTTTAGGTGGGTTTCATGATGTATTCATCATATATCAGTAGATGTGTGTGTTGTTTTCATAGAGATGATAATTCCAGACTGAAAGACCTAATGAAATTTTATATACATAGAACAATATACAGTGGATTCATTTCTGTTCTGATAACCTTCCTCATGAGCTAGAAGCCATTCTCACAGTATTTTAGGGGGTATAAATCTGGTAACACTCATACAATCACTCCTTGTAGTATTTTAGAGAGAGGAGTTGACTACTTATCTGAGATGCACAAGAAATACCTTAGGCCAATGATTGTTGTAGCACAAAACCTACATCATCATAATTCAATTTGTGTATATTTGTTTGTCACCATAACACAGCTAAAGCAGAGTTAGAGTAATACTGTATAAATACCTGGGGAATAAAGCAATGTCCACACCTATTTGCAACAATAATAATTGTGAGATCTTCGTTCGCATTCATCTTGATAAATTTTGTAATGGTCTGATTTCTCAGGGTAACTCAAAAACACATTAAAAGTCAATTATAGAGCAGTCTCCTTTATTTATTTGCCAATGATTATAATATAAATTCATTAAATAAGAAGTGACTTGACACCGAGCCTAATGGTTGTCGGAGCTTAAAAGCCTTTAAGCGAATTTATAAATCAAATCATCTTGAACTTTTTGCTTTTTTGTTCGGTTTAAGATACTAAAAAAGTGGAAGGTTTATATTATGAAGAAATCTTATAAAATTAGCTCATTAGTCCATGAGCACAAATTAGACAAAATGAATAATTCTGAAAGGACTAGAATTGAGTTATTCCCCTTGGACCTCTTTTCAAAATCATTTTTGAGATCTCAAGAGTTCTTGAGATTGAACTGAATTTGTTTTATCATTAATAATAATAATAATAATAATAATGATGATGATGATGATGATAAAACCATCATCATCATGTTGTCAGAGGGGCATGATGGGTATTCAAATTGGTATACAATGTTAGTTTTTTGAACTACGTTTTTTTTGGGAGGAGTTTTTACATATATGTAAGTAACCAAAATAAGGTGAAGTAAAAACTAATGAAAAATTAATAATACAATGAAAAAGTTACCCATGAACACCTGAATAAAGGGAGATACTAAAGGAATGATATTATAGATCTGGCAGGCAGGTACTAACCATTGAGTTCTGATGGCTGTGTTAGTTCTTAGCTGTATTTACTAGGCTCAGCCACAAGTGTCTAGGGCACCCAGTATGGATCAAACTTACTACAGTAATAATTGTTTGCGAGACTATCCCCATACATAAAATGCTATGTATATCCATATATTTACGTATTTTCTTATGTGTAAGTGTGTAACACTTTTACGGATACTACACTCTGATCTGAGGCAGAAGTGCCTGAGAGTGACACTGACATTTATCAGAGTGCATAGATACTCTGATCCTAGGTAGAAGTACCGGTCAAAACGTAAATAATCCTGTCATTTTTTATGGGTACTATACTAGTATATATATTTAATAATGATCCCTTTGTATCATTTTGTAGATTAGACATTGGAAGATACAATGAAAACGAAGTACATATGCAGAAACGAAGGAAGAATGAAAGCAAGAAGAACCATATAGATCATTTATCTTATAATGATCCAGTAAGGAAAAAGAGACAATGTATAAGTATACCCTAAATGGTGCAGTTAATTATTTCCAAAACTCTCTACACAGTTCAAAACTGCACTGTTCAAGGTATTATCATAATTGAATGAGTTTTTTTTTCCAGCTTAGTTACATTAATTTGTACAGCAATATCTAGACCATACTACATTAAAACAGCACTATTCAAGGTATTGAGGAAAAAAAAATAAAAAATAAAAAGGGAAGTGTCCATCTCTTAAGAAAAGTCCCGGTTCCTGTTGCACGCGTTAGCTAAGTGATCCTTCCGAGTTTCAAGTCTGGTCAAGACCAGGACTTTAGTCCTACAAGATTTCATGACCACCTCTTGGCAGAATACAAGTCTACCAAAGAGATAGCTTCGTCCTAATCACACAGCTTAGAGTGCACAGGGAAATTTGTCCTAATGAAGAATTTTCTACACTCTTTGCTCTTACTGGGGAAAGCCAGGACCATCTATGCATGAAGCAAACATGTTAACACAATTCAAGTGGAACATTAAAGGTATTACTGTATTTTGTATTTATGTATGCATGAGACAAAGTATTTGTTTTTAATAAAACATTCAACAGTGAAATTTGTTCATTTACGCTGTGTGTTCATCTCAGTGTTGGAAATCTTTCATGTTTCATAAAGCTATGTTTACAGCATTAGCTGAACACACAATAAACTCAATGACCAGTACTAAGCGTCTGACATATCAAAGTAATTTCCAGTTGTTTCTGGGACCAGGAACAAGCAGTAGCCACCAGTCACATCAGAATAACTTGATCTGTATCAAAGACTAAGAACCAGCAAGGTATCTGCTAGAACAAAGCAAAATTTGGCTCACATCAAATGCTGGGGACTGGCAGTGGCCACAAACCACGTCAATATAACAGGATCAATGGAGCCAACAGTGGCCACAAACCATGTCAACATGATCAGCGGAATGAGTAGTGGCCACAAACCATGTCAAAAGAACACTATTGATGGAACCAGCAGTGGCCACAAACTATGTCAACAGAAACGCGATCCATAGAACCGGCAGCGGGCATAAACCATGTCAACAGAATATGATCTGCAGAACCGGCAGTAGCCACAAACCATGTCAACAGAAAACATGATCCATAGAACCAGCAGTGGCCGCAAATAATGTTAACAGAACACGATCCATAGAACCGGCAGTGGCCACAAACAACGTCAACAGAACACGATCCATAGAACCGGCAATGGCCACAATGTCAACAGAACATGATCCATAGAACCAGCAGTGGCCACAAGCAACGTTAACAGAAACACGATCCATAGAACCAGCTGTGGCCACAAACCACGTCAACAGAACACAATCATTAGAACTGACATTGGCCCTAAACCACGTCAACAGAACACAATCCATAGAACCGGCAACGGCCAAAAATCGTGTCAGTATGATCAGTGGAATGAATAGTGGCCACATACCACAGCAACATAACATGATCATTAAGACCAACTATGGCCACAAAACACGTCAACATAACATGATTGATGAAACCAGCAAAGACTACAAACCACGTCAACATGATCAGTAGAATAAGCAGTGGCCACATGCCACGTCAACATAAAATAATGGAACCAGCAGTGACCACAAACTACATCTGGGTAATTTCACTTTTGGGGAAATCTAAAAAATCAAGAACTAATCATTACTAATGATTTCATCAAGACCAGAAATGAATTATAGCAACAAACTATTTTAAAGTAATTTGATCTGAACCAAGAACCAGTAATAGCTACAGGCAACCTCAAAGTAACCAGATCCGAATGGATGCCAGGAACTAGCAGTAGCCAATAGCCAGATCAAAGTATCCTTATCTTTTCCAAGCACTAGCATCAAACATGATCCATAGACTAAGATGAGAATACTTTTAAACTGAACTAAAATGCAAATAGATTGTTTTCTAATTGCTTCATTTCTAAAACTTTGTTTAAATAGTGAATAATAAAATTATATTGAATTTTCAAACAATAACTGAATTAAGCATAAAAGCATAATTTCGGAACAGTTGCACTGATAGACAAAAATTCACCCAACCACCCTTGATATTTTATTTCATGAAGAAGGAACCGTAAAAAGAAACAATGATTAGATCGAGTAACATTAGTGATAGAATAGGAATAATGGAAAGTCTATTGATCAAGAGTGTCGTGATAAATTGAATAACACAAGTTATAAAATCATAATTATAAGAGTATATTGATCCAGGGTGTTGTGATAAAATCAACAATAAGATGGGGTGAAACTAGTAAAAAAAGGTCTGGTTAGTCAGTCAATAGAAACCGGCACATGACCAATGTTTTTTCGCAATTTGGTACATTGGGGATGATCACTAAAAAATCTGAATTTAGAAAAAAAACAAAAACAAGAAAAAAAAAAACCCCAAACATCAAACAAGTGTAGAGGTAGCTGGGCATGAACTAAGGGACTGATTTAGCATGAACTTTCATAGTAAAAACCTGACCCTACCCTTTTAAGTACAATGCGGAGGTACAGCCCGGGGAGTGGGGACAGACCCCCAGAATTGGACATTATATACTTTTTGAGGC
Organism: Thysanoteuthis rhombus; assembly: GCA_963457665.1. Taxonomy (NCBI): domain Eukaryota; kingdom Metazoa; phylum Mollusca; class Cephalopoda; order Oegopsida; family Thysanoteuthidae; genus Thysanoteuthis; species Thysanoteuthis major. The sequence continues at coordinate 23,498,439 of OY735240.1, read as the reverse complement.
AACAGGGAAAACCTGTGCCTGGGAAATATCCCAAGAGAATAAACTTCCTTTTAATTACCATACTCCCCGAAAATGAGGGGTCAGTTATTAAGTAAAATGCATTTTGAATTAAGGATATGTTCGGGTCAAATTGAATGTTTTAGAGTTCCTTCATGATTGTATGAAAGATGATTTATTGAGTTAGGAAAGGCCTTCCAGGCCAAGAGCTGGCCTAACAGGTAAGCAAACTAAGTAGCTGCTTAGGACACCAGAGGGCCCCAAAAAGCGGTTTGGAGCCTCCAAATCAAATTCTGCTTAGAGCCCTATAAATGCTTGGGCTAGACCTGTCTTGGCCAGATCCACACATTACAGAAGAAGGTGATATGTCAGGAATGTTTTTAAGATAATATCCTAGACCCCACAGCAGCCAAAATTTTACAAGACTGCTGCATCTAGATTTTTTTTTAATCTGAGGAAGTGAAAGAATTCACGTGTTTAAAAGAGAAAAGGTTTTGGAGTAAGAGAAAGAGGCTATTTTTTTCCTCCTCCAAATAAAGATCTACATCCATCAGAGTGCCAGTAAAAGCTACCCTAACCATGAGATGACAGTCTAATTCAGACTGATATATTCGGTTACATTTTTGACGGACAAAGTTGGGGATCAATTTTAGCATCATTCAAGAACCTAGCAAAATCTAAGGAAAAATTATAAAGTAAGTAATAAAACCATATTACCTCTGTCCCATAATATTTGATACATTTGCATATATAAATGTAGATATCAATGTATCAACTATTATGGGACAGAGGTAATATTATATCTATATACAGTCTATGTATCAAACATCAAAATACACTTTGTGTATGTGTATATAAAATCAATGAATGCATTAGAAATCCTATGGTTTATTTCTTTGCAAGGAAAGGTAAAAAGAAATTATGATCTATAGTATTATTCTGCTTGTTCCAACCTTCGTCTCTGCATTTGTACATTACACTTTCAGTAATAACAAGATAGAAAATTGCTTCAACAATGTAGCTACAGTACAAGTGTGTTTAGTTAAGACCAGCCTTGTTTCAGGCATTTTATATTGACTCAAAATTTTTAAATCTCCCAAGAGGATAAAGTTTATCCAGAAAAGTTCTTATTTATATCTCCATGTTGCTATACTGACCTACCTTCTTATCTTACTAACGAGTGATTGTTACCGGCAAAAAAGCATTGGGTGGTTTCTGTCTAGAATGTATTCACGTGCAATGGACAGGAAGTAAGGGTTCAGCTTAGCATTAGAGTTACCCTGTGAATGGAACCCCCTCTAAAAACCCTTGAAATTTTTTTTCTCAAAACTTTTCATTTCAAGACATTCCCCTAGGTCCATTGAGTATGCATACCAAATTTGGCCTGGCTCTGCCATTGTTTAAAGGGGGGTTGCACAGTAACAAACATAGCCAGATGTTTTGTATGATAAATTATATTTTCACGTCATAATTAAATGGTCATCTTCTATAATTAATATCAATCGGCTCGTAATAATCATTATCTATGAGATCATGTGAGACTAGTGTACTCGTAGCTTAAAAAATGACATGTATGAAATAGTTATTTTGTCAAGTCCCTACCATCTTCACAAGGTCTATGCTAACACTGCCAGAGAGTACAAACGGGCATGCTTGAAGAAAGAAATTGTGAGAATCTCCGGTCTAAAACAAAAAACATGTAAAAAGAAAAAGCCTATTATATATAGTTGACTAGTCTGATTGCAGGCCTATCGCCGAAAAATAGCTAAAAAGAATAGTTAAAAAAAGAGAGTTTGATTCTTCTGAGTGGAGTCCTGAATTCTAAGTCCACCATAAAAGCAATGTTTATTTACAAATTTTCATTTTTGTTGGGTTTAAACCTCTTCCTTTGTGAAATAAAAATTAAATCTCTATAATGATCCGACCCACGATAAAAATTGGTCTGTTTCTGAGATGAGGATACATGAAGATTTCAGCGGAATCATTCTTGTTCTGCTTCATTTATTTTCAGTTTAATAGATTTCTGATAGAGTATAGTATTTTTGGAATAAGTTGCCTAGACATGTTATAAATAATCCTAGTGCAACAGAGTTTTAAAGATAATTCAAATGAGCTTAGTAATAGAAAGAACATGAGCTTACAAGGACATTTTTTGTATCTGTCAGATGAAAATTTGAAGAGAGGCTGATCTGTGAATTGTATTAAATAGTAGATGTTGATTGTATTTATGTACATGGAAGATGTTTCATGAATTTCATATTTGTTTCGAAGTTGATGTGTAAATATTGTAAATAGTTGGAGATGCCCAAAGAGGCATTATCAAATAATTAGAGACACAATTTTATAGTCAGTAATACATAGACAACAAATGGTATAAAATACATTTTGCAATGTCTTCCTAACCCCACAAAAAATATCAGTCAAAGGAGAAAAGGTCTGCGAGACCAGCTTGCTAACCTTTATTCTATGACAAGGTGTATCATTGATAATTACTGAGTCATGATATTTTAGTCAATTCAATTTAATTGTATTTGGGGGTGATTTGAATAGGTGAAAAGCATACCAGGCTTATACAAAAGAAGAAAAAACCAACTAGATATCATAAAATGGGGAGTTTTACAACAGAAGCTAACTAAACTAGAGCCAGAAATCAAGACCATTCTTAGTAACTAACAGGCTTAGAGATCTCACTAGACTACCAAACTTGAAAAATTAGAACTCATGATTTTCTTCACTTCAATTCCCAAAAGACTACCATTTAAAAATAATCTTCTTCATTGAAGAGTTCCATCATTGTTACAAATGGTCTATGAACCAGAGGGTCAAAGTATCACATCTTTTTACCTTGAAAATAAAAGTCTTTCCTTTAAATGAGGAAGACACATTAAGCAACTCTATGGGAAGAAAAAAAAGAAAAGAAAGAAAGACAGTAGGTATGGTGAGAAAGAAAGGTGGTGGTGGTGGTTAAGAAAGGTAGAAATAAATAAAGGGTAATTCAATTATCCCAATCCCCCCTATTACCAAATCTTTTTAGCTTATGTAAACAAATATTTATTAGGTTCAATGGTAAGGATTACCAGGTTATTCCTGAAAGCCACTGTTTGTGAGCTCAGTTCTCACAAAGTGCCCATTGTCAAAGCCTTGTACCAGACAAAGCTAAATACAGAAGCTGATATTTTGTTATTCAGTCTCACAAGCCAATGATAGTAAGTTCAATTTTCACTGGGTGCCGGGTAATTCTAACTGGTTGGCAATAACAAATAGTAATTATATCTGGTAAAAATTAGAGTTTTTTTTTTTTAGAAAAAAAAAGATGTTTTATTGACACATTGTTTCAGGTAAATAATGAGGTGGAGTGTAAATCATGAATTTTTTGTTCTTGATTCCTTATATTAAAAAAATGCAGACAGGAAATTTTTAACTCTTAAATTCATATAAAAACATAAATCTTATTTGAAGGGGAAGTAACCATTGAATAAAGTCAATTTCTTGAAATTCTATTTGGAAAAGAGTTCCATTATTTTCTATTCTATCCACAGAGGAGTTCCACTGTTGATTAGGGATGGTATCAAGCAGTCTATGAAATTAAAGAATTAAAAAATCTGGACTGACTTTTGGTGAGACAGGTGCTGAAGTCAAGTCAAACCCATTGTGCCAAAACAAGTAATTCTTACTTTGTATTAAACCATACCAATTATTTATTTCAATATTATATATTTTGGGTAAAGAGAATTTAACTATACTGCCATATTAATTCTTATTTTCCTTGGGTCTCTTAGGAGGAATCTTTCATAATATTTGACTGAGTTAGATAAAATAAAACAGGATATAATGAATTTTGTATAAAAGTCTTTGATTTCTTGTAACTTTACAAAAAATCTTTAATTTTCCTGAAATCTTTAGGTTGGAAGAGGATTTGAAGAAATAGTGGAAATAAGACAAACGGTTTGTTTGAAATATAAATAAAGACTGAATCTGGTTGAATATTCAGGTGAACAAATATCCTTATGATAATAGGCCTGGTTAATCATTAGATAGAAACCATCACATGACCGTTGTATTTTGGCAGCAAAAAATTTGGAAAAAGAAGTGATCAATGAATAAGTTACTTCTCTAGGCTTTTGTTGGGCAGTAATCAATAAAAAAGTCTGAATTTAAAAAAAAAAAAAAAACAAGCCTGAATGATGCTGGACCAATTAATCATACTCTTACACAACCCCACCTAAAAACCTATTTAGTAGAGTAACCTAAAAAAAAAACCCAAAAAACAAAACAAGAAAACTGTTTTTTTTGCTAGACATAATAGGGAGTAAATGCTTAAATTTCGAGCCCTCTAGTTTCATTAGTATGGCCTGTAGGCACGATACATAGCTAGCTAGCCAGACCAGCTTGAAAACTGAAGAGATCCAAATTGAATTTTGGTTGATGTTTACCAATTAAAAATGAAGCTGATAAAGTTTAATGAAACATTTTTCTACAATAACTTTTTCATTAACATCTCTAATGGGTGCAAATTTCGCCCAATCTTGTTAAGTAAATTGAAGTAATTACAATATGATTGAGATACATGGGCTACTAATTATATTTCCCATCGTTTTTTTTACTCCCCTTCTCTGACACAGAACTCTTGGATAAAATGGAATAAGGCAAATTAATCAACCCTAGACTAAGAAATATTTGTCTAGTTACAAGTTCAAACTACGCACCGAGAGCATTTTTTTTGTGGAGTGATGGGGCTGGGGAAATACATATATAATGAAAGAAGGATTGTATATATATATATATATATATATATATATATATATATATATTGCTTTTGAGGATTGAGTTATCTATGAGTGTAGAGCATATGCAAATATAGACAGACAGATCCATGGTGACTAAATATTGCACTGGTGCGATCTTCAGACCATGTGCTACTCCTGGTATCTATGTAGGAAGTACCCTACCAGGAGTAGCATATGGTCTGAAGATTACACCATCATGATACTTAGAGTCACCATGAAGTACTAATTTGTCTGTCTATACATATACATATGAGTTTTGATGTATGAAGTATGTACTCTTTATAAATAATGTTACATTGAGAGTTTACAAGATTTCGACCACCAGGTCTCTGATCATCAGCAGGGGACAATGTACGACTAGATCACATGAAGTCAGGCAACACACTATCACTTGAAGAGGTGAGATAATCACTAACATTTATTGAATTTTGATGTCAATTTGAATGAGGGAAGAGTTCAAGACAATTACTGTCCTTTCAGATCCAAGAACTCTTTTCACTGAACTTCTGGGGTTCCAAAGAAAGGGGAAAAAAGAAGGGGTCGATTTGTCTACAGAAAGTCCCAAAACAAACCACCCACAACCATCCTCTTTAATCAGATGAATCATAAGAGTTACCTCTCTTATATCAACACACACTACGAATGATAAGTTAAGTGAAAATTAAGCTTTTACATGTATAAATGTGACATGATCTAAAACGTTATTTTGGTTGACAAGTTTCAGGTATGCTCAATTATGATTTCATCATTGAGAATAAGTATCGAAGGGAAGTAACTCTTGCAATTGTATGGATTGAAAATTGTTTTAGGTGACGAAGTGTGTTTGTATCCATGTATATGTTGAATATCAATTATATTTACACACTTAAAAATATCACTAGATTCAACAGAAAAAAATGCCACAGACACACACACATATATTTATATATAATACACAGATAAATATAATTTATATTTACACAACTATCAATATTACTGAAACCGCAGGAAGCATTACCCAGCGTGGTGTGGTTGCGGCTCTATGCTCCACAAGGAGTCTACAGGGGAGGGGAAAAAAAAAAAAAAAAAAAATCAGTATTACTGAAAAAGAAAAACATTGTTAAATTATTTGAACATTTACTGAATTGACAAGAAAAATAACTTAGGAGTTAACGTAATATAAATTATGCCTCAGCAATCCAACTGTTTCAGTGTGTATACAGTAGCAGGCTTGTCGGATTTAGCCAGAAAGGGAGATAATCAGAGCTTTATTCAAGAGACTTACCCAACACAGGCATTGGAGTAGTGTCAAATTTGGAAATTTAGCAAATCTGTAGGCAGAAGTTCAATTCCGTCTCAAAAGATTAGTATTAAATTTCTACCTACAGACTCGCTCAATTCTAAAATTTGATACAATCCCAATGCCTGTTTTAGGTAAGTCTATGAGATAAAGCTTGGATTATCTCCCTTTCTGTCTGAATCTGGCTCCCCCGTACGATTGTAAACACACACACAGACACATACATGTGAACAAACACAATTAATAAAGTAGCCAGTGGTGAGATGTAAGCCCACAGCCAAAGGAAGAATCAGGTTCAGTTGGTGCTGTACTCAGAAGGAGTATTTTACCACGGTGGGAGGTTTGTCTGTTTCAGGAGTATTACATCCACCCATTGGCTGCTTTGTGTTTGTGCATACATTTTCGTGAACAATTTGGTTGTCAGGAAAGAAACAGAGAATAAAAAAGGATTAATGAGATATGTCTAATGAATCGAGAAATAGATCAAGAAATTAGGCTCAATAGCCCAAACCGAAGTGCCCCACCCAACACATTTTTGATTTCCAACAGTCCCCCACCCCCAGGTATTTTTTTTTTTTTTACCATTTTTTTTTTTTAAAACTCTGGCTACGGGCCTGTCTTAGGCGGACAACATCAAGATCGACAATGGCTAAAACACAGGAGAAATTGAGGGGGGGGAGGAAGACGTGAACGGGAGAGAATTATGAGAATCTGATAACGCTCAACACAAACTTGAGTCTACTAATGCAACGATGAGTAGCGTCTGCTACTAAGGAAAAAAAAATATTTAAAAAAAAAAAAATAAGAGAAGAAAAAAAAACAAACAAAAAAACAATCCACGGGATTCTGGTGATGTCACTGCAGTTTAGGTCTCAATTACGTTATCTGAATCATCACCAACCGTAGTTCTCTTTTTTCACTCATCGTACGAAGGAAGAAACCTGAAAGGAGAAGAAACGATGAGAAAAAGAAAAAAAAAAAAATTGCAAATATCACAAAAGATAAAATCTTGAAAGTACAGGTCTGGTAAATCATTCGATTGAAATCTTCACATGACCAAAGATTTTTTTGCAGCATCCCGTTAGGAGTGATCAATTAAAAAATTGGAAAAAAGGATGATCAATAAATCACCTCTGTTGCTTTTTGTATAGCAGTGATCACTGAAAAAAAATTTACTAAATAAAATTTTTCTACCCACCCCCAAAAAACAACACATTTATAAAAAAGTATGATTGCTGCCAGATGCAGACTATGAGATCAGTTTAGCATAAACTTACATTATAAACTGAAACCCTCCCCCGCTAAAAACTTTTTGGGGGGTAATTTTCAAAAAATGAAACAAATTTTTTTGCTGATATAAGTTGTAAATGTTTAAATTTTCAGTCTTCTAGCTCCATTGGTGCAGCCTGCACATGTTATACATACATACATAGTCTTCCAGAACATCTTAAAAACTGAAGAAATCTATGTTGACAGTTTGGTTAGACTTTTCCAGGAAATGGTTGTAATAGAAAGTGGCAATTTAGACTTAACTTTGGGATACCTGATTTTTCTCTCCAATCAAACCATAAAATTCTTAAAAAAACCCTTTTCAACTATTTTCATTCTAATTGGTTCAGCAATTCCAAAGTTCAATATTTTTTGCATGTTGTTGTATGGTTATTTACATATAAAATATAAACCAACAATCAGATCAGCTGTAACTCACCATTTTTCAATTCCTGGAATTTTTGTAAATATTATAGCCAAATTTCAGCAAAATCAGTCAAGATTTGAGAAAAAGGTTTTTGCTCATGAAATGTAAACAAACAATTGGATAGGCTATAACTTCCACAAAGAATCTCTTTGCAAGCCTACATACAAAATTTAATTGAAATATATTCAGGAATAACAAAGTTATCTGATGATAATGACAGACACCTATAGTGAATGATATTCCCTTGCTTTTTTTCTGCTGGGGACAAAAAGAACTGGATCACTGAACCTCATCCCCCCCCCATCTAGTTTCATGAATGATTGATTGTTTTAATTCTTGAATTCATAAAACCGCTTGAAACAACATTCAAACACAATGGAATTATTCAATGAATAGAATGGAAAAAATGAATTAAATTCTTTTGTGAATTGAATTAAATAAACATGAAAAAATTACCTAAAAGAGCAAGTGAAGTCACTTTCAGAATTTACTCCACTTGATTTCAGATACAAATTTTTCATATAAATTTAAGAGTTAAAGTCAGTTATATAGAAAATTACATTACAAAATTATTTTCATTCTAACAATCAGCCGGACTACTAATCTCATTCTTTTTATTTTACTATTACCACATTTTTTCCAGTCCACTCTTCGGCCTTTCTCAGATTACAAGAGACCCGATCCTTCCATACAGATTCTAGACTGGAGTGCCAAAGAACAGTCTGGAATTTTGAGTTAATAACAAAAGGAATAAGATCAATTTTTTAAACAATTTTGTTATAATGACCCAACTCCAGATCAGAGAAAATAAGCACATGCTTAGAGTATCAAAAGGGTTTTTTGCAGTCTTATGTATTTCAACGTGTTTTCAATAAATATGACCTTCATTTCTGAAAATCTTGTCAATGGGAGGACAGTAAGCATCACCCCAGGGGCTATGCTCAAGAGTGGTTTTAATCTGGCTCTGCTTCCTACACTTGAAAAAAGCCATGAAAAGGATCATCATTGTGGTCACAACAAAAGAAATGAAATCAATAGTTTTAACAACTTATGTATAATAATAACTCATCTTGAAATTCAGAATGAATACTTATACTCAACTAATGTCAATATACTGCAATCTGCAGGCAAAGTGACTAGAGTAACAAATAAGTCTGAATATTGGTTAATAGATGTGATAATTCTTTTCTTGAGGGAAGATCTATCAAGGGAAGTATTGTCAGCTATACTTTCAAGTTTATGATTAAGATTGAGGCAAAAAAACACTTTAAAACGTTTAGATTCTCCAGATATACATGAAAAAATCTAGGAGATATATCACAAATTATTAGTGAGTTAAACGTGACTTTAATCTTCAAAATTTATCTTATCAAAATATGACATTTTTTTTACTGTAGATTAAATAAAAATACCATCTACTTTATCAAATTGACATCTAATCACAACTAAGAGTGTTTAAATTGGCAACATATAGCAAGGGACCAAACTCACATTTTGCTAAGTCAGTTAGTTAAGAATGATTGAAGCAGATGAGATTGACTTACTTTCTATTGGGTCATGTGTTGGGGGATGTATTATCTGCCTTTGTACTGGGATCTGCTGACACTGTTTGATCTTCAGAACTGATGGGAGCTGACAGAGACTTGACTGGCTCCTTTACAGATTCTGGGGGCGCCGGGTCCAGCATCTCTGTGGGACTGCTTTCAATTTTCTTGGTCTCTGCAGAACTGGGGGTCATCATGGCGACCTGTGCAGCCGAAGCAGGCAGGACCTCTGCAACCAACTTCTCGGCCAACAAAGAGATGTTGGCAGGCAAATTTTCGGACAATGATGAGGGATCTGCTACCTGAGGCTCCGCCTTTGAAGGGAGAGCTGCCACTTGATGTTCCGCCGTTGAAGGGGGAGCTGCCACTTGATGCTCCACTGTTGAAGGAGGAGCTGCAACTTGATGCTCCACTGTTGAGGGGGGAGCTGCCACTTGAGGCTCTACTGTTGAAGGGGGAGCTGCCACTTGAGGCTCTACTGTTGAAGGGGGAGCTGCCACCTGGGGCTCCACTGTTGAAGGAGGAGCTGCCACCTTAGGCTCTGCCGTTGAAGGAGGAGCTGCCACCTGAGGCTCCGCCATTGAGGGGGGAGCTGCCACCTGAGGCTCCGCCGTTGAGGGAGGAGCAGCCACCTGAGGCTCCGCCGTTGAGGGAGGAGCAGCCACCTGAGGCTCTGCCGTTGAGGGAGGAGCAGCCACCTGAGGCTCTGCTGTTGAGAGGGGAGCTGCCATCTTGGGCTCCACTGTTGAGGGGGGAGCTGCCACCTGGGGCTCCACTGTTGAGGGAGGAGCTTCCACCTGATGCTCTGCTGTTGAAACGGAATCAGCCACCTGATGTTCCGCTGTTGAAGGGGGATCTGCAACCAAGGGTCCTGCCGAGGATGGGGCATCTGTAGGCAAAGGCTGCACTGAGGATGATGCGTCTCCAAGCAACTGCTCCTCAACACCACTCTATAAGTAAAATTGATTAAAAAATCGCAGACACCGTAGGTAAAATGCATGAATAGCTCCTTGGGTACTCAGATAGATGGTAATAATGAAGTGGGTCAGTTTTGAAAAGTTTAAGGAAGTGTTATGTATAGAATGATAAAAATAAAAACAGTAAAAGTACATAATAAAGTGCAAAGTAAAAACATCCAATCGAAAAGGTCCAATATAAAAAAGGTCCAAAACCAATGATCCAAGTACATAATGTCCATTGCAAATAGTCCAAATACAATATGTCCATAATGCAATGTGGTCCAATAATGTAAACACATCCAATGCAATGAGATCCAAATCTATGTACATTTGCCTCACACAATCCCCAAGAAACTTTTCATAGAACCGCTTCTCTAATGTGGCTTAAATTGCTCTTACACGTCTGTCATTAAAGGTTTGCTTTTCTAACTTACTACTTCTGTTGATGCTGAAATTGCTTTTTACAAGATTTAAAAAAGCAATTCCAACAACAGTTATAATATCAAAGTCAGTTAAAAAACAAATCTTCAATGACAGGAGTGAAGATGGCATGAGGCATGTGTGTATGTAAAGACATTTGGCATTAGATGGTTTCTATTGAATGACTAACCAGACCTGTTTGCAATATTGCTTAGTCTAGAAACCTACAGTAATAGTCTGTACAAATTTACCGCACACACACGCACACACATATATATTTAACGTCTGCTTGGAAACTGACATAATTTGTTTGAAATAAATTTTCTAATATAGCTAGTTTAACCCTTTTGATCCTTGCGCCAGACTAAGCAAAGTACGCTACCGTAGAGTGAGGTGATATCATTGAAATGTATGAGTTATCACATGGTTTTTGTGATGGAGGTGCTATGTGAAACTTCCTCCATTTTCAATCTACTCACTCACAAAATCAGATTTAGTGGCTTCAGTTTAATGTATTCAAAGAGAACAGTAAAAAAGATATCCAAAGATTCTCTTCCAAATGCTGAGTCATCGACTAGTGGAACAATCTTCCAGAAGTAATAGCAGAAGCACTGAGCCGAAACACATTCAAAAACAACCTGGACAAACTGTGGGAGCAAAAAAGAATTATTCATAACCCTGATGTCAATTTCTATACAATAACAGCTGCTCGCTGAACAAGATATTGACACATATTAGAACCTGGTACAAGAGGCCATCTTTGAGGCCTTAACCGAGAATACAATTATATTATGTATATTATATCAATAACTACAAGGAGCCTGCCATTGTATGATGGTTGGCAAGTTTGTCTCAAATTTTCTGATGTACTGAGTCAAGTCCTAAGTGGGTACCCAAAGTGGCCTTGTGTTAGACTAAGCTAAGTTGGATGAATAACTTTGAAATTTTGTCTATATGGCTGATAAGTTGATAGCACTGAATAGTGGTCAGAGTTTGAGCCTAGGTAAAAGGCCAGTGTTTTAGATTCTGATTTTCAAGGCAAGTTGCCTCTGATCGCTTGAAGAGATCTGGTTTATCACTCAATAGAAACTGTGATGTAACAAACATCTTTTTAACAGCAAGTAGTTGGAGGCGGGGGTGATCAATTGAAAAATTGGGAAAAAGAGCTATCAATGAATAAATCACCTCTCCCACCTTTTGTTGGGCAGTGATCATGAAAAATATCTGATTTTTAAAAAACAAGCCTGAATACTGCTGGACACAAACAAGAGTATTTAGCATAAACTTACATTGTGAATTACCCCCCCCCCACTAAAAACCTTGTCCGGGGGGGGGGTTAAAGAAAAAAAATTTTTTTTTTCTAGACACAAAGAGTAAATGTTGAAATTTTCTGCCATCTAGCACCATTGCTGCAGCCTATACAAATAATACATGCATAGCCAGCTAGACCAGCTTAAAAACTGAAGAAACCCATGTCAACAGTTTTGGTTGATGCTTTCTAATTGTAGTAAGATATGAAGCAGGCAAAAATTTTAAATTTAAAAGGAAGACTGATCACTTACCAGAAGGTCTGGCGTGCCAACTACACTGTTTCGATCATAATTGTATGATGCGTCCATTGTCTAAGGTTAGAAAAAACAAAAAAAAATGCAATCCATTAAATTCGTTGTAAAACTTGCAGAACAAAAGAATTTTCTTTGCAATTAAAAACCTCAACATTAATCTGGGGAGAAAAAAAAAAAAAGGGGAAAATTCCAAGTTCCTAAATTTACATCCATTGTTCTCAACTAGGGTGCCATGATAACTGTTGTGTTACACACAAGTTGAGGATGTCATAAGGTTTTAAAATTCAAATACCAAGATAGACAAAAAAAGATTTTTTTTTTCAAATGTTGGGATCTACAAAAAAATGAATATTCAAAATTGACTATGTCTCAACCACCTTTTAATCCTTTTGCTATTTGGGGGACTGATTCCCGGTTTACTTCTCAGTTATGCATAAATACTTATCATAGGATTTTGGATACAATCCGTTACAGCCTGGCAGCCGTTGGGAGTATGGAGACCATTCATAACTGGTTGAACGGTATCAAGCCATATTCTGGTAGTCCTGTTGAAAGTAGAGGAGCAATGAAGATTTCACAGATCACTCACCTATTTCTTTTAAGGTGAGTTGTTGGGTGCATTGATTTCTAAAGCTATCAAAGTGCTGAATATGAGTGGATCTCAAGAGGTAGGAATTGATCTGGAGACCAAATGGCAGCTGGTCCACCTGTGAGGACAGCGAGAGTCGGACAGAGATGAGAACCTCGGCTCTTGGTGTCAATGAGGATTTCATTTAAATATAGCCTCACGCTGTCTAAATATTCTATTGTCACTCGCGGAGATATGCAAATGACAAAGCACACCCACATAAAAAACAAACAAGGAAGTTCAATGATGCGTCCACCAGCCTTATGTTCATATCTTTTATTTCCAATTTCAAATGGATTCTGAACAAAATAGTTGTAGCATTACTAGTTGTGTTTGTAGAAGTAGCAGGAGGAGGAGGAAGAGGAAAATGAGGATATTTCACCTAAAAGTCTGCTTATTGAAAAAAAACAGTCGAAAGTTTAAATTAAGGTAATTGAATAAACCATACACATTTTCCTCTTCCTCCCCCTGCAGCAACTTCTACTACCACAACGAGTAATGCTATGACTACTTTGTTTAGAATCCCTTTAAAATTGGAAATAACAGATATGGACATAAGTCTGGTGGACACATTTTATTAATAATCTATTCTGGAGTCTTAGTGTATGTTTATTATATTTGATAAATTGGCTTTAAAGGAGTATATATGATATTTTTAGCAATAAAGTTAACTCGAAATAGAAAATTTTAGCCGATTTTAGCTATTTTTGAAGACAGTTTTAGCTTGTGATAACAGATAACACTTAGCAACACTGAAAAAATAAATGCTTGATACATCATCGATTGATCTGAATAGATTTTTTCTTTATGACATCACACATTTTTATGACATTAGAGCAGTTGATAAATAGAACACAAAACTCTCTCTTTCCTCTTTCTGTTGTTCAATCTAACAGGAACTGACCAAAAACTGTCTTATTGAGACGTGTGAACACATCTAAAAATGCAGAGAAAGTGACAACAAGTTTGCGTCACTTTCTTAATACCAGAAACCTTTTAAAAGAAATAATTAAGTCATGGGTACCAAAATCGACACATCACTCCTAGTCTCTTTTTGGGTTTCTTCCTTGATCATTGGACCCTCACACAGGAACATCCCCCCAATGAGTATGGGTGGGCTGGAGTTTGAGACAGTCATATAAATTAATACTTTTTCAATTCAAATAAAATTTTCCAAAGATTGTTTGAGTATTTTAAAAATTTCTTCCCATTTCTTTGGCATCCTTTAATTTTCCCTAAACTTCGATTGATTTCACTTTATTTTCATAAAAGGTAGTATTTTAAATCATGATTTTTAGAAATTTTATACCATTTTTTACCTTCATCCTAATTCATCAATTGCTTTTTATAGCAACTTTCACTGAAGCTAGTTTCCCTTCAGCAGTGAATAAAAAATGTTGATTGAATGTAAAGAATAAGATTTATTCATTATCTTCGAAGTTACGATAGAAAGCAAATAAATTAGAACAACGATAAAAAGTTGTCATAAAACTAAATAAATAATGAGTTAGATGGCTTCCTTTGAACGTATAGCTAATTGAAATACAGGTAGGTACAACCCTGATTTTGCAGCAACTGATAGTGAGACACTTTTTTTAATCCAGACAAAACTATTAGTGGACAGTTGAATTTCCGGTGGCTCTCAATTGTTCACTAAATGGCTATAGGTAACACTGTGTGTGGAGGTATCTCTCAATCGTTCATACTGCAGTGGTTGTTACTGCTCTATCAATTTTCTGAGCTCTGTTAGTCCAGCGAAATGGATAATCTGACAAGGTTCTGGAACTAAGAACGCTAGAAAATGATAGCTAATCTGTAATCATGAGTAACAGTCCACCAGGAAATGTGATGTTTATCCCAGGGTAGTGAGTGTTATTTTCGAATTGCTTACAAGTAAAAAGTATAGAAAATGGCTATTATTCCCATCGAACTTGACTTTTATGACCAGAACAGTGATATTCATGTGTAATTGTTTTTATCACTTAATATGATTAAAAAGGTGCAAATCTGACGGTTGTCAAACTAAAAAAATAAGTAGATTCCAAATTATCATTGTCCTGATTGCAAAAGTAAAGTTTGAATGGAACAATTGACATTTTCTATACTTTTTAGATTTAATCAATTAGAAAATAACACTTATTACCCAGGAACATGAAGAAAGAAAGTCGCACTATGTTATCTATCAAAATATGGACCATTACCTGTTGACATCTTTGCCAATAAACTGGTCTGGAGTTCCAAGATGAAGCACTGTCATTATAAGCAATTTTTCAATAGTTTTTATTCTTATCCTATACCTCTTCCAACAATGTTGGAAGGTATATTCGTATTCACTCATGTCTGTCTGTTAGTCCACACAATTTATCCAAAAGTTCTCATTGAATTTTAATGAAATTTTGTGGAAGGGTTGACTATAGACCAGTAGTTCACAAACTGATTTTGTTCCGGAACCCTTACACGATTTTCAATAAACTGTGGAACCCATATATATATTTTAAGGACAACCTCCATTGACCTTATTTTGATAAGACATTAAATGAAATAAAAATTGTTTTAGAGAGAGAACTCATTCATTTAAAAACATATGATAAATGAAAAATTCAAATAAAAATAACTGTTTTTAAGAATGATAAATTTGTAATTGTTGTGAAAAAGAATTTTAAAATGTGAAATTTTATTAATTAGTTCCATGGGACCCACTTTGGGGAAACACTGTATAGGCTAATAAAAAAATAGGAGGCAGAGAGGAACATAATGGTTATGGATTGCTGAAAAACAAAATTGGGAAAATGAATTTGAGTTTTGTTTGAGGTTACTTGCATTCATTTTGCATCAATGCCCTTGGGAATGGTATGAATCTACTTCTTCCTCCAAGTATGGCTAAATAGCAGGGCAGTAGGAGCCTTTTAGCCCTGTAAGGCAGTTCATCTAAGAGAAAATTACTCTGATAGAAAAAAACCTACAGCTTATGTGTTGGGCCAGGAAATCCCTCCCGTAAAAGACTAGCACAAAGGAGCACTATGCTCGACAGAGAGTTCAGAGATTCTGAATGTGAAGCATACACCCCTCAGGGGAGACAATTTGAATATATTGGGGGAAGGGCAATATGGGATAACTAATTTTACTATAGTTTGCATTTTTTTGCCACATGATATATAATTGTCAAACTCAAAGTATTGTTGAATTTTGACTTTATTGATAATGACAATGACAACATCAGTGATGTCATGCACGAATAAGAGTGACATACATTAAAAAAATGATGATGAATTCACTCTTTACTCAGATGGACTTGTTTTGCAAAAGTTTGCAAATCCAATTCATGAAGGAGTTGAAATGAGAGACACAGTTTTGGAATGATATTGTATGGAGGTAATGAATTCTGTTTTGTTAGCCTTTCAGATTTTAATGAAGCAAGAGAGTTTGACCTTAGCACAGCCAAGCTCGTTGAATTTTTTTTTTTCATAGCAAGGGAGAGATCAGATTTTTTGAGCTGTTGATGTGGAATATAGAGCAAAAAGGGAAGAAGAATCAATCACAGATCTACATTAAAAAACCATAGGATCAGTGTACTGTCCTTAGTTGATAAACCTTTTACAGCTAGAATAAAACACTTTAACTCCATTAATCTGTGTCTGATTAACTATGTAGCAGAAGTAGCAATTGCCACAAGCCTGGCAATTTCAAGGGCCCAGCACCAACGCCTGCAAGCTATCAATTCCGATTCAGTGATTCTGCATTTGTTCTGCTACTATAGTACTATACTGTGTTCAACTGGAGGTTTAAGATCAGCAATTCTAGCCAGTTATCACTTTTAATTCAATCCAATAATGGATACTGGAAAATCAGTGGGGTACCAGCATTAACATGAATGGTCAACAGTTTTATTCACAAATAATATTTAAATCAAATATTGACCAAATCAGTCTATACATCTTTGCCAACAAGGAATGAAATAGTCTAAAATTCTTTGATGAAGCACTGTCATTATTATTCATTTTTGCTAGTTTTTCCTTTCATCGTATTTTTTGTTGCTTTTTGTTACAGTACAAATCAGATTATGGACAGTATAGCTATACTACTAAATTTGAATGACATCTGCTGATTGGATTCTAACAATGAAATTAATGTAGCATATGCTACAGGCCCCGCAATTTCAAGGGTCACTTGCTAATGCCTGCAAACTATCAATTTTGATTTAGTTATTTTGCACTTTTTCTACTACTATAGTACTATAATACCTTCAACATTTATAAAAACTGAGTCTTATAGGTTGATTTTGACCAATTATTACCTTTAATTGGAGTTATTTCAACATAGTAATTAAAGGGTGTGTGGTATCTATATGATACATATATGATGCATAAACACAAAGAATTTTGAAACTGAAGTCATAGCCACTGCACAAAAATCAAAACGAAAAACAAAGTATTACTATTACTGAAATGTCAGGCACTTATGTTGAATTATCTAGCTGTATAGCAAATAAAAAAAACTCAATCACTTTACTATCGAAAAAAAAATGTTTTAATGAGTATTTTTACAAGTTTAGGGCCCCTCTACAACATATGCCACACGCTCCGCACTAGTTTAATCTAACCATGCCATTAATCACTTTCTTGAAAAAATATATTTGCCCAGGAGGAGTTACGATGCCCTCGTGTGCAGTCTGGAACTCGCCTTGTAAAAGTATATTTAGACCATGTAAGACTATTGTCATAAAAGCTTTCATTTAGTTTGAATGATTGCAGAGCAGATTTTCTGGAGGCGGCTAAAACAATTTTCTTGAAATAATCTTGTTAGATGTTAATCAAATTATGGTTAGACAAAATTCAATTGCTGTTAGTAGGATTTGTGCATTCAAAAATTTTCTCAAAATTTCAATCACACAAATACATTTTGCAAGGCTAAAATTAATAACACCTTCCCCTCCAAACACACTTTTAAAAGACATCAAATTCTTTTGAGGTATTAATGAAAATTTAGAAAATGGGCGAGTTTAGAAAATTTGAAACACTGGAATGATTATTAATTTTTGATTAAATATTTCTATTCAAAAATAAAACAAGCATGGATGTCAGACCATAGATGCGCAAGTTGAACCAAAAAGGCGCTAGATCTGGCTCTTAAAGAGCTGGATCTGCAAATTTGTTTTGGTATGTCAGTCAGTCAGTGATGGCAGTCAGTACTAGAGATGATTGTGCATCTAAGTAATTACTAGACCAATAAATCTGATTACTGTTGGAATCGCTTAAAGAATGGAAATTGAAGTTTTGTTTCAAAATTGAAGGAAAAAAAAATATTTAAGCCAAATCTGCATTTTTATAGGCCTTATTAATATTATATGACTGGTAGATTTTCCAATCTTGTTAGGAAAGAAAAAATTAGGTGCAGGGTTGCAAAAATTCACTGTTTAAGAGTCCTGGACCTGTGGTCACCTACAAGACTGTAAGGAAATGATATGATTTGGCGATCCTTCTTTGTAAAATAAAGACTAATTCATCTCTTCAAATCTTGATATTAAGTTCGTTAGATAAACCCTTTTAGAAATGAAATTGAGTGTATTAGCCATTAATAAGTAACTTATAGTTATCCTATATTCTGGTTGTGATTCACACAACCTATACTGTCAGCCAGTCAACAAGAATATCATCTGTATCAAATGGTCTACAGAGTAAAAGGGGCTGACCCACAGATTATGGCCAAGTGCAGTGATTCCAAAATGGGGGTAGTTGATTTTTTTTCTATGAAAACATCAATCTAACTAAACTGAATCTCAACTATATACACATACGCACAAGCATACTGGGATTCGTAATGCATTTGTTAAAGATATCTGTTCGTGTTTCAGTGGAGTTCAAGCAGTTTCTCTCCATTCTTTTACTTTGAGACTTGATAGTTCACTACTTCAAAGCTGTTAATGGAGTACATAAATACTTACGTCTTATCGATTTCATTTGAGATTTTATTAAAAAGTGACCAAACTCATTTAGGTGGAAGAGTCCATTGTTTCAAATCATGGGTAGGAGATATTTTTATCAGCAAAATATACACTTTATCTTCATTTTATTATGTATTACTAACATAGTAACAAAGATACAAACAGAAAAAAAAATCATTTTTTATATAGATTTATAGAAAAATGTGTCCCAGATGAGTGAAAAAAAAAGTACCATCTCTGTCGCATAATAGATGCTTCATTTGGATATATATACTGTAATTCCTTGTGTATAATCTGGTGCCATAGATAATCCAACCCTGATTAAGCTTCAATTTTGAATGAAAAATGCATGATCCACCCATACTCTTCACTCCTTTCTTTGATCTGTTGGGATCTTCGAAATGTTGCTGTGAGTTGGGAAACATGAATTTTAACCTAAGCCTCATTGAGTAGTAAATACTATTCATCCTTCAATGTATGTTAGTTATGAATGATCAAGTGTAGCTAAGTACTGTTACAATATAAACAACATAGTCATTGTTAGCAATGTAACTGATTATAGGAAAGATTAGGAGAAGTCAGTTCAGTGGTTTCCTTGAAACTTTGAAACCTCAAGGATCCCTCGTATAGAAGAAATATTCTGGCAGATCCCTATTCTTGGCATCTAGTTTTGTAGACTTTAATCAATGAAGAGCTATGATAAACAATTTTGACCTTTAAAAATCAAATTGAATTGATTATATTTACTTGAATCCTAATAAAAGGTCTGTGTACAATAAATATGTTTTTCATTAGCTGTGCAATGGATGATCTAATTTCTCTGTCACAAGATTCATAATGTCAGGTTTATTCAGAAGGAACACTGCTGTGGACCTCTGTGGACTATTTATTTGATCCTAAGGAGTCTATGGACCCCAGTTTCAAAACTACTGAGTTACTGAATTTTGGTATTTTTGTATTAAAAAAAAAAAACGGAAGATAGTAATAGCCAAATCTATATTTTTACATGCTTTATTTTTATTTTTTGTCATTTTTTCCCCACTCCTTTTTCAATGAAAAATTTTAAAAGTCAATTCTAGACAACATTTTAAAA
This sequence comes from Thysanoteuthis rhombus, assembly GCA_963457665.1. Lineage (NCBI taxonomy): Eukaryota > Metazoa > Mollusca > Cephalopoda > Oegopsida > Thysanoteuthidae > Thysanoteuthis > Thysanoteuthis major. The sequence continues at coordinate 23,478,530 of OY735240.1, read as the reverse complement.
AATTGAAATTTGATCAGGAATAAATCAGTAATAAAAAAGAAATCTGAAGTTGAATGGCATTCCTAAAAAAAAATAAAAAATAAAAAAAATAGATGAAAGGTAATCATAACCAAATCCACATTTTTATAATTTTATCATTTCAGTTACCAGAAAAAGATGTATTATCGATCACCTTATCATGGCAATAGTGGCAGTCAAATGACCTTCTACACCCAACAAACAGTGCTAAAAAAAATGTCTCACAATTATGTTTCCATAGATAATACACACCTGGATTTTTTAGCTCAAATTTTTTTTGAAAAAACAATATCATACATGAGGAATTACAGTAAATGTGTTTATAAATATATCAACTATTATGGGACAGAGATAGTAGTTATTTTGTGAAGAAATGAATTATATTTTTTTGTGAAACTCACCCCAGTCGGCCAAGCAGCACTTTGAACACTACCTGGATCGCAGTAATTCAAGGACTCCGTCTACAAAATTGGGAGGGTTACAAATAGTAAAATGCTCAAAATTTACACTGGACAACACAACACGACACCATACGTCACAACACAAACATATCAACAGAAGATGCATGCTGATTAGCAAATTAAGTTCTACAATACTGACCATGCAAAAAACAGAAACATAAGCAAAATCAATGTTTTAGAAACCATATGCAGAATACACACATTTAATCAACAGATCCCTTAAAGCAGGGGTTCTTGATGAGGTTCCAATGTTAGAACTGGGTTATGGAGAATTAGGTCTCAAAGATTACACTGTGCAATTTTTTAAAAACCTTTTTTTGTTCTGGGGGTAATGTGTTATTTTCTGATTGATTTTATGTATAAAAAAGGTATAGAAAATGTTAATCATTTCCTTCAAACTTTGATTTTGCGACTAGGACATGATTTGAAATCTGTTTGCTCCCAATTGGGCAACAGGCAAATTTTCATATCTTTAATCACATAAAGTAAGGAAAGCAATTTGATATGAATATCACCAGCCTAGCTACAAAAGCAAAATTTGAAGGGAATAATAGCCATTTTTTATACATTTTACAAATAAAGAATCAGAAAATAACACTCACTACCCAGGAACAAAAATTGTGTTGCACAGTGTGATGGAAATATTTTATAAAGAGGAAGTTTAAAAGGGGAAGAGTCAATGTAAGACCATTACTGTACGGAAATATTGATTGTAAAAGGATTAAGTTGAAAAGGTTAGAATTCAGGAAAAACCATCATAATATCAAGTTTTATCAAAAGGTAGTAATCTATAACAGGTCTGGTTAGTCATTCAATTGAAACCATCACATGACCACCATCTTTTGGCAGCTGGCCATTTTGTGGGGTGATCAATTAGAAAAAATGGAAAAAGAAGTGATCAATGAATTAGTAACTTCTCTCATATTTTGTTGGGCTAAAAAGAGTCTGAATTTTCAATAAACAAGCATGAATGCTGCCAGACACAAATTAATGGAGTAATTTACCATAAACTCACATTGTAGATTGAACCCCTGACAAGAAATTTACTTGGGGTGAAATTTCAAAAAAACTGAAATGAAAACAAATAACTGTATGGATTATAAAAGGTTGATTTATAGGTTGCATTTGAACTGAACGAGAAACCCCCAGAGATTAGGTCTACATTAATCATGTTTAAGAGCATAAAATGGATACATCTTAACATTGTATTATCACTTGGGATAAAAGGAGATCTGCATAATGGCTGGTTGGGAAAGAGAAGCTGAAAGCTCAACTGCTCTGGTCCCTGAAAGACTACAATGAATTGGTGGAATGAGGAGTTGTTCGAAACATCATGGCTTCAATTCAAAGCGACTTAACATACATAGTTATGTTATCATCATCAACCTTCTAGTGTCCGTTGTTCAAAATAAACCTTTCCCAAGATTTGTAAGACCTCTCCATCATGGGCAGTGGGGAGCCAAAACTTTCTGAACTTGTTTATTTTAGTTCCTTGCCATCTTATTTTTTGCCAGCCAGAGTTTTGCAAATGATCTTAAGGAATCCAATTGTGAGTTGTGAAATCCTGCAGTTGTTTGCCATTCTAACAACATGCCAAGACCATTGCCATTTAAATTTTCTATGGCTTCTTCAATATTTGACTTCTGTCTTTTCTCTTATATAATTTGCTATCTTATGATCTCTCCGTGTGATGCTGCTCCTGGGCATGTTTCATGGTTCTCAGTTTGAAAGACAATCTTTTGATTAGATTCCGTGTTTCAGCTCCATAGACCATAGACTATCGGGAGAATGCATTGGGTGTATATCTGTCCTTTTTAGGACCAAACCAGTTTAAAATAGTCCAATCTATTTTGGTAAATGTAAGAAGAGTTATGCACACTGTAAGTATAATCATGGACTTTTCTGAAATTGATATCCACTGACAAAGAAACAGTCCAATCAGAACTGGAGAAAAATCTGATATGAAAAAAAAAATTTTCTTCATTATGTACAAACTAAGTTATTTGATTTTGAAATTTGTGTTTATATAAAAAAATGTGGGGTTGGGCACTAGATTTTAAAATTTATGTTTATATAAAAAAATATGGTGTTGGGCGCTAAATTTTAAAAATTTATGTTTATATAAAAAAATATGGTGTTGGGCACTCGATTTTGAAATTTGTGTTTACATAAAAAATATGGTGTTGGGCGCTAAATTTTTAAAATTTGTATTTACATAAAAAATGTGGTGGGCGCTAGTGTGATCTGGGAGCCAAGGGATGGCAGGCCCACATAAGTTTGGGAACAACTGTATTAAGGGAACTGGAAACTAAAAGCTGACACTGTTGATGGATGATGAAATATACGTAGATAAATAGGAATATAGGTAAATATAGAAATTGTACGATAATCTTGCATATATTGGTTTATTCATCAAGTTAAAAAACTTTACTATGCATAAAAAGAAGTTCAATTACAGGATTTATAAAGAGTTATCTTTATTGAACAACAATAAAATTTAATGCATTAAATTGAAATACAATATTTGCCAACCTATAAAAATGTTTTTCTTTAATAAAAAGAAAATTAGGAGAACTCATCTGCATAATACAGTTGTATCAAGCGTGGAAGGCCGACACCAAAGGCCAGAGTCAGACAGGTAGGGTGAAGGCATTGCCTAAATAAAGAATGGACTTTATTGACCTCTGCCGACAATACAGATTTACTTATGATGAATGATAACTAATGCAATTAGAGAGGGGACTTTCTCAAAGAGGAAACATCTAAAAAAACTGCATACAGATCGACAATGGTACAAGAAAGAATAAACAGATTTGCTCTAATGGCAATTGAAAAAGATGTTCTCAAGAACTCGTAATTTACTGATGTTTTGGAGAAATTAATTCCCAAAAAATTATGCGAAGCAAATGTTTGGATTTTAATTGTTGGAAGCCTTTAAAGATAAATTTAATTTTCTCAAAACTTTTTTTCTTTTTCAAAGAGTTTTTTTGGATGATCCAACTTCTTGGTCTGAACACATTTCGTCTGATCTATTCAATGCCCTTCTTAAGGTGTACAAATATGACGGTGGTAAACAGAGATTATTCTCTCTATTGGTAGCAACGCTTATAAACGTAGGATTTGGGCGTTTTCTTTTCCTTTATTTGCTCAGCCCGGATTTCCATATCTCATCCTTGTTGAGTCGGAGAAGGCACAGCTTTAAACTCTGCACTTGTCTAACTTACAAGAGACCAGAACAAGCAGTAGTCCATAAAAACATCTTTGTAAAACATGTTTTCTAAGTAGGCAAATACAGTATTCAATTAAAGTAAAACTCAAAAATTTAATCAAAAATGGTCTCAGACTGAGATTTAGATTTTTTTAACGTGAACCAAGTTTACAATAAATCCGTCGTCAACTTTAACAATAAACATTTCGACTTGACCGATTACACCTTGCAACTTTTTAAAACCTTTTTTGTTCCAGGATAATAAGCATTATTTTCTGATTGATTATGTCTATAGAAAAAGTATAGAGAATGTCAATTATTCCCTTCAAACTTTGATTTTGTGACCTGGACAGAAATTTGAAATCATCTTATTTTCAATTGAGCAACTGGTGAATTTTCACATTTTCATCATCATCTTAACGTCCGTTGTTGCGCATAGACCTTCCCCAGGATCCTCCACATTTCTCTATTATGAGCATTGTGGAGCCAGTAATCGTATAAAAGACCCCAAACAATTATACAAAAATATCGTTGTCCAGACCACAAAGTTTGAAAAAAATAATAACCATTTTCTATACTTCTTACACATAACCAATAAGAAATAACACTCATTATCGAGGAACAAAAAATTACTTTGCATGGTATTATTACAATTATCTCAAAAAATTCAAAGTTACCAATTACCAGATACAACCGAAATTGATAAAATATAACAGTGTCAATCATTACAAAGATCTAACAAATTTACGGCCAATCACAAGACATACCAGAGAGAGATATATATATAACAAGGAGTAGGGGTTTTTCAAATAAAAAAATACAGGGTAGCGAAAGTACAATAATCATGCAGGAATTCAGTACATTTCGGTACTTGTAAAACCCACAATACTTGATAAAATATAACTCAGAGTCACATGCAAGCAAGGATGGGTGTGTCATGGCTCGTCTGGTAATGTGAACTACGGTGAGTTTTTCACACTGCAAGAGTTTTACTTCGGAGCCTCATATAGGTTTTGCCTTCTTTTTTTGCATCTTATGCTATATATATATATATATATATATATATATATATATATACAGTGGCCACAAAGGAAATGTTTACATCAAAAGACGCAAAATAAAACTAAATAAGCAAAAGTGTGTTTGGTTTGGACTTGATTTCCTGCCAACAAAAAGGCAGAAAAGAGCCATAGCACATCTGGAAGACAACCACACCTGTAGGGGTAGTATTTGATATCTAGTTCTTAATAAAACCCAGGTAAAAATTTATGAGACATATACATCAAAACATTCATTCACTACAATAATTAAAAATATCATTGGCTTAATCCTTGAGTTGGAGCATCAGGGGAGCACCCCCCACTGGTTTATAGTTATAGTATCAATTGCCAACACTGACTGACATACTGAATCGTTAGTTACAGCCTTCAATCAGTGTTGCCAATTCAGATGTTTTTTTTCCATCTAAATCTAGATATTTTGGGTTGTGTCTAGTTGTCAGAAATCGCTATTTAGATGATTTTTGATAAGTAGTATTTTTATTCAATTTACACTAATGAGATAAGTGATATTTTTAATACATCAAGTAATATTTTACCAAAATGTATTAAGATTGAAGTCACATTTAATTCATAATATAACCAATATATAATTCCTAGATTTTACACTAAGCTCTAAATATGTCTAGGTGTTTCAAGATGTCTTTTGACTCACTTTTAGTTTAAACTGGAAAATAAAGTTAACCACACAGCCCTTACTAGATCTCCACACTTAATAGAGGAGATCAGCTAGCATATACAAAGTATACTCTGTAGGCTTGCTGCCCTTCCTCAGTGGCTTGAATAGAGATGGCCAAGGTGACTGCCAAGCGGCAGGTTTTGTCAGTATCCTTCTCTGAGATAGACTGGCTGCAGGGCTTCATCTGCCATACTATTTCACCCATAGCTGGGGGCCAGAGACTTAATTCATTCACCTCTATATCACTATAGTGATACAGAGAATACTAAAAGCAGATAGATATTCAGTTGAAATGATTTCACTATAGAAATACATTGCAAGTTATTTCTAGTATCCATTCCAAAAGTGCATCTTTGGACTTTACAGTATGTGAAACAGCCTGCCATAAATGTCATGTAATATAATTTTCCTCATACAAAATTATGGCTTCGAAGTATTCTGGTTATTTTGCTTCAGTTGCCAATTCAGATATTTCATCTCTAAATTTAGCTAATTCTAAAGAGCAAGAGTCAAGGGAGTTAATTTATAGAGATAATGAAGAAAGATCTATAATCTGTCATTTTTTTATTCGTTTTTATCAGATTTCTTGAAAAACATAGATCAAAAAACTTCAAACTTGATACTGCACTGCCTTGTGTGCCGACAAATATATCTGTTGAATGTCAACTTCGTACTATGTCCAGTCGTTGATTGATCATCGCGCAAACTCAGATTTCTCCAATTGTAGCTAGATATCAGCTCTTTATATAATGGCTAGGATATATTTAATGAACTAGTAAATCTGTACAAAAAATGCATGGATATATTTGAATTTGTACGAGATGATTTTTTTCAGAAAGAAACTATTGAATTCAACGCAGAGGAGGAGTCCATTTTAGCAGATGGTAGGTAGGAGATATTTTCAGCAGCACAATTATAACCTTCAAGTGGGAGAATCCATTGTTATGTACAGAGAAACAAAAAAAAATTCACTGTTCATTATGTGAGTTGATAAGTGAAAACTTTCATCCACAAAAATGAATACTTATCTTATCACATAACGAATAATAAAAGAATGTATAAAAATGTAATACTAATGTAAAACTAATAGGTCTGGTTAGTGACTCAATAGAAACCATAACATGACCAACATCTTTTGGCATCATGCTGTGCTAGGGGTGATCAATTAAAAAATTAGAAAGTTAGAATGATCAATGTTTAAGTTATTTCTTTTGCACTCTGTTTGACCACTAAAAAGTCAAAATTTTCCAAAAACAAGTGTGAACGCAGCTAGACACAAACTAAGGGACCAATTTATCATAAATTTACATTGTAAATTTAAGCCTCCCACCATAAACATTTCTGGAGGAAATTCTCAAAAAACAAAAAGTTCTTGCTTTTAAGAAGGAATCAGGGGACAATCTGGTTATACACGTCTGGTTAGTCACTCAATAGAAACTGTCATGCAATCAATATCTTCTGGCAGCATGCCTTGTTGGGGGTGATCAATAAGTTATTTCTCTCACCTATTGCTAGATGGTGATCACTAACTCAATTTTCAAAAAAACAAGTGTGAACACTGCCAGAAACAAACTCAGGGACTAATTTAGCATAAACTTCCATTGTGAATAGAAGCATTATTGAAGAAAAAAAAACCCCAAAAAAAAACCGGAAAATCCTAAGTTGACAGTTTTGGTTGAGTGTTTCTGATAGAAGGAGAATGGCTCCTCCTTTCTCAAGAGACAACTGGACGGCACTGAAGTGACTTCTCCAGGGTGAAGTCCTGTATGAAGCATATGGAGATCCTACGATGCTCAGTTGACAGAATCTCCTTCTCAGCCTCTCTGATGTAGTTCAAGAGAAAGCAATGCAATACATTTTTCATCAGTTTGACAGCAGGAGCTGCCAAAAGAAAGTCAAACCTGACATTCAGCTGCATTAACAGGGCTTCACTCCCTGAGTCCAACTTCTAGACTGATTGCCAACCAAGGCTAGACAGCCCAGTCTGCCTGACAATTTACTCAGAGCTCAGGGGTGCCAACCAAGGCTAGACAGCCCAGTCTGCTTTAATATTTACCAACAGCTCAAGGGAGAAGAGATAGATTTATGCCTTCCTAAGGGGATCAGTACAAAGTGAACACAAACTGTCAATAAATTATATTTGTGATATAAATTGCGTTATTTTATATAGAAACTCTTATTTGAAATGATACACAGTTAATGTATCACTTAGCCTAGACAATGTAAATAGAATAAACAATTGAAGAAAATGGTGCTGCGACAGGAAATTTTCTCTTATTGTTTCATCTATTTATATTGTCTAAGCCAAGTGACATATTAACTATGTAACGACAAGAGATCGTTTTAAATAAGAGTTTGTATATAATATAACAATTCAAAATCATTCTGTTGGATTATATATATATATATATATATATTGAAAGTAAGGGTCCAGTTTTGCATTATAGTTACATTGTGAATAGAGCATCCCCTCTAAAACTTTTAAAAATGCTTTTTATTTTTTTCCTTCAAAATTTTACTGAAGATAAACGTATAAAATAGGATATGTACATGAGCGGAAAGTAGGTTCTGCTTTAGCATTATGGTGACATTGTAAGTAGAACCCCTACCTCCAATCTTTAAAAATATTTTTGCAGAACTTTTTGTTTTAAAACCTTTCCATTGGGTCCATTTAGTAGGCATGCCAAATTTGTTTGGGTCGCACCCACGTTTAGGTACTTTTTCTAGCATGACAGAAAAACACACAAACAGTCACCTCTCAATTCTGTTTTGTTGCTCGGAGGATACCTCATTGTACATCATAGTTTTTGGAAGTCTATAGTCTTCCATTCTCAAAACGTGGCCTGCCCAATGTAACTGCGTTTTTGTTGCATAGCCTCAATGCTGGGGACGCTAGTACATCGTTTGTAATGAAGTTGTACCCGTACACTTTGAGGATGGTGCAGAGTTGGCGCTGGTGAAAGCATTCAAATAGGCGTACGGCGGCATTGGTAGACGACCCATGATCCAGCACCACATAGACCGTTCTGTACACCTTTAGATTGGTGTCTTTCTGCAGGTTCTTGTTTATCCAGACACGCATTTTTAGTCTGTCAAAGTCTTTGTTTGCTTTACTTTGCCTGTTTTTGACTTCTCTGTTTGACTTAGCATCTGTTGATACAACAGATCCTGGGTAAGTGAAGTGCTTGATAGCATCCAGCTTAGCTGCACTGAGGGTTATTGTAGGTGGGAAATACACTTCACTGGGTGCAGGTTGATGAAGGAGAGTTTCCTTCAAGCTGACTTCTAGACAGAAATGTTTAGTGGCTCTGGCAAAGCATGACACTGTTGCAGTGCTTGCTCTGATTATATATATATATATATATATATATATATATATATAAACCGTATAATGAGTTTATATGAAAATTTTCAGTGTTTGTAGCTGACACATCTCATTGGTTAATTAACCTTCCTATTATGACAAAACAATTATGTCATACAAACTCTCTAGACTTAAAACATCTGACCACACATTTAAATAGCTTCAGTTGACTTGACACTTAATGAAAAAAAATTGAAATTAGCCTATTTCAATTATTAAAAGAGAAATTACACAATAGCTTTAGGCTCCTTTAACTAGAATCATTACATGAATCAGCCCGTCATTTCAGATGGGTATATAGTTGCGTGTTTGTACATGTATATATGTATGAATTGTGTTATATTATATAGAAACTTATTTGAAATGATCTCCCGTCGTCATACGGTTAATATATCATTAAATTTAGTCAACATAAATAGAATAAACAAAGAAAATGGGGCTGCTGCAAGAGTCGAACCTACCACCAATAGGGTAGCTGCTTCCCAATGATGGGAGATCATTTCAAATAAGTTTCTCTCTCTATCTCTCTACATATATATATACACATACACACAAAGGTTTCCTTAATACAAATTAGACAAAAAATTTGATTGACAAAGTAGTTATGGTGTCTTATGAGTTCATGGTTGCAAGAACCAGTCTTGAAATTCAAGAAGAATGGATTATTGATAATGGCTGTTGCTATAAGAGCCGAAATCCATTTGAGCATCCTCAGGTTGCAAAAGGAAGCGATGTTGGAAATCTTCTATTCTTTTACTTTTTCTCTGACCCAATAAAATTATTAGCTCTGGTTGCCTCCCTTTATAAAGACACCTTCATTATGGAGGTCTGTAATAACTGGTGAGTTGGCTATTAATAAAAGTGCATGTAAATGTTTCATAAAAAACAAGCCTGGTTGCTGCAGGATCAAACCATTCTCCTACCCCAACAGAAGATGATCACTGTAACTTTTGTATGGTACTTATTCCTAAGATGTGTTCATAAACTAATAAGGACCTTTGTTTTCTCTCTCTCTTGGTTGTATCAAGCAGATAATTTTATAAGACAGGATGAAAGTTACTCCTGAACACAGGTTTCTAAGAGCAATAAATAGGTGAAGATTGTTATTGTTGTTATGGTGGAAATACAAAGTCAACTTCAGTCTCTGATCTGGACTGGAGTTTGAGTATAGCTAAGTGTATATATGTGTATGAAGTTACAAAGTGACATCCTATTACAAGGTTTGTTGTAAAATACTTGCATGTCTGTTATAGATAAACGGCTATTAGTACCTTGCAAGCTACTAGTCTTCAAGAAGAAAACCATCTCCTAGTACAAAGTATGATTTTGTATAATTTAGTTTAACAAACAATGATTGGATCCTATTGGATTGTTCAAGAAATCATTGCAGCTTGTGTCCTATGATACTAACTGATTTGATCAGACACAAATTATGACACAAAATCTCTTTTGATATGAGCAGGTGTCAAAAAAAATACCTTGTAGACATCAGGGTGTACCCGACTCCTTTTAGTATAATGGCTGGTGCTGTCTGAGGGACAGATACGCAGTCAATTGTTAACAAGTATTGTTTGACACGCCTTGTACAAAGACAGAAATATCTAGAATATTTATTTTGCATACCCTGTGTAAATCAAATAATCATTTTTTTTTTTGTGTTTGACAGAAAAGAGCTGGATTCTTCCACCGTTACACAAACATCATTGGATACCCTTGACCCTAACCATTTTAGTGTAATGAAGAGGTGCTGTCTAGCGGATGGATCCTCAGTCACTAGGCTATCTTTGTTTTTTTTTTGTCCTCTGCCAGATGACAAAGACAAACAAACAAACAAAAAAAATCCAGCTACATGTTCTGAGTAGACCCATGCCAGAGCTTATACTCTCAGTCCATGTGCAAACACTTACAATGTCATTTTTTAGCTATGGAAGGAACTAGTTGTCATATATTTTTTGATCCACACAACACAGGTATATATACTGTATATGCAAGTTTTTAAGGTGGACATTTAATCAAAATACTATGCAAATATTACACCGAGGGTTGATGTGCTGGTAATAAGACTCGGGATCTGTCTACTGAATGAATTGCAGTCAATGGTAGCTGGCCAAATATTCCTGTAATCCATTCGTCTTACAGTCCGGTAATATTCTCAGCCCATGCGTGAAATACTGGCAATGTTATTTTTCGGCTAGGGAACGACCTAGCGGTCATTTATTTTTTATCCATTGAGAACAGGTATTTACATTGTGTTGGATTCTATATTGGTTCTACTTAGGCAGCCATTTTGTCTTGTGCAATACTGCGTAATTTTGACTGCTATTAATATTCAACATTTTGCTATTATTAGAACTTCTCCTTGCCCAACGATAGCATCTGTTAGTCGTCTAAGGAGAAATCAATTTTACTTGCAAGAATAGAACAGAAAGGCAGAGGTCTAAGCCTATCGTGTATCAACATTTAACCTGGTTACAAGCTTTTTATGAAGCACTTGGCTTGGCCAAGCTGTCTTTAAATCAATGTGTAAACAATTATGACTTGATATAGTTGATAGATTCAATAGGTTGGCTCAAAAAAATGGAAAAATCAAAGAAGTTTATGAATAAAGAAATGCCATTGATCAAATAAAAATATTTCGTTGGGAGAGTGATATGAAATTTAATTGAGGAAGGATTATTTACGTTTTTTGAGGATATTCACAATCATTTGGCTTTTTGTATTTCTTGTTAAAAGAATTTCATACCACTGATTGGATATATATAATAACACATCTAATATATAATCTAAGATTTGCAAAACCTCTCTGTTACAAAGTTTCACCAAGACAATAACGTTTTATTTAAAAAAAAAAAAATGTTGTTGGCTTTAGACATTTCACTCTAGACAATTTTAGACTATAATTTCCGAATAATTCTATGATTTTAGAAGCAGAAAAATACCTTTTCAAGGCAATTACGTTTTACTTGAAAAAATGTATTAGGCTTTAAACATCTCACTCCAGACGGTTTTAGACTATAGTTTCTGAAGAATTCCATGATTTCAGAGGCAGAAAAATACCAAAGACAATTAGATATTACTTGAAAAAAAAAATGTTGCAGGCTTTAGACGGTTTTAGACTATGGTTTCCAGAGAATTCCATGATTTTAGAAGCAGAAATATACCTTTTCAAGACAATTATATTCTACTTGAAAAAAAAATATATTGTAGGCTTTTGAAATTTCACTCAAGACGGTCTTATACTATACTTTCTGAAAAATTCCATGGTTTTAGAAGCAGAAAAATACCTTTTTAAGAGCTTAACAAGTAACCACTTAGAAAAACCAAGTACTATAAACCACAAATGGCCTTGTGCCAGACCAAAGAAACCTTAATAAATGAAGAGAACACTTGGTAAACTCTAGTTCGTCTGGAGTTCATTTTGTTTTTCTTCCATAACAACAAGAGTCCTCACATGATTTAGGGAAGTAAGCTTTTCACTGTCTGTCCCATCATGTTAAACCAAATCAAGATATATAAAATTGAAACTTCTCTACTGACTGGCAAGTGATTGGTAGCCATCTCTCTTACTGACTGAGCCAAACAAACAAGTCTTATATCTATGAAACTATATGTAACAAATATGCAAAGGAGTATTTCATTCTAATAAATGAATATATTTATACTAAAAAATATACATTTTTATAATTTATTATTGAACTATAATCTTAGAACTCTCTACAAGTGTGCATGTATGTACATAGTTGATATTTGTCATATATATTGTTCAGCACACAAAGCATTGCTGTATCAAGTCGGAAGATAATATGATAAAGATTATAGATCTTTGATCTAAATTTAGATATTTTATATCTAAATTGGCAATAGTTCAAAATTTACTTATGAAATATCTAAATTGGCATTAGATCTACATTTAGATATAAAATATCTAAATTAGCAATAGATCTAAATTTAGTTATGAAATATCTAAATTGGCAATAGATCTAAATTTAGATATAAAATATCTAAATTTGCAATAGATCTAAATTTACTTATGAAATATCTAAATTGGCATTAGATCTAAATTTAGACATAAAATATCTAAATTGGCAATAGATCTGAATTCACTTATGAAATATCTAAATCGACAACACTGGAAGACAAGTAACTGAAATAATACGAAGCTGTGGTTCCATATGACAGACAAACAAATTTATTATACCTGACTATTATAGTCAGGCTGCTCCCTTCCAAATATGCACCTTTGGAATGAGTATAATTCATGGATCATCATCGGTCTCTTGATGTCCGTCGTTGGACATAGACCTTCCCCAGGATTCACCACAATTCACTATCATGGGCATCGCAGAGCCAGTATTTCCTGAATTTGTCTAATTCATCTCTCTATCTAGTGTTCTGTGGCCTTGGTTTCTTATGTGATCTCTTGGGATCCATATTATACTGATAACAGTAATCAAATACAAGAGGAGTTTGACCCTGCAGCAGGCAGACATGTTTAAACATAAAGTAGTTTTCCTGCCTTACAAAATTTATTACATTGAATCAAGTCAGAAAGACATGTACAAGCTTGTCCATTCTAGATTTTGACATCATCTTCTATGATTAATTCACTCTAATCTTAATCTTTTCAAGTTCGTTATAAACTGAAAGAAAAGAAAAGAAAAGAACAGGTCTGGTTAGTCAATCAAAAGAAACTGTCACAAATCCAACATCTTTTGGCAGCATCCTGTGTTGAGGTTGATCAACTGAAAAATCAGAAAAAGTATTGATCAATGAATAAGTTTCTTCCCTCACCTTCTATTGGGCAGTTATCACTGAAAAGGTCCGAATTTTCGAAAAAAACAAGCGTGAACACAGCTGAGCACAAAGTAAGAGACCAATTTAGCAAAAACCTACATTGTAAATTGAACCCACATCTTAGAAATCTATTTCAGAGGAAATAAAAGAAAATTAAAAAAAACCTAGAAAAATGTTCTTCTAGACATATGGAGTAAATGTTTAAAACACTTATACATAGCCAACCAGACCAACTAAAAAATTTGTAGCAAGAAGAGCACAGGAAGAGCAAAAAAAAGAGGGGGGAGAGAGAGGAAGAGGGGAAAGAGTGAGAAGAGAGGGGGAAAGAGGGAGACAGGAGGAGGAAGAGGAGGAAGAGAGGAGGAGAGGAAGAAGAGAGGAGGAGAGGAGGAAGAGAGGAGGAAGAGAGGAGGAGAGGAGGAAGAGAGGAGGAGAGGAGGAAGAGAGGAGGAGAGGAGGAAGAGAGGAGGAGAGGAGGAAGAGAGGAGGAGGAGAGGAGGAAGAGAGGAGGAGGAGAGGAGGAAGAGAGGAGGAAGAGAGGAGGAGGAGGAGAGGAGGAAGAGAGGAGGAAAAAAGAAGGGGAAAAAGAATGGGGGGAAAAAGAATGGGGGAAAAAAGAATGGGGGGAAAAAAGAATGGGGGGGGGGAAAGAATGGGGGGGAAAAAGAATGGGGGGGGAAAGAATGGGGGGGAGAATGGGGGGAAAAAGAATGGGGGGGGAATGGGGGGGGAAAGAATGGGGGGGAAAATGGGGGGAAAAAAGAATGGGGGGAAAAAAGAATGGGGGGAAAAAAGAATGGGGGGAAAAGAAGGGGAAAAAAGAGCAAAAAAACAAAAACCAAAAAAAACAAAAACAACCTTTTGATGTGGGCAGTTTTGGTTGATGGTTTTGAATATACCAACACCAGAACATGTCAGCCTCATTTAAAAATAATTTCGAAGTCGAAAGGTCATGGTTATAGCATTGTGGAAAGTTTGAGTAATTTTGTGATTAAATATTTCAGGAGAGGTTGCATGATGATCAAACATCTGTCGGCTCAAAACTGTTGAGTTTATGCCTAAAGGTTTTACTAATCTGAAAATTGGTTTCTCAAAGCTAAACTAATCCTGAAGGATTTGCTAGGGAATTAAATGTTTTGCTCAAACAGCGTCTGTTTAAAATTCATTGAAATGAAGAAAGAAAAAAAAAAAAAATCACTCCACTGTCTTAGTAGGTATGGGTGGCCTAATAGTTAACAGCATGGAGACTGGAATTGGTGAACAAACTCCAGCTGGGGTAGTTAGCATTTGCTTTGCACTAATGACCTTGGGAAAGACATGAATGGGTAAATAGCAGCGTAGTTGGAGACCTTTAGCCTGAAAAGGCAGTCCCTGCATGTCGGGCTAGCACCCTGGCTCTGTGAAAAAAAAAATGTTACAATGATCAGGTCACCTTGTATCTTTCGTGGAATCAAGACAAAAATCATTGCCATATGTTGTTCAACAAGGGAAACAACTTTGCTTTTTACCGTCTCATCTTTTGGAGACTTGAAGCATACTCTTTGTAATTGAGCTGTCTTGAAAAACAGGATTCTTAAAATGTCTAAAATAAATGGCACATATTCTGAGAAAATAAACTTTTAATGTGATACTGCCTATATTTCTGAGAAGTTATTACGCTGCAACATATTTTTACTTTTCTTTGTTCCTGGGTAATGGGTTATTTTCCAATTGATTACGTCTGAAATGTACAGGAAATGTGGACCATTCACTTCAAATTTTGCTTTCATGACCAAGACAGTGATAATTTGAAAACTACTTATTTTCAATTGTACAACAGGTGAATTTGCACATTTTTGATCACAAAATAAGAAAAATAACTACATTTTAATAACACTTTCCTGGTCAAAAAAGTTAAGTTTAAAAGGGAATAATAAGCATTTTCTATACTTTTTATACATAAGCACATGAATTAGAAAAAAAAACTCACTACCCAGGAACAAAAATCTTTTTTGCATGGTGTAATAATTCCTAATTCGGACTACTTTATGTTGGAAAACAAGCAAAACTGTCAACGTAACTTTCTTCAGTTTTCAAGCTGGTCTGGCTGGCTATACATGAATCATGCATAAAGACTACACCAATGGAACTGGAGGGCTGAAAATTTGAACATTTATACCTCATTATAGCTACCCCCCCCCAACTAAAACTATACCCAAACCTTTTTTTAAATTCCTTTCAAACCTAGTTTTTGGCAGGGTGTTCAATTTACAATATAAGTTCATGCTAAATCAATTCCTAGTTGGTGCCTGGCTGCATTCAAGCTTGTTTCTTTCTGAAAATTAGGACTTTTCAGTGATCCGGCAATAGGCAAGAGAAATTATTTATTCATTGATTACCATTTTTCCAGTTTCCTTTTTGGTCACTCCCAACACGGCATGCTGCCAATAGATATTGGTCACATGACGGTTTCTATTCAGTGACTAACCAAATCTGTTTCCTTTGTTGTTACCACAATGTTTCTGGACAATCCGTTCTATAGTTCAAATAACTCTTGGAATGATAATCATTCCACTAAAAATTACAAAATATTTATTCATACACCTGATTGAATGGAGTAGAAAATTTGAACTCGGAAAATCTAGTTCTTAAAACCTGACAACTATGTTGAAATTGAGATGAAAAATTAATTTTGGGTGGGTGCTACCTCTTCTGTACTGGCAACAGAGGGTTCAATTTCCCCATGGATCCATTCTTAATAGATTTATGATTGAATCCATTGATCTGGGAGAAAAATTAGATTCTGAGATGGGATCAAAGTATACGGACAAATGAAATAAATTGTGGTCGGCGTCTTGGTGTCCATTCAGTACATTATTTAGTGAAAAGCACCTTCCCTTCGAACTTCTTAAAAATCCAAAAACAATATGATCTTATACTAAATTAGTCCTTTGTGTCCAGCATTGTGAATAGACCAGACGTGTTCAGGTCAGATGTCAGGATAGGAGGTGGCAGCCATCCAAAATTAATTCTTACTCAAATTTGACTTATTTGTCAGGGTTACTACACTTTTTTTTTTAGATTTAAGAAAAACCATATTTTCAAACCACTGTATGAGGAAATCTGTAGAATGGATCACCTGAAATGCGTTAACAACAAAATAAATAAAGAAGAGTTATAAGTCCGAACAACCCTTGGAATGATAACTCTTTAGTGTTGAGTAATGCCTATGTATATTGTTTTCATAGATATGACAGTTTATTATCCTTATAATTACTATCCAGACATGGAAATTAGAATGCGCAACACATTTTTGGAATCCACAGAAGTTTATTTTCATCAATTCATTTTGTCAGCCGGCAAGGACTTGATGGTACATATACCAAGAAACCTAAATCTGGATGAGCTAGTAGCTTCACCCGAAAAGGGTTCATGTCAAAAACAATTTTTTGTACTAGCTTAAGTATAGGTTGATCACCAATCCATCGGAAAGTGAAGGAAGTTATCTCTTTATATCAAATAAGACAGATTCAGTTAATGAAATAATGGCCCCAAAATACAATGGAGAAAAGGATGTGTTCTTAGAGGTGGATTCAGGATTTTGAGCAGCCTTAGTCCAAATTTGAAAAAAAATTTTTTTTTATTATCTCATCTGTCTAATTGGACAATGGATACAATAAACTTGTTTTTAAGATTAGATTATGATAACTTGCATTTTTTATTTATAAAATTTCTCTATCTAGGCATTAGAAAAAATTTTTTTTTTAAATTGTGCTTTGCCTGAGCAGGGTAGGGGTGTATGCATCCCCTGGATCCATACTTAGTTCTTTATAGATTTATGATTGGACCCATTGATCTCGAAGAAAAATTAGATTCTGAGATGTGATCAAAGTATATGAACGCATGAGATAAATATCGGTCGGGGGACTGTGTGTCCATTCCGTACATTATTAGTGAAAAGCACCCTCTCTTCAAACTTCTCAGAAATCCTACAACAAGAATCAGCATTTACAAGGCAAAATTATAGTGAAGCTAAATTGGACCAAATCATGATTTAATTTTTTCAACAAGGAATTTCATCCTCTTTAGAATGATTGTGAATGGACAGGAATATAGTCGATTAAGCTGGAATCAATAGTACACTGCATATGGTCATAATTTTGGGACTTACAATACTCACAATTTCTTTATGAAAACTCAACTTATACATGATTAAATGAGTTGTAAATTGCGATACATTGAATTGAAACTATTTGAAATGATCTCCCATTATTGCATGGTGAATGTATCATTTGGCCCAGACAGTGTAAATAGAATAAACAATTAAAGAAAATGAGGCAGCTGCAGGAATCAAACCTGCCATCAATAGGGTAGCTACTTCAACATAGCATTGCTCTCACCAAACAACCCCCAGTTATGTAAAGGCCCAAACAACTGTTTCAACTCCAAATTCTCATCTTGTTTATTCACGGTCTATACCTGCTCTATCTGTTTCATGACCTGAATAAACAAGATGAGAATTTGGAGTTGAAACAGTTATTTGGGCCTTTGCATTACCGGCAACTGTTTAGCTCAATGGTAAGAGCAAAGCTACATTGAAACCACTTCCCTATTGGTTACAGGTTTGACTCCTGCAGCAGGCCTATCTTCTTTGTTTATTCTATCTATGTTGTCCACGTCAAATGATACATTAACCATATAATACAGGGAAATCATTACAAATTGAATTTCAATATAATAACACAATCTATAATCATTCTTTTGGATCATATATCCATTTCTTAGTAACAAGATCATATACAAAGGTATGCAATAAGTAGACACCAACAATTTTGCTTTCATTTTATTTGAGTATTTACAGAACGAAATGATGTTTTGGTTTACTTTTAGCCATTTTAAGAGCAACAATTCCTGGCATAGAATCTATAAGCTCTGAGATCGCAGTTGGAGGTATATAAGAGATTCAGTAAATCTGAAAGTGTTGCTGGCTTTTTAGTATTCTTACGCAAGTTCTTATCGAATATTGCCCACATGTATTCAATAGGATTCATGTCGGGGGAATGATTAGAAGAGTTTTCCTTCCAGCTCTTTGTCCATAACAACCAAGTTGAAGATAATTTGTGGCTGTTCTCGTGTTAATTTAAATTTGTTTCGGTCACTTCTGAAGCTTTTAATCAAGGGTTGTTTTCAACATGAAACTAAGGGTGTCTATTTACTTCTTGCAAATCTCTGTACAGAAAACAAGAACGGAAGAAATTTAGATTAAAAGAAAAGAATGAATAGGGAAACAAAAAGGGGGGGTTGGAACCCCCTGCATGAGTTAGAGTTCAGTTAGTTTGAAATCCGTGCATAAAGGGAATGGTTTGAGCAAGTGTTAGCTTCACACATTGAAATATATTCACAAGTTCTACCAGTGAACAACGAAGACAAAAAAGGTGAAGCAATTGATAATTAAAAGCTGTGCAGTGCCTTCAGCAAATGAAGCTCAGTAACTTAGTGTAGGCTAATTTAGCAAACAGTGGTCTTTTATCTCTTTTCATTAAATCAGGTATTGTAAATCATTATTATTAATTTTTTGCTACTATTTAATCACAAATATGTTATAGAAGAGTCTGGAATAGGGAAGGAGTTTAAGGGTTTGATTTGGACTTGTGTTTGACCCTCGGTTCCAGTAGCTCAGTGATAAGAGCAGTCCCACATTATGCGAGCTACTCTCTGGCATAGAGGGTTGTGAGTTTGATTCTCACCTGGAACATATTCTTTATTCCGATTCTGTTAAATTATTCACTCATTGCTGAAGGAAACCCAGCTTGAGTTTAGTTGCAATAAAAAGCAACAACACTTAAGATGAAGCTAAATTGTAGCAAAATATTAATTATAATGTTCTTTCAGTTGACAACGCAAGTGCTGATAGCACACGTAAGCTTATCATTTATAGTACCACAATAGCCATAACACTATGCGAAGTAATTGAAACTATCTCAACATTATCAATGCCACATATGCTGGTATATAGGACAGATATGTGATTGAAAAAAACTATACAAATATTACATTGTGTCCAATGGGGTGCCTCAACCGAAGCTCAATCTAGACAGTAATAGGGCTTGGATGAGTTGCACTGAGTAGGAGTCCTCCAAATACCCATGTAAACTATTTATCTTATAGTCCAGCATATACAGTGTTTATGTTAGGCTGAATCTATGAAATTGCCAAAATGATGAAATTTTGAAAAAAAAAATCTGATTTCATTTTGATTACAAAAACTTCTCACTGTAAAAAAATAGTTGCTTTTAATCCTTGTTTTGATTACACAAACTTTTGATCAAATTAAAATGTGTTCATTTTTTGTAAAAAAGTTTGATTTCACTTTGACTGCATTAACTTTTGATCATAAAAAAATATATATATATAGTTTCTGTATATCCTGGTTTTAAAAATGAAGTTTCGATCAAATTATTTCCCTCTATTTAATTATTCTTTGTAAAAAAAGTCGAAACTGCCATTTAGGCAAATTCACCGATTCGGCATAACATATATATATCTTCTTATTTCAGAAATGAAAAATATACCCCCAAATTAGCCTTTGAGGTAATATGGGGGCCGTAGAGGCCTAGGAAAACTTTCACAGTTGAAAAATACCATATTTCCTGGCGTCGAGGACGTTTTAGCCTCAAAGATGCACCCAGTTTTGACTTGCAAAATTTTGAAAAAAAACAAAAAAAAAACAAAAATAGGATTGGCCTATGAGAAAAATAACCTCCGGCCTGTAGGATGCAAGGTAAATTTTTGAGACTTAATTCGTTAAAAAAATAGCATCTTTGACGCCAGGAAATACAGTATACATTGAACTAATCTACGAGCACACAGATAAAGTTTGCAAAACTGATTTCACATTAAAAAAACGGAAAAAAAAAGTTTCTATTTCAAACAACTAAAATTTAAAAAAAAAAAAAAGAAAAAAAATCACTATAACTGTTATCATGCATAGAGTTCATATATAAATAAAATAGAGAAAAAAGACACCGTATATTACAATTGATGAGTGATTAAGGTGTAAGATATCCTTTTTGCTGTGTGCATGAAAATATATATCTATATATGTATGTATATATACATGTGTGTATATTTATATGCACTGAAGAAAAATGTACACATATGAATATAGATATGATTTTTTTTTTTTCTTGCAGGACTTCATCTTCAGATATGCTTACCATACAATCTAATAAATAAAACGTACATTTAAAAAAAATAAAATATTGCACTGTTTCCAATACACTGGTATTATGACTAGGGGGCTGTCTACTTGAGCTTGATATGGACAGCTTTTTAGGCTTGGATGAGTTTTAGTGAGCGATAGCCCTACAAATACCCTTGTAAACCATGAATCTTATAGTCTGGCGTGCATGGCATTATTCTTTTAGTGTTTTCACAGGTGACCAAGAAGACAGCAAATCTTCTCAATACTCCAGCACTCTCCCCAGTAATTCTAGCTATTTTAAGGAATGTTGTCATTTGGATGGTTTCGATTCTTCCTTAGGGCCCCATTTCTTCCTACTTCTTTATAAAGCTCTGCAGGACTGTTCCAAGCATGCCAATAATGATGAGTATAACTGTCACCTTCATCTTACACAATTTTTTTCCAATTCTCTGGTGAAGTCCTTCAGTTTTTCAGCTAAAACAGCAACACACACTATCTAATAGACGCAAGCTGCTACTTTCCCTGTGAGAATGGAGGGATATATTTTCAGAAGTTGGAATGATATATTCGGAATAAATCCTAACAACCATCCTATTACCTGTGAAGGATAATACCATCTTTTCATTATGGTAAGTTGGGGTTGTATAGAACAGCACCATTATCCAGTCGATATATTCAAAGATGTAAGAAATTCAGGTTTAGGTGACAGCTGACCAAGTGCCATAAACAATGTATTCATAAGGGGATATCTGTCATAAGGATGTTATAGAAAAATAATGGACTTGGCTTATACTCAAGTCAGTTGATTTTCTGAAATTTTAAGCTCCTCTGGAGGATTGTGAGTTCAATTCTCAACAGAAACTTATTCATTATTGTTTTCCATGTTGTTTATTTATTAATTCATTTACTGCTGCAGGGAAACCGTCTGAGTTTAGTTGCAACAAATATTGAAATGAAGGTAAATAGTTGCGAAAAAAATGTAATAATGAGGCGATTAGATCTGGTTTTAGGACCTGGATAGGATGATTTGTCCGTATTTTAAAATTTTAAAATCTTTGAATTTCGC
The DNA here is from genome assembly GCA_963457665.1 of Thysanoteuthis rhombus. Taxonomy (NCBI): domain Eukaryota; kingdom Metazoa; phylum Mollusca; class Cephalopoda; order Oegopsida; family Thysanoteuthidae; genus Thysanoteuthis; species Thysanoteuthis major. The sequence goes on along the minus strand of OY735240.1, from coordinate 23,456,699 downwards.
TCTGCCTAACCTCCCAGACAGATTCTGCTTTAAACATGTACCATGGACTTGCATTGTCAGTGTACAGCCATAAGTGTATAACAACAGGCTCGGCTGATGGCTGCTACTGATACCATAAGTGCGACAGATATGGTAAGAGGGTAGAGAAAAAAGTTAGTCCAATACGATAATAGGAAGGGAGTGGGGAGAGAGAGGTAGTTAAATAAAAAGGTGAGTAGAGAGAAAAAAGTTAAGTAGTTTGATATAAGAGTAGGGAGTCTGATGTCTGCTACTGATACTATAAGTATAACAGACTCGGCTTTTATAACAAATATGATTAAAAATGTATACAATGTTTAGTAATTTGGGGTTAATAAAAATGTTAATTTTGTTAATAACAGCAAAAAATAGAAAAGAATAAGTGACAAATATCATCATTTAGACCAGTGGTTCCCAACTTTCCCCCATAGGGGGATTAAGGTAATCAAAAGAGTGAATAAGGCTTTTCAGCAGTTAAGGATCAAACATTCCCCATGGAGTATGGAGGCTGGTGATGAAGTCCTGGTTGAAAGCATCAGCTTAGAGATCCTTGCAAGTCTCAAGTCTGGTAGAGACCAGGACTGTACTTCTAAAGTTATGACCATCCTGCAGGATGCAAGTCCATCAAAGGGATAGCTCCATCTAATTATACGAAAATCAAAATAATTATTCGAAATTATTCTTTGTTGCGAACTTACTTGCATAGGAGGGGGGGGTAGTCATCTTATTGACAAAAATGGAGAACAACCTTGGAAAGGTTGGGAACCACTGATTTAGACATTCTCTGCTGTCACATATAAGAGAGTTTTCTTTGAGTTAAGATATCTTGGATTAGGGCTTTTCAAACTACGGTTCCTGATTGTGAAGATTATTGAGGTATCACAGAATTATTTGAAAATTTACCCAGAAGAATAATTATGCAACTAAAATTTTTATTTTTATTTTTTATCTCTTTACAAAAATATTATCCTTCTGGTGCTTAGAAAAGGTGATGATATTCAATATCTAAATAAAAAAAAATTGTTTCCATAATGAACACCATAAAAAAACAAACTAGATTATGAATACATTGATATTTCCGATGATTGTTTTGATTTTTACCTGTTTCTATGTTAAGTTACTGTCAGATTGTGACTATAACAACGGGCAGATTATGACAATGAGCAAGTGGTTGCAAAAGAATTTGCCTTATCGGAGGGAGAAGACTGAGAAGCCCTGTCAGATCATATAACAGTGCTACCAATAGTTGTAAAGTTAAAAAGGTTTAATATTATTCAACAATCATCCAGTTTGTAATTTCAATCCCTGTTTTGAATGATACATCCTCTGGCTTTCATAA
>OY735240.1:23447842-23450342 GCA_963457665.1 Thysanoteuthis rhombus | reverse complement strand
ATGATAGAATTATCTACGTTGGAAGAAACAAAGAGAAGACACACACTGTGAATAATCAAAATGAGAATATGGAGTTATAATATTTATTTGGGCCTTTGCATGAATGGCAGCTGTTGAAGTGGCTACCCTATTGGTCGCAGGTTTGATTCCTACCCTGCAGGAACCCCATTTTCTTTTATTGTTTATTCTATTTATGTTGTCTAAGCCAAATTAATTCGAACAGAGTTTCAATAAGATATAATGCAATTCATAAGCATGCATATATATATATATATATATATATATATATATATACATATATATATTTACACATGGTGACTGCTGCTTTTTGACAGGAGATGGCTATCTGCCTTACCTTTTCCTTACAGAGAGAGAAACATCTGTATACACATCAGATAACGTGCACAGTTGATATAGTTTCCAGTCTTCTTGCTTGTCACTGGTCTTTAGCTCTTATATATATATATATATATATATATATATATATGTTTAAATGAAGGATCCACTACACAAACACGTTTATGTTTTTGCCCTGGTTGGGTTTCTTCAGATAAATGGATTTGTTTTAGATCCTGATTAAGGACAGTCTTTTTTTGGGGGGGAGGGGTCTATTTTTATAGGGTGGAGAACCCTCTTATCCTATTTATATATCTATTTTCTTTCTTGTGTTTGTGCAACAAATCCTTTATTTCATCATATTTCAGGTTCTATTCAAACTCAACTTGTTTAATGTATCGAGCACTTTATGAAATAAACCCATCACACGTTGGATATTGCATTGTGTATATATATATATATATATATATATATACAGTATATGTGGTACAAATCAGGCTAGCAGTATAACATAATATAATAATATATCAATAATATAAAGCCACTTCTGAAATGTAATTCGCCTGATGAGGCCCGAAGAGGGCAGAAACATGAGCTAGTTTGTGTAGCAAATCCACATTCTACTATATATATATATATATATATATATATTATATATATATATATATATATATATATATATATATATATATATATATATATATATATATATATACACACACATACATACACTGTTTTTAGGTGTTGCTTCATCTGCTATGATAGAGCTCAATATTCTAAAATAGAGTGTAAATAGATGGATGGATAGTTACTGTAAACATCCATCTATCTCTCTCAATATATGTATATGTATATATATATATATATATATATATATATATATATATATATAAAAAGAGTCATAATTTCCAGCAAGCCTGAATGCACTATGTTGTAGCTCAATTTGTAGAAATAATTCTTTCATATTGAAATCAATGAATGAAATAAAATAAGTCATTGAGAAAACATTGGACAAAATCAGTTCAGAAATCCAATTGAGAAAACCCCATACAAACATCATTTAGACAAAACACTACAACATTGATATATGCACACTTGTACATACAATATTGCTCTTAATTGAGTAAATCCTTACCAGTTTCTTATAGAAAATGAAACTTCTTAACCAAAAATAGGATTTTATTATTTCTAATGGAATATTACACAATAAAAATCTTTGATATTATCAAATCATCGTGGCCCCACAGATGGCCTGCCTGATCACAAAGCCAACCGTGCCATAGATTCTGCGCTCTTTATTTGTGTGTGAACACTCTCAGTCACATTTTTAGGACTACACTCTTGCGAATTTGTACGACTATACCACTAGGCACCATCAAAAAATGTTTTGTTCTTCAAAAAAGTACTTTCAAGGGTCTCTATAGTCATTTTGGACCAACAATTACCAAATCTTGTGCTGTTATTTTTTTTAAAAAGATAATTTAAGAAAAAAGATTAATTTGTTTTTTTTTTAGATAATTAGTTCTGGTACATGTGAGGGTTATGGTGATTCAGTTATATGAGGTACAGATATCATTATTTATGACCAAACTATTGATTTTAAATAAACTTTTCTACATAGAGATACATTAATCTTCGGACGGCATTATATTCATATTTTTAGCAAAAGAGTTTCAATGCTGCAGAACAGTGTTTTTCCACCTTTTCAACTCACAGCACAGTGAGCCTGACATAGGAATGGTTGAGGCACACCAGTACTTGAGAATAGATTTGATTCTTCAAAAGGAAATGAACGATAAAAATATGTTCATAAGTTAAGCAATAATGATTTATTGATTTTAATGCCAGAAGTATATTGTACATGGCTTTCAAAAGATTTTGTGCATATTTGTTATTACTATAGATTGAAGTACCAGTAAAGTCAAAACGTATTCAAATGTGATTGTATCCATATTGGGACCACTGATGTTTGTAGGAAAATCAATGCTCCTTTTAAAAAAAATCTCCCATGGCACATCTACAGATGCTTCATGGCACACGGGTTGAAAATTGATGCTGCCAAGTTTCGGTGATAAATAATACCTGACAATACCCATCTTTATTGTGAAATTTTCACTAAAAAAATGATAAAACCCTGCTATTGCCCAGATTTGTAGATGACATC
>OY735240.1:23415342-23445342 GCA_963457665.1 Thysanoteuthis rhombus | reverse complement strand
TATATATATACACACATATTTTCATTTTGTCATTCATATATATATACACACATATTTTCATTTTGTCATTCATATATATATACACATATATATTTTTATCTTATCATTCATATATATATACACATATATATTTTCATTTTGTCATTCATATATATATACACATATATACATTTTTATTTTGTCATTCATATATATATACACATACACATCTATATTTTTTATTTTGTCATTCATAAATTTTTTTTTATTTTGTCATTCATATATATATATATATATATATATATATTTATTTTGTCATTCATATATACACATATATATTTTCATTTTATCATTCATATATATACACACATATATTTTTTTATTTTGTCATTCATATATATATATATATATATATATATATATTTTTATTTTGTCATTCATATATATATATATACACATATATATTTTTATTTTGTCATTCATATATATATATACACATATATATTTTTATTTTGTCATTCATATATATATATACACATATATATTTTCATTTTGTCATTCATATATATATATACACACACATATATTTTCATTTTGTCATCCATATATATATACACACACATATATTTTCATTTTGTCATTCATATATATATACACATATATTTTCATTTTGTCATTCATATATATATACACATATATTTTCATTTTGTCATTCATATATATATACACACATATTTTCATTTTGTCATTCATATATATATACACACATATTTTCATTTTGTCATTCATATATATATACACACATATTTTCATTTTGTCATTCATATATATATACACACATATATTTCCATTTTGTCATTCATATATATATACACACATATTTTCATTTTGTCATTCATATATATATACACACATATTTTCATTTTGTCATTCATATATATATATATATATATATATATATATATATATGAAATGACAGACTACATGTAGTATGACACAAGCTTTACATTAAAATCATAGTTAAAGGGGAAGTAGTGTTTGATCAACATTGCTGGGGAGCTATGTTAATTAATATGACTGTTTTTTTTTTAAATCCCCAAAATGGTTACATGGTAAACAACTACAAAAATTCACACGTAGTACCATAATATCAAATTCTGTGTAACAAAATACACTAGAAAAAATTATGTAAATAACATTAACAGATATTAGGAAATAATTGACTGAAATGAAATGATTTTATGTATTTATATTATATTATTAGTATTTAAAGCTGTAAAACTCAATAGACATATATAAAGCAGAGAGATGTGTAAAGATGAAGATATGACAAATGGATGTGAATAACTTGAAAACAAACTCAGAATAACAAAGACCAATGTTAGGAATGATACTAAGAGATACAAAAAGATCAACAAGTGTCAGAATAAACCAAAGTCAAAGATATCTCAAAAATAATTGAAAATACAAAAATAGAGATGGGCTTGATGCATAGCAAGAAGAAATGAATAATAGATGGTGCAAAAGGTTAAAAAATTAGTGACTTAGTGACAGCAAATGCTGTAGGAGAAGACTAGACATAAGATGGAGAGATGAGACAAAGGTTTGCTGGTAAAACATGGATAGCAGAGTCACTGTTAACAAGAAAGAAGCCGAGAAAGGCCATCATGTGTTTAAAAGCTGATTACTGTTGAGTTATATATCATGTATTTTTTTTTTTTAGGAGGAGATCTTATTACAGGATATCCAAAGTATTGTAACCTCCTGAAATGCTAATGTAAGTTGAATAGTATAATACATTGCCCAAGTGTGACCTGGAATTAACACAGAATGATACTATCTTATAACAGCAAAAATTACTATGTCACTTGAATGATTTACCTGAACATTCCTCTGCGGATGTAGTAGGAGAAAACCATTTTTGTTTGTTTGTTTTTTGTGGAACTCTCTCAGGAAAAATTCACAGAAAGAAAGACAGTGATCACATTGGCTGGAATGTTGTCCTCGTGGATTTAAGTGGTAAATTGTAATGACGTGAGAAAGTAAAAATTGGATTTTGATTAAAAAAAATCCGACTAAATTTCACATCTAGGGATGATCATAAAAACAAAATCAACAGTCTAGTATGATACAACCATTTTTTGTTGATTAGTTTGTGTGGAACTCTCTAAGGAAAAAGTCACAAAAAGAGAAACCGTGGTCACATTGGCTGAAATGTGGTTCTCGAGGATTAAACTGGTAAATCGTAACAATGCAAGACAGTAAAAGCTGGATTTAAAAAAAAAATCCCTCTAAATTTCTCCTCCAGGAGTGATTAACGTAAATAAAATAGATAACTACAAGATTCGAATGTCAGACTGATTTGACCAAGCAGCTGATAGTACACACCAACAACCTGAGTTTGTTTTATTTTTATTTACTTATTTTTTAATAGTTATTATCTCGGAAGCTTTGCTTATTGTGGCACAAGGCTGAAAATCTCTTGAGTACTTGATGTTCCTAAGTAGTCCCTCTTCTCAGTAATGATTAGGTTCTGAGGATTTTTTACATTAATTAATGTTTTAACAAGTTCAGTCAGTAATTGACGAATGCAGATAATCTTTTTTTCAACATCACCTGGTTTCGCAGGCACACAAAAATGCACAGAGAGAGAGACATGCGTGTAAGTGCAGGCATATATACACATGCATAGATATACATACAGTACACATGTGCAGGATTATATACATATGCATAGGTACACAATCACAGAGGCGCACACAAAGCAAACAGAGGCACAGGCACACACACACGCATGCACACAAAGCAAACAGAGGCACATGCACACAGAGCAAACAGATGCACACGCACATACATACATGCAAAGTAAACAGAGGCAGAGACACACACACACGCACACAAAGCAAACAGAGACACACGCACGCACACAAAGCAAACAGAGGCACAGGCACACACATACATACAAAGCAAACAGAGGCACACACATACATACAAAGTAAACAGAGGCACAGGCACACACACACACGCCAATCACATGTGTGCGCGTGCACACACACGCACAAACCCTAATGCATAGTCATACAAATATACAGAGTCAGAAGCACGCATACAGAAAGGCATATGTGCTCGCACACACAGTGCACAGGCATTCACATGTATGCACAAACTCACTCACAATGAACAGTCACACAAACACAGAAAGGCTTGACAACACAAAGACACATGTACGTATACACACACACCGTGCACATGCACACACCTGATTGCATGTCAATCCAGAAGGTTTTATGGATTGAGAGGATAACAAGAGGAGATTAGCAATACTGAACCAATTATTTCTTTTTTCTCTCTTTCAAGCCTTCAGGTTCATTATCTATTATTTATTTATTTAGTTTTTTTGTTTTTATCATAGTCGTGTATGGGGGAGAGGGAAGAAAACAGGGGAAAGGATGTATATTTAACTTTCTGATTCCAACATCAGGCAAGTATACAAATTCAAATTAATTCCAACTAGTCAGTCTTGTGGTGTTATATATATTTTACTTTATAACCTTCCCTTAGGTCCATAGAGTATGCTTGCCAAATTTGGTTGGATAATTAGACTATTAGCATTACATAGAAATATATAGAAACCAGATCATATTATTGGGGTGAGAACAAATGCAGACTCCACTAATTTTTTTTTTTCAAAAACGGGGACCATACATGGATTTAGCAAATATATATACATATATATATATATATATATATATATATATATATATATATATATATATATAACAGAATCACATCATCAAAATTCTTAACGCTTATTAAAAACTACTATATCTAAAAATCATAACCAAAAAGTTTGGTTTTCCTTTTTTTTTTTTTTTTTTTTTTTACACTTTTCTCAAATGTATTTAACCCTTATTGTGTAATTTACCTACCAATTTTTATTATATATATATATATATATATATATTACACACACCTCATTTGGGGCCTACTGAAACCATTTTAGGCTTTGAATAGAGACAAAAGTTAGGAAAGGAAGTGATTCAAATGAAAATCGATCGTTGTATCATAGGCAGGCCAAATCAGACTTTTTGCATTATATAGAAATAGTTGGAAATCAGATCATTATTTCTTGGGGGAGAGTGAACACAAACCTCCCAATTTTTTTTTTTTTTTTTTATGAAATGGGTAATCATATGAGAATTTTGTATATATATACATTCTATTTGGGGCCTACTGGAACTATTTTAGGCATCGGGTAAAGTCAAAAGTTAAAAGGTTCAACCAAAATTGTCCATTGTAAAATGATATAAGATCTGAAAGACCTCCCAGTGAAATTTTGAGAGATAATCTTAAACAAGACAGAGAAACAATGATTGATAGCAATATCAAATGACTGATGACCTACGGAAATTTCAAAATACATTATTAAATTTATACATAATCATAGTCTTATACTATCAGAAATACATTAATTCCTAACCATTGAAATTCACAAAGCATTTTTATAGGTTAATCATTAGAAATTCTTTACTGTACATGCTGTTATACAAGACAGACATTTAAAAATATAAAAAAAATTAGAAAATTCTTTCAATGCAATGTACTGGTATGACTATGGGGTTGTCTGTTGACATGAACAGTTATGGAGCTTGGATAAGTTGTAGTGAGCAATAGTCCTCCAAATACCCTTGTGAACCATTTGACTTATAGTCTGGTATTTATGGAACATATAACAGTCTTATTCTGTCAGTAATGCTGTCATTGATTCCTGACCAATGGCAATCACTTTCTTCCTGATTTTCAATACAAAACATATAGACTGAGTGTTGAAACAACAAACAGAACCAGCAAAAAGGTGTTACCTTCATATTCCACCATGACAGGAATCAATAATAATAATGATAAAAATAATAAAAAACAGGTTTGGTGAGTTACTCAATAGTCACATGATCACATCTTTTGGCAGCATGCTGTGTTGAGGGTGATCAATTTGAAAAATGGAGAAAAAGGTGATCATTGAATAAGTTACTTCTGTTGGATCACTAAAAAGTCCAAATTTTCAAAAAACTAGCATGAATACTGTAGGACACAAACTGGGGGACCAATTTCGCATAAACTTACATTGTAAATCGAATCTGTCACCAACACCCAATTCAGAGCGGTATTTAAAAAAAAAAAATGTTCTAGACATAATGAGTAAAGGCAAAATAGCCCTATAAATGTAGCCTGTACAGGTGATATATACATACATACAAAGCCAGTCAGCTGGACCTACTAAAAAACTGAAGAAACCTATATTGACAGTTTTGGTTGACAGTTTCTAACAGTAATCCAAAGGTTTAATATCTGGTGGATGAATCAACATTTCCCAGTCAAGCTGTTACAATTTTTGCCTGGTCATCAAAGAAACGTGTTTTTAAGCGTTATCTTGACTGGATATTACGCAGTTTCTCTCAATTAATCCCAGACAGTTGCTTTTGATCGATTGCTTCCTTCAATTGATCTAATTGGAAGCAGTACTTATTTAAATCAATCATTTGTTTCTACAGAAGAAGCTCATTATAGAGACCCCCCCCTTCCAATCCAATTATATACACACCATCACCTTCTTTGGATGAAGACCTGCCTTTGGTATAGTTGAGGGTGATTTATTCACTTGCGCCATGATCTCTATTCGACATTATTACACTAAATCCATTTTTCATTGCCTTTCACAATTTGTTTGAAAAGTGACAGGGTTCGCACTTGAACAAGTTGTTTTTCCCTCCACTTAACTTGTCTGGAAGCTACTCATCAATGTGATTAACATAAAACAGATGCAAATGACTTAAAGGTATGTTGATTATCTTATACGTTGTATAACACTGATAAGTCGAAACTGTCGACCTAGGTTTGTTAAATTTTCAAGTTGGTCTGGCTGGCTGGCTATACATGTATCCAGTATACAGAATACACCTATAAAGCTAGACGGCTGAAATTTTCAACATTTACTCCATATTATCTCAAGAAAAATTTTTTTTGTGCTCTTTAACCCCCTCCTTGTTTTTTTGCAGGTGGATTCAATTTGCAATGAAGGTTTTTGCTCAATTGATCCCTTACTATGTGTCCAGTAGCATTCATGCTTGTTTTTTATTTTTTAATACAGACTTTTTTTTTAGTGATCATTGCCCAACAAAAGGTCAAAGGAGTAACTTATTTATTGGTCATGCCTTTATAAAATTTTTTTAAATTGATCACATCCAACATGGCATGCTGCCAAAAGTCATTGGTCATGTAATGGTTTCTATTGAGTGACTAACCAGACCTGTTCTCAAGTGATGTCTTGATTTGATTGCTATCACCCTCAACTGTTCTAGTCAACTGTGGGGCATCACTCAGTGATAATTCTTTAGCACAAAGTTTTGTAAACCACTTTTGACACATCTTATCAGTCACAGTACTTTTTCCATAAACTGTACAGATCATTTTTGTATTTGTTGCATTTTTACCTTTCTTAAAATGAAAAGGCATAAAATGCCAAAATTCTTGTTAATTTTTTCTCCATCTTCAATTTTACAATCAATAAACATTATACCGATTTTGATAACTTTAAAAAAATGCATATTGATATGGTAGCAATACAACAATACAATCAAAAGTGATTTTTAAATATAGTTAATTGAAACTAAATGCTCCTAATACTATCTACCAGCAAGAACAGATCAAAGTTTCCAGGCCACTCAATTCAAAACAGACTCTTGTATCCTACATCCTAACATTGTTAAGGCTATCAAACCAGTTAACATCGATTGTCACACTTGTTACCAAACCAATCAATATGAATGTCAACATGAATATAGAAAAAAGAAAACATACTAATCAATTTTAAAGCTGAAAATGATATCTAAAATCACATACTTAGTTAATCAATGTTTTATTGATAAACAAAATCTGCATCAGGTAGTAACAAATGTACTGAATTTTTTTTTCTTTTTAAAAATAATTGCAACAAATTCTGCTGTTATAGTCAGGAGAGTTGGCTAACAATTTAATATTAGTAATGAATATTAATATCATGTCTATTTGAAGAAGCTTGGAAATTTGTCAAAGGTAGGAAAATGGATCACACAAGACCAATCCATTGCAAATATCTATGTCTTGTGTTTCACAGCATTCTAAGCAGCTCCATGTGCTTTGGGGGGGACAGAGTTGTTACTAGGGATGGGAAAAAGATCCTTTTCAAAAGGTAGCCAGATTAAAGTGGTACAACTGTATTTTCAAGTTTTACCTATCCGACAAAAAAGTGACCCTCTTCTTTCCATGTGGATTATGTGCATGAGTAAAGCCCCAAAACACTAACAACAAAAAGAATGATATCAATAGTCCAAACAGCTTTTTGAATGACGGAGACTCATCACAAAATTACAGACAGTATCTTTGTACACCTGAGGAAGTCCATAGAATTGAGTGGCTTAAATCTTGTAATAACGAAAACAACAAAAAGAATAAGATGATAGGAGACTTATCTGATTAAAAATATTAAAACACTGGTTAAACTCTGGTTTTAAACTAAATTCCCTGTTATTATTACTAAAAAGTTAGAAAGAATATCTTAATCCAATAATTACAATGAAAACAAGAAGGATAACAACAAAACATCTGCTGATTAAATCTTAGTATTTGTGTACTTATATCAAATCATTTTACTTGATACAAAAGAGTACAGTTAAACCTTTTTAATCCAGCAAACTTAGGACCCAGCCATTGCCAGAGCATTAACTCTCAACTCGTCCAGGCTGGGAGTGGATATAGGTGCACTTTAAATTTTGAGTCATATATGAAAGAAATGCCTGAATATGGAAGCCATTTTGAATACATAATGAATTCACGTGGCCTTTATATCAATATATGAGATCTGTATCTTTGCTTAGTAACCCTTAAAAAAAAAAAAAAAAGGCCCGAATGAGTTGAATTTATAAACTGTCTGCAATTGATAGCGGAACTCTTCAATGAATCGCGTAAAAAATAGTAAAACTCTTCATCAAATGATCAAAGGGAGATTTTAATTGGAATTTATCTCTCTAAAGTGACATACTATTTTCTTTGAATGAATTTGAGAGTTAAAATGCAGGAAAACAGAAATTTTTTAAAAAGTAAAATGATGTAATAAATTCTAGCAGTTGATTGATTTTTATTGTTTTTCCAAATAGTGCAGATAGTACAATAATACATTCTGATATAATTTATGTAATCTAAATTACATTATGATAAATTATTACCTTCAACTTACCTCATGTTTTCTTCTTTGCTTGTATCAAAAAGAATTTACAAAATTTGGAAAAATTGAGAAATACACGTCTAATTTTGTGCTAAAATAAACATTGAAAGTTTTTTGAATTTACTCTTTTAAACTGCGGTTAAGTTTCTACACATTCAGTTTGACAAATCAACTTATAAACTGCTAAATTATGGTTTGAAATCTAGTGGTAGATTTAAATTGTCCCAGACTACTGGGGGTGCCAGGTTATAACTGTACAGCGTTTATCTGAGTACTTGAATCTGGGGGCCATCCATGCCCCTGGGGAGCCCAAAGCAGAGTTTGATTTGGGAGCCCCTATCATCATTTTAAAGCATTAAGCAGAATTTGATTTGCGGTCACTTCTAGCTTATTAGTGGCTATGGTGCCTTAAGAAGCCACTTAGTTTGCTAATGTCTCCGGGTAAGTTCTGCTTGAATCAAATCCTCTTACCAAACCAAAAGAAAATGGATAAATAGAAAATGAAATAATCACTCAGATATTGAAAAATTACTTGAAGGTTTAGTTTTGAATCAATTGTTATGTTATCATCATCGATTCTAATATTTTCTGATTAAACTGTGAAACTGTTACAAACTCTTTCTGTTCCTGGTAATTAGTGTATTTTCGGATCGATTATGTCTAAAAAGTATAGAAAATGTCAATTTTTCTGCCATTTAAACTTTGCTTTTGAGACCAAGACAGTAATAATTCAAAATCTACTCATTTCCATCTGGACAATGGGAAAATTCACACATTTTCAATAACATAAAAACAATTGCATACAAATATCACTGTCCTGGCCACAAAAGTGACGTTTGAAGGGAATGATAACCAATTTCCAGACTTTTTACACAAAAGCAATTATAAAATAACACTGACTACCCAGGAAAAAAAAAATCACATTGGAAGATGTTATACCTAATTTCTATATAGACCGATTTCAAAAAGTATTGGAGCAAACAAGAATTATGAAATTATGAAAGACAGTTATGATATAGTGTAAAGGAGAACTGACTGAAAACATATTTCAAAGAGTTTGTGTTGCTTACACCATGTTTTGGACGATCCTTTCTACTTTCTCCTTCAGGTGCATTATCTGAATGTGATGGGGGTAAATAGGATTTTTCCAATGGTAACAACGCTGTAGTCTTGGATTTCTGTGATATCTTTTTCTTTTCTGAGAAAAATCAAAGCGGCAGCACTTATGAACAAGTCAACAGAGCGTCCAACCCATTGTGGCTTCCACTACTCAACATGGTCAAGGTAGGGAAATCCACGTTTAAGAAGGAAAGAAAAAGATGAAACCTAAATCCAAAATTATAGCATTATTACAATTGGGAAAATTCTGTTCATCACCATCACTTTTGGATAGTACAACTGAAGAAGCCTGTAGAATGGATTGGCTGAAACATTGTGTTGACAAAACAAACAGCAAAAAAACTCTTTAAATATAGGAGAAAACATTGCAGCCATCCATTTTTGTGGAATAGTCGAGGACATTATAGAATCCATTAAAAATCTCAAATGGCAGTGAGCTGGCCATGTTGCAAGAATGTTGGACAACCGTTGAACATCGTGACTCATGACATGGATCCCCGCCGAGATCACATGCGCAACTGAGGCTGGCAAAATATTAGATGGAGAGACGAGCTAGACAAATTCAGAAAGTACTAGCTCCGCGATGCCCATGATAAAGAGAGTGTGGCGAATCCTTGGGAAGGTCTATGTCCAACGACGGATGTTAAAAGACTGATGATATTGATGAGGATTTCCTTTCATCCTACATTTTGTCAAACACCAATCTAAATCGGAGGCTGGAGTTGACTTGGTATTTCTACCGTAAAAAGAACAATCCTCACCAAAGTTAGGGAGTAAATTATTCACTGTTTATCCGTCCTGTCATGTCAAACCGATATATAGAATTAACAATTCCCTACTGAAATTTTGAATCATGACCCACTGATTGGTCACTGACTGAGCCAAACCCAAGAGTCTTACTTATTCAGTTTATGCATATATATATATATATATATATATATATATATGCAATACAAAAGTTGCTGTCAACATCAGAATAGGAGTAAAGATCTACTCTGCAGCAGCCAGGCTTGTTTCCATGCAGATTGGAAATAAAGAAAAAGCTCACAACATGACAAACTGTCCACTTAGATAGTGTAATGGTTAGTGCATCTTCCTCAAATGCTGAAAGTCCTGGGTTCCATTTCCTGTATGAGTGAAGATTGTGGAAAAATCTTCATTAGGAGAAATTTCTCTGAGCATTCAGCAGCTAATTGAGTACACTCTAAACTGTGTGATCAGGGTACGGGTATCCCTTTGGTAGACTTGCCTCCTACCAAGGGAGCAGTCATAAAAAAACTTGAGACTTGTAAGGATCACTAAGCTGATGCATGCAACAGAAACAGGGACTTTGTCACGGCCGTCATACTCTGCTGAGGGTTGTCTCTTGGGAGACGTGAAGCTTTACCTTTACCATGACTCAAACTCACATACCTTTTACTTTCAAAAAGCTACCTATCTATGACACTGCTCTACCAACTGAGCTACCAGAGATTTCATGTCTCACAGAAGATCAAATCTAACCCATAAACTCATTCCCCGCCCCCCGATCATTCAGCATCATAATTGTTATTGTTTTTATGTATACTAGTTGTAGTTGTAGTAGCAGTAATATATTCCTAATGCATTATTTTTTTTTAGATGATGCATTGTCAACTAATATTATTTACGAGGGGAGAGAAAATTTCAAAATACTAATACATACCTGGGTACCGGTACTAGAGACATATGTAGCAAAATGGTCTTGCAGACTATTCATTAGTGTGGTGAATTTGATTTTCATTCTATGATCCCTTCTAACCATTTCTCATTGACTTGTGTCAGACTTTGCTAATCTTGGAAATTATTCACATTGTGGCCCTTTGCCAGACTAAGCTAAGCTTAGTAAATACCAAGCATTGAGGCCCTGTTTCTAGACTAAGCTAAGCTTAGTTAATTTCCATCATTATGGCCCTTTGCCAGACTAAGCTAATCCTAATTAATATCTACTATACTGATGTCATTTAATTAAGTGAAATGAAATAATTCAAGTCAATCAAGTGAGGCATGTAATTAGGTTAATTAGGGCTTATGAATTAGATGGAGTAATCCTCTATTAGCTTTTCCAGTCAAAATCTTAACCTTTCGAGAATCGTGAATTTGGTTTGTAAAACTTGATTTGTACAGGAAATGAAAATATGACAGAATGGTTAGAGATGACGACAACAACAACAACACTATACTTGCATGTCATGAACCAACTAACAAGAATTGCAGATAATCATGATGTTTCAAAATGAAATTAAAAGGTGTAAACCACCTTGAAATAAAGGTATATAATTAAAAATTCTGAAGACTGGGAAGCTAAAAAAAAAGGAAAAAAGAAAAGTGTGAAAAGTGAAAAGCTAAAAAAAAAAAAATAGTGAAAACTGGAAAGCTAAAAAAAAAATGTGAAAACTGGAAAGCTAAAAAAAAAATGTGAAAACTGGAAAGCTAAAAAAAAAATGTGAAAACTGGAAAGCTAAAAAAAAAATGTGAAAACTGGAAAGCTAAAAAAAAAATGTGAAAACTGGAAAGCTAAAAAAAAAATGTGAAAACTGGAAAGCTAAAAAAAAAATGTGAAAACTGGAAAGCTAAAAAAAAAAAAATGTGAAAACTGGAAAGCTAAAAAAAAAAAATGTGAAAACTGGAAAGCTAAAAAAAAAAAATGTGAAAACTGGAAAGCTAAAAAAAAAAATGTGAAAACTGGAAAGCTAAAAAGAAAAATGTGATAACTGGAAAGCTAAAAAAAAAAAATGTGAAAACTGGAAAGCTAAAAAACAAAAGTGATAAGTGAAAAGCTAAAAAAAAAGTGAAAAGTGAAAAGCTAAAAAAAAAGTGAAAAGTGAAAAGCTAAAAAAAAAGTGAAAAGTGAAAAGCTAAAAAAAAAGTGAAAAGTGAAAAGCTAAAAAAAAAGTGAAAAGTGAAAAGCTAAAAAAAAAGTGAAGTGAAAAGCTAAAAAAAAAAAAGTGAAAAGTGAAAAGCTAAAAAAAAAAAAGTGAAAAGTGAAAAGCTAAAAAAAAAAGTGAAAAGTGAAAAGCTAAAAAAAAAAAAGTGAAAAGTGAAAAGCTAAAAAAAAAAGTGAAAAGTGAAAAGCTAAAAAAAAAAAAAAAAAAAGTGAAAACTGGAAAGCTAAAAAAAAGTTTGATTTTTTTCTTCCCAAGTCAAAAATAAAAAAAACAACCTCGTCTTTTAGTACTTGAAAATGAGAAGTATGCTAGTAATTTCTTGATCTATCATTATCTAATTTTATTGCTCACATGAACTGTAATATCATTTACAGTCTTTATTTATCCCATTCAGTGTAAATATTTACATGGTTCACTGCAGAGACATTGCCAATATGCCATTCTCAAATAATCGACTAAATTTTTAACCTTTTATACGGGTTACAGAACATTTATACCCAACCTAATTTAACAATATCAATACTGACTATGTTAGGGATGAATGTACGAACATTTCAATATCTCAAAAATTTTGAATTCCAAAAGGAGTGTGGTCCCAAGTGTTTTGGATAAGATATTGTGCACCCTAGGTAACAAAATCTTGATAAAATATTTTTTGGATTATTTTCATCTGATTCATCAAGTTCTGAAGATGATGGGAATAAACATGCAAATAATAACAAAACTGACCACACTAGCTATTTATGTAACATGTGACACCATATATATGAAATACATAGGTAGGGCCTACATTTAGATATGATATTAAGAAATACTCAGACAGGCCCACAGTTTGATATGATGATTCAAAACCAGACTTACTTACAGTTAGATATGATGATATAAAATAGATAAAGTCCTACACTTAGATATGTAAAATAGATCGACAGACTTACAGTTGGATATGAAAGCATACAATCCTTAGCTAAGTATAAAGTTAGATAATATATTATTAAAGCTGAATAAAATGATAGACAGCCAGTGAGATCAGTTATTGGCAGGCTTCCAACTTAGCCATAAAATTTATGAACATGCTCACTGAGGTATTAATGATTTACTGGAAACATTCAAAGTAGAACTGAACATTCTGAAGAAATATTAGGCCATGCCTTGTATTAAAGGCTGCCTTGGAGACTTCTTGGTTTAGACTAGGGTCAGCAGATGATACTGATGGTGGTATACAGGGACAAGATTTTTGGTAAGAAGCCAAATTTGGCAGATGTAGCCATGGAAACAGACAGATTCTTTGAATGAGTTCCAACTTTTTGTGGTATTTGAAATTTGGATGATTTATTTTAACAGGAATTTAGGATTACATCAGCCATTCTCAACAGTGGTTCCCCAGAACCCCAAGGTTCCCGAACTGAGAGGTCAATTAGTTTGGTTGTGCTTTGTACAGCCAAGCCAATACATGCAAGTGGTGTCTGTTGATTGGTAAGGGGAAAAAAGTCTTGGGATGGATAGCAGTCATCATCATCATTAATCTTTTAACGTCAGTCGTCGGACATAGACCTTCCCCAGGATTCGCCACAATTCTCAATCATGGGCATCGCGGAGCCAGTATTTCCTGAATCCGTCTAGTTCATCTCTCCACCTTGTGTTCTGTCGGCCTCGTTTTCTTGTGTGATCTCTGGGGATCCATGTTGTGAGACATGATGTCCATCGGTTGTGTTTCATTCTTGCAACATAGCCTGCCCATTGCCATTTGAGGTTTATTAATAGTTTCTATGATGTCACAGACACCCGTTTTCTTCCTTATATACTGTGCTGTCTTGTGATCTCTCCATGTAAGGTTGAGCATGATTCTCTCATGCGCATGTTGCATGCTTCTCAATTTGTAGGTCTGTCTCTTGGTTAGGTTCCATGTTTCAGCTCCATAAGTGATTATTGGGAGAATGTAGGCACTAGATCTTAAATGAAAACAAACCAAAAACACTAAAAATTGTAGTACGTCTGTGTTAATTTATCACTTTTTTGCACTGACCAAACAAGAAATGCGCTGAATTTATTGCGAGAAGCTTAAAGTTAAAAACAATGTATCCACGAAACCATTTAATATATCATACAGAGAAAAATCTATGATAATTGATATCAGAAAAGATTTTAAAAAGATCAAAAACACAATGGGTCATTTCCCGAAAAGGAGTAATGCAGAGTTCAAAGATGTTGTTTGTAATGGCAAAGAATCCTCTTCGATCCAAACTTTTAGCAAAATTCCCTCCCTTAGACTAGAAATTCATACCCAAGGGACCTGAGCTATCTGAATGAAAAAAAAAACAAAAAAAAAACAGTTCCTTCAAACATCTGATTTTGAGAGTTCAGAGAATTACTTAAGGGAATAAGTGATTTCATTACTAGAAAGAAAAAAAAGAAAAAGAAAAAGAAAGAAAGAAAAAAAAAGAAAAAAAGAAAAAAAAGAAAAAAAAGAAAAAAAGAAAAGAAAAAAAAGAAAAAAAAGAAAAAAGAAAAAAAAGAAAAAAAAGAAAAAAAAGAAGAAAAAAAAGAAAAAAAAGAAAAAAAGAAAAGAAAAACGGAATATATATTTGCACAAATACACTCACAATACATACACTCCCACACATTATAAATAAACTAGAATATACCAGTCCAAAATGACTGGTTTATTTATGTACGTATCAGTACAAAGGAGCCTGAAGCTATTTTATTAGATAATCTATTTTTAATAATTCAAGAATCCTAATTTTCTGTCTTTTCTAAATCTCATCTCAACACAAGCTGTTTTAATGTGTGATGATCAGGCATGATATCTTAAGAGTTTCTATGATGTAATTTTTTTGTTAAGTCATTGTAAGAAGGTAAATTAACCGATGAGATCATCCATTTGAATGCAAACAAACAGAAAAATTAGCATGTAAGCTTATGAAATGGTTATATATATATATATATATGTACACACACACACACAGAGTAGGGAGTTTGACCAATATATTCAAACCAATGTAGTATGTACATTTGCTGCTACCCTTGTGAATATACCTGCCCAAGTGTATTACTTTTCAGTTAATTTTATGATCTAATTCCCTGAACTTTTGGACTGCACTTTGTACATACATATGAATGCACAAGTACAAGAGGTCTCTCTGCAAAGTATTCAGCAAATTTGTTCAATATATCAGGAAAAAAAAATAGGAGTCCGAGACATCATAAAATCTATTAGAAAACTCAAATGGCAATGGGCTGGTCAGGTTTCAAGAATGTCAGACAACTGAAGGACATCACAAACTCACAACTTGGATCCCCAGAGATTACATGTGTAACTGAGGCCAGCAGAATACAAGATGGAGAGACAAACTAAACAAATTCAGAAATTATTGGTTCCGTGATGCTCATGATAGAGAGGTCTGGCAAAATCCTGGGGAAGGTCTACATCCAACGACAGCTGATAAAAGACTGAGATAATGATGAATAATTATCTGTGATTATGATAAACAGCTTTTTCTTGTACATCCTAAAAATCTGATAGAAAATCCTAGAATGCTAAGTCAGCTATTTTGAATGGAATAAAAATAACCCTCAAGTGCCAAGAGAAAACATTAGGAAGAAAAAAAATAGACACTTGTATTTCTTAGCAGCCTTCCTATTGTAACTTAATTACAAGTCCCAAGATTAGAGGTCAATGAGTTCAGCTGTGCTTTGTTCAGCCAAGTCAATACATTTAACTTGTAAACAGCCAAGGATAAGAAACTGTCAACATAAACTAACACCAAAATAGTCAACAAAGTCAACCAAGTATCAATATTGCCAAGTTAGTGCTTTTTATGCTAAAATTTAGCAGATTTCTTGTTTTGGCCGGGCTAAAATTGCTAAATAAGCATGCGCATTTTGGCTAGTTTTGAAGCCATTTTCAGCAACTTTTCAGTGGATTTTGGCCATTTCAGGCGGTCAAACTAGTATGCAAAATATTTTTTTGATTTTCAAACACTATGTATGCACTATGCATACAAGCCATACCAACGGAACTAGATGACCCTAAATTTAAAGATTTACTCCTTATGTCTAGAAAAAAAACTTTTGTTTTTTTGAACTTGCCACCCTGAATAGGTTTAGAAAGGGATTCAATTTGTATTGTAAGTTTATGCTTAATTGATACCTTAGTTTGTGTCCAGCAGCAGTCAACCTATTTTTTTTTTTGAATTCAGTCATTTTTAGTAGTCACTGCAAAAAAAATAGGGAGAAGTAACTTGTTTCTTGATCACTCCTGATTTAAATTTCGCAATTGATCATCCCTACTCCCTCCACACACATGGCATGCTGCCAAAAGACACTTAATGGTTTCTATCGAGTGACAAACCAGACCTGTTTTTCAATGTTTTAACTCCTGTGGTGGGTTTTTCTAGTAAACAAATTAATGAAAATTGAAAGTCTTTATAAAGGTTTTATCTTCCTATGAATCAACTTCCAGCGTCACAAAATTGGTTGGTTTATTTATTTGTCTGTTCAGTCACAAAGGAAATGGGAGAATAATTTTTGTACCATTTTCAAGTCTTATCACCTCTCTAGCTCGCCACAGCTGCTGTTCTCATCTTCCCACACAGTCACTTCTAATCTATATGATACACAAGTTCTGCGTACATTGGGTGGGTTTGGGGTAATCATACTGGTGGAAAGAGGATGATATGTACCAATAGCTGGTTGACTGGAGAGAGGGGCAGATTTGAAAGTAGAAGATTAAAAAGAAAAGAAAAAAGCTTGTTTGAAAAGTAAAATCCATCACATTATCTCTTAAACCAGTTAAAAATCAAAATCTTTATCACAAACCATTTGAAATCATTGAATTAAAGAATAGATGGAATCATTTATGCATGGATAACTTATACAAAAACATATCATCATCAGTCTTTCATCGTCCATCGTTGGACATAGACCTTCCCCAGGATTTGCCAGACTTCTCTATCATGGGCATTGCGGAGCCAATACTTTCTGAACTTGTCTGGTTTGTCTCTTCATCTTGTATTTTGCCAGCCTCAGTTACGCATGTGATCTCTGGGGATCCATTTGTAAGTTCTGATGTCCCTTGGTTGTCGGTTATTCTTGCAACATTGCCATTTGAGTTTTCTAATGGATTCTATGATGTCTCGAACTCCTGGTTTTTTCCCCACAATATATTGTGCCGCCTTGTGATCTCTCCATGTAAGGTTGAGTATGATTCTCTCATGTGTGCATTGTATGCTTCTCAGTTTGTGGATCTGTCTCTTGATTAGGTTCCATGTTTCAGCTCCATAAGTGACAATCGGGAGGATGCATTGGTTGTATACTCTTCTTTTTAGGATTAATGGGATCGTCTTGTTTTTGAAGAGTGATTTTTCGCTTAATTTCTTCTTTCGTGGGTTTCAGTGAAATTTGTTGTCCTAGGTAGATGTAGAGGACTACTTACTCCAGTTTTACATCTCCAATTTTGACAGTTGTGTTCTTACATTTGCAATTAATTTATCCATGCTTGAATTATTCTATCATTTTTGACAGGTACAATGTTATTATACACAAAATACATTGAAATGAAATATTTTAGTAATTTAAACTAGTATTAAATATCTAAAAACACGGATTTTCATATAAGGCCATCTTGCATTTAGTACTAATGTGACTACTCCAAGTTCTGCATTTCATAAACATAATTTATTTTTTCTTGTGGAGTTTTACCATTTTGTGAAAGGATAACAGAGTAAGACAAGTTATCTCATCCGTGGCAGTCAAATGGTTAAAGATGTGGTTGGTGTAGATTCATTATAGGAATGAGGCCTTGGGAAGGGTGGTCAGTGTCTAGATCTTAAATTATGGGTAAGGATATTACTAGAAAGGACAGAGGTGAAGCAAAATGAATCTTTGTGACAAGGAGTGATCAGTAGATCTTAATGGAGAAGAACGGTAAATTGAGAGAGGAAGAGGGACAAAAGGAACGAGTTGAAGAGGATTCGGATATTTTGAGTATGTTGACTCTCTCTTGCATAACACTGAATATTCTTGAATAATGGACTTGATTTGATTGCAATCAACTTCAACTGGTCCATCCGACCATGGAAGATCATTCAGCAAGAAATCTTCAAAACAAAACATCTCAAACCACTTTCGACACTTTTAATCATTCATATTCATCATCAGTCTGTTAGCGTCTGTCGTTGGACACAGACCTTCCCCAAGATTCCCCAGACCTCTGCATCATGAGCATTGTGGAGCCAGTACTTTCTGAATTTATCTAGTTCGTCACACCATCTTACTTTCTATCAGCTAAAGCTTTGTACCAATCTCTGGGGATCCACATTGTGAGTTGTGATGTCCAGCGGTTGTCTGGCATTCTTGTAACATGTCCGGCCCATTGCCATTTGAGTTTTCAAACAGTTTCTACAATGTCACGGACTCCTGTTTTTTCTCTAATATACTGTGCTATCTTATGATCTCTCCATGTAAGGTTGAGCACGATTCCCTCATATGCACGTGGTTTTACCTTTTCTATAAACTGTACAGATTGCTTATTGTGTTTCTTGAAAAAATAAAAACCAGGATTTACCAAGAATGTCACTAATTTCTTCAATATTGCAATTTCTGCACTCAAATTTTATTATAAACAAAAATCTGACAATTTTAACATTTTAAAAAGAACTAGACAGATATAGCAGCTGCCATAATACAATGAAAACCATCATTTTGAATGAAATTAGTTAAAACTAAATGCACAAAATGTCATAACACCGAAAAAAGTGTTATTTTTGGATGAACTTCGTTAAAACTAAACACTCCTCATGTCATCTAAAGACAAACAGAAATAAAGTTTTGGCTAATCCAATAAAAATGCACGCTGACATCACAACAGTCTTTTTGAATGAAGTTGATTAAAACTGAATGCTACTAATGCCATCTAAAGATAAAAACAACTGAACTATTTGGTTAACCTGATACTTATCTTGTGTTTTAAATTCATAAAATCTAAGGGAAATCTATGTCCAGATTGAAATAATCCCCCTTTGTTCGTTAAAAAAAAATTTTCTTTTCCAATTCATAGAAGAGTTTCTCAATTTTTTTTTTTTTTTTTTTTTAATTTCTATTCATTGATGAATTCCACAGTCAATACAAGTGGTCCATGAATTTAAGAGTTGAGCTCAAATTATGAGACAGTTCAACAAAATCTTATTTTCTTTCATTCCTCTGCCTCTCAGCCTACTTTTTATCAGTCTGGACTTTTTTTTAAACACAATTACAAGCTGGAATTAAACATCTAAAAAAAAACAAAAAAAAAAAAAAATCTAAAACAAACTTTTTTTTCTTTTCCGCATTCAAATTTTATTAACAAAGGAACCCGACACTCAGCATCCTGGCAAATTAAAGAAAAAAAAAAAACTTCCTTTTTAACAAAAACAGAATTTTCTTATTTTTAATTAATGTCACGAGTTGTTGATTCTAACATTAGACATTTTCCATAGGTTTGATATTCAGCATTATTAGAAATGGTCAACCAAAACTGTCACCATATGTTTCTTTAGTTTGGCTGGCTATGTATTTGTATATGCATATGTATGGACAACACCAATGGAGCTAAAAGGCTAAAAAAAGTAAAAAAATCTCTTTATTATGTCTGCGAAAAACATTGTTTTTTGCATGAGGTTTTAGCTGGGGTTCAATTTGTAATGTAAATTCATGCTAAATTTCCCCCCACCATGCATCCAGCAACATTGATGCTTGTTTTTTTTTTTAAATTGAGACATTTTTCTGGAGATCACTGCCCAACAAAAGGTGAGAGAAGTAACTTATTCATTGATCACCCTCTATTTTCAATATTTTGTCATTTACAAACTAACTACCCCATCATCATTTTTATTGAGTGACTACCCAGACCAGTTTTACAGAAAATGATATGGAAAAAAGAACGAGATGAACTTTTTGAATCTCCCGAGTCATATATATCTTGAGGTTTCAATGACCTCTGGGATATATATGGCCCCTAGATCTCTTTTATAAGTCTGTGGGGATACATGCCTTACATAAAGTAAATGATATTTTCCTGGCCTAAATGTTTCCTGGGAAAAAATAAGGATAAGTGTCTGATTTATCAACTCATTTAGGCCTAGATTTTTTCAAAGATTACAAAGCAAGGTCAGCACTTCATAGATTCAAGTTTTTTCATTTTCTAAGAAACTCTGGGAAGTCATATATCATTTTGAAGGTTATAAGATATGGATTTCATTTAGGGCAAAATAATGCAAATATAATGGTCATGTGACTTCATTACGTAAGCAAATTGACGGCAAAATTTAAAGCACATTTATGTGAACTCCAGGTTTGAAAAAGTTGACAGAAAAAGTTTTTTTTTTTAACCTTTAAATAAAAATCAATGTTTTTGGCTTTTTTATACCCTTTCAAGAATATAGGCACTGAGCACCTTAATAAGCTGGTCTTGAAAGGATAAGAGACCATTTAATTATCTGCCAACATTCTGAACTGTTCATCCTGAGGTGCCTTAACCAAGCTCCTTTATCAAAACATTAGTCCCATTCCACTTCGATGATCCACTAACAATGTATATCGCACGGCTTTCAGACCAGATCGAGCAGTTTTATATTAGTGAATGGAATATTTTCAGCTGATTGCTGACAGCTCCAATAAATCATAACCATGGGTACAACTTTTGATCACACCTTTACCCATTCGGATTGTAAAAAGCACTTATTTTTTTCAATTTTTAAAAATTTATTTCGGTCTTCCTTCCGGACTAGCCTCACTCTACTCCCACCATTTCCTCTTCATTTGAGCATAAAATACGAATGTTGGTAATAAATTTTTTAAAAGTATAATTAATACCTATTTACACTCGCCATTGGGGAATGACACCCAGCATTCTTCATGCATTAAAGAAGAAAACCAAGACCAAGGTTTGTAAAAATGAAAAATTAGTTACAAAAGACTCATTTATAACGTGGTAGGAAATTATGGACCCCAACTCGTGTTATAACAGGTCTTCAGCGTATAACTCTTTGGATGGAATGCCCTTCAAATATTAAAGTAAATACTTTTCTCATTATTAATTTTTGACTATATATTATCATTGCTTTTTTTATCAGAACTATCTAGATTGAATAACCTCAAACAATTATTGAAAGGTGTCTCTCCATTATTACTTTTTGACAACAAAGTGTTGCTTTTTTTTATCACAACTATCTAGATTGAATACAGTCCAATAATTATAGAAAGGTGTTTCTTCATTACCAAAACATTTTTGACTAGTTTTTCCTTTATTTTATTATGCCTTATACTGCAACTTTCAAGGTCGAATACCAACTAAAAGGAAGGTAATGTAAAATTGAAAAAGTAGCTTCTAATGAGACTTGATCTAGCATCCAATATTCCAGGAGCTCATTTTTCATGGACAATGTCTTAACCATTATGATCATAGAAACCCATGGCTAGATGGGGCAAGAATCTAGTCACATTGCTACTTCTAGACTCCAGGACAAATTATTTTGTTTTTACTCCCTATGGACATCACATCTCACAACATGGATCCCCAGAGATCACATGAGAAACCGAGGCCAATAGAACACAAGATGGAGAAATGAATGAGACAAATTCAGGACATACTGGCTCTGCGATGCCCATGAAAGAGAATTGTGGCAAATCCTGGGGAAGGTCTCTGTCCAACAACGGACTTTGAAAGAATGATGATGAATAGTCTTAAAGATACTGTTTGGAGACCCAAGAAGAAACTGCAATAGAAACAAACATATGAAGCAGGAGCTTCTTAATGACCATGATTGGACTACATACTAAATATTTATCAAATCATCAAATGCGTTTTTGAATGTTTGATAATTGTATTGATTACATTTCATAAGATATTTGACTGAAACTTGTTATATAGACTAATTTGTGCGTGCCCTCTACAACCAAACTCTAATAAAAGACCTCTGACATGGTATTCAGTCAAAATTCTTCAATGTTTCACTATAGCTTTCGTTTGCTAATCACAACCTATTTTCAATATGCTATTATAATAAAGTGAAACATACCAAGCATTTTTCTTATTTCATTGCATGAATATTTATCTGGTTAATCTTTTGTGCTATTTTTCATTTTCACACCCCATACCCTTCAAGAAAATAGAGTAAAAGCCTGATTATTTATTTTGGGATTTTTCACAGGATGCATTCCATTGTCGATATAATATCAAATAGCCAGAATACTTTCCAAACAGATCTTGTTATCATTTTGTAAAAAAAAATGTCACTGTTACCAGGGTTTAAAGCAACTTCATATAAGATAGAAATACTTATTGAATCGATTACACTGGTCAATAAAGTTTCCTCGGGAACTTGTTGTGGTGGTCAATATAATTTTGGATGCTGATTCCGGAAACATAACCAGTTTTCTTGTATTATGTCTAGTTTTTATGAGGAGATGATAGCTGTATCATATAACCCTTATAGAGCCCCAAAGGGGGTCCAGAGTTCAATGTGTTCAGCTTGTCCTGTACAGTATCTTCTTTGTAAATCTGATAAATAGTAATTTCGAATTTCTGCATTGAAAAGTTCTGACCGATACAAATCTTGTTTTCATTTAACCATAGCATCATATACAGTCGAACTGAAAAAAGTGTCAGTAGCAAAGAAACATAAAAACAAAAAACGAGAAATGCTAGAGTGAAATGGACTTGAAATTCATTATCAGTATTGGAAATTGCTCAAAAGAAAAGTTGTACTGCAACCTTAATGAGAAAAAGTTTAATTTTGCTGACTAGAGTTATGAGATTGCAAAATGGAAAGCCCTACAACGTTGTTTTTTGAATTCAATATAATAAATCAAGTCAAACAGCTGAATTCATTTCCAGATTCAGAAAAGAAATCTCAAAAAGAAATGATACTCTCACCGCTTTCAACATTCTTTTAAATTATGAATTCACATGAAAAAATGTTCAACAGATATTTGGTTTCAATTAATTATCATACAGACATTTTTTTTTTATGAAAAAATAAAAAATAAATACCTTGAAACTTGATAATTGCAACAGAAATTTTTCTCTAATTAGAGCTTTTTGTTTAATTCAACTTTTCAAGTGCTCAAGTCACTATAAGGGAAATACAGCACGGTTGGTAATATAATGCAGGTGGACGGTTGACCCCAAAATATTGATTTAGCTCCAAAATAGCAATATTCAGCTCTAACATGGCTAACACTCACTCGAAAACAGCTAAACATGTCTCCAAAATAGCTGAATTCAAGCGTAGCTCAGTTATAATGTAGTTGGCTTTCTTGGACTACAACATCCACCAGTATCATCAAGACAAGAATGTCTGGAATATATATATATAAATGATTTGAACAAATGATATGACTGGTTAAGGTGGAGTTTGCTATGGGTCTGGGTGACTTTGAAGTCCCCAGTATTGGATGTGTCTGAGGGAGGGGGTAGATGTGGATGTGGGGTTATTGTTAGTTTATGAATTAGATATCTGTGTGATTAGTGTTGTTAAGTTTGGTGTTGAGTCCATTAGGGT
Organism: Thysanoteuthis rhombus; assembly: GCA_963457665.1. Lineage (NCBI taxonomy): Eukaryota > Metazoa > Mollusca > Cephalopoda > Oegopsida > Thysanoteuthidae > Thysanoteuthis > Thysanoteuthis major. The sequence goes on along the minus strand of OY735240.1, from coordinate 23,421,541 downwards.
AGAGAGTTTTGAGTTTGTTGATCCACAAATCCTCATGTCTTTCTAGAACTTTAGTTATGTCCATGGTAGTATTTTTTTCAATTATGTGTGTGTGTGTATATATATATATATATATATATATATATATATATATATATATATATATATATATATATATATATCCACAAACATAATTCTTGTCCTTCATGGTTAAAGATGATCATGGCTTCAGTTCTGAGCAATGCTGGGTCTGCAATTCATTCTGATTAGAATGAAGAGGAGTTGTGCACGTTGACAGCTTCACTCTTGTCCTTGTTTGATTGAATCCAGTGACAAGACATGGTCAGGACAGCTGATAGATAGACGAGGCAGAGTGGCCTAATAGTCAATGGGATGAAGAATGAAATTGGTGAACCAGGTTCAAACTCTGGCTGGGATTGTTGGCATTCACTTCACACTACTGCTCTTCTTCCCCAGCTACCTGTAAATTGCTGGGCAGACTTGATTTTCTAGCCTTGGTAGGCAACAAGCCTAGGAGATAAACAACTCTAATCCCCAAATCAGGGAATGAGGCCCCTTTTGCTGATTCCGAAGAGAACGGCATGACACGGTTTGATCCATCAGTTCAAATTTTCAAGGCTTGCGAGTTGCAACTTTCATGTATGTTCACTAACACAAGGACACAAATATATATTTTAACATATGTAGATATATAATCTCACATAAACATACCCATTTCTACACAGAGACACACAAGGCAGATGGGAGGAAGTGCCAGGGGGGGTTGAAGGTACAAACGAGCATATAATCAATACCATTTACCTTCATCTTAATTTCAAGTTGTTTTTTTAAATACCAATTGAACGCAGGTTGGGAGGTGTCCAAAATCAACATTGTATTTCCTGTTAAAATCTCCTCTCAAATATATATATATATATATATATATATATATATATATATATACACACATATATGTGTGTGTGTGTATATCTCAAGAAATGGATATGCGATCCGATAGAAATAATCATAGATTATGTTTTATCATTTTGGGACTAGACTGTCTTAGCCCAAATGATACATTCACCCCGTAGTAACGGGAGATCATTTCAAAATAATATACTGCAATTTATAATTCCAGACAGACAGACGGATAGATAGTCCAAAAAGCTTTACAGCTTCAAACATTAAACACATTAAAGGGCTTTATTCAAAACTTTTTCCTCATGTCACTTCAGTCACTTATTTCCCAATACCTGTTATCTTAATTTATGTACTACCCTCTTTGGGCCTTGGTGTTTAATGTTGAATGTATTGAGCACTCTACAAAATAAATCCATCACATATCTGACATTGCTTTGTATCATATTATATCATGCAATATTGGAAACCTTATTTATTATATATATATATATATATATATATATATATATATATGAAATAGAGAAAAAAAAAGAGCTCTTACCTTGATCCGAGGAGTGATTGACTGGACAACTGCTTCTTAACAATATCCTCGAGGTTCTCAATGTTGAAATCCTTGCTAGTGCGGTCAGTGGACTGGACATTGATGCCTTCCACACTTTCAACCGGCTTCTCGCAGACATTCGCCTGCTTGTCGTTAGAGATCAAGATTGTGGCACTACAAGTAGATGGCGCTATTTCATTAGTGTTAGCCGTAACGGCAACGACCGTCTTCAAACCAGTCTTTGCGGTACCATTTGTATCAGTGTCCTTATCCTCGCCAGAAAACTCGATAGAGTCAAAATGAGCCAGAGGGGCATGCAGACTAATATCATCGACAAATATATCCGACACCTGGCTCGTGGTGCGGTCCATAGTAGTCACCATGGTCCGCGTCCAGTCAAGGCTATCCGTTGACTTCCAGGAAAGCCGGCTTGACTTGCGCTCTATCCGTCCTTTGCAACGTGGCTTACGATGAATGAGTGGCATGCTTGACTCTATCCCCTTGCGGGATGGTTGCGATAGCGGCCGACTGTGGCCGGAGGTCCACTCGACATTGCTTTCGGGTAGCTTGGACAGGCACTCGAATTTGCATTGTCCATTAACCTCACAGTTCTCACCACATGCACATGGGCCGTTATCGATGAGCTCAAAGGTGTCCGTCGCCTCCCGAAGCTCACTGTTCTCTGCTAGTTCTTTCAGCTCTTTGTTGCATTGGGATGAAGTCAAGCTTTCTATCCCACTGTCAATTGTGTTTATCTTGAGACCTTCTTCATTCTTTTCCTGGCCACCCATATTTCCAGATTGAGATGCCGAAGCCGTCTGGGTATCATGATTTTTGCCGGGTCGATAGACGTAGAGAGATCCATTTGGTTGGTGACGTCCAGATTCTTTGGATATAGGTTGGTTTTTCGAGTTACCCTCCGCAGCATCATGCCCTGACTTGGAGTAACATGTCCCCATAGTTACGTTAGGGTGTCAGTCCAGTTTCAATACTGACCTGAAAAACAAGGAAAAGAATTCATGAAATAAAATTTGATAATTATGGCTCGGATGATTTCAGAAAAGCTTTACAGAAACTGACAATGCAAAGGGGACTGGAGGACATTCCCCATTTCATTGTTGCAATGGAGGAACAGAAAACGAAACGAGTCATATAAAACAGTGCACTTACTCCACTTAATTACTGACAAAGAGTAATGGTCCATTTTAGCATTATAGTCACATTGTAAATAGAATTCCCTACCTAAAACTGTTGAAAATGAATTTTTCTTTACACTGACAAATTTATGAAAGAAAAAAAAAAGAAAAGAAAAAAAAAAAAGGGTCTTATATTGTGGATTGGGAGTACAAAAAATTACTTGTGAAAAAAATTTTTCTTCTATTTTTTTCAAATATTTGACTAAACTGAATCTTAACCATATATCTATTTTCACTTATTTAAACAATGTGCAACAACTTAATACATTTTATCCATTTTTTCCATTAGATTAAGTATTATTATAGATCATCATTTATGATTTTTAATTTTCTATGTCTACCTTTTACCTTCATCTTAATTTATTAGTTGCTTTTTGTGGCAACTTTTACTCAGACTGATTTTTCTCCAACAATGAGTAAATAGCACAGATCAGAAAATTAAGAATAAGCCTGGGGTGTGATTTGAACCTATATCCCCAATGGGAAGCCCTGTTTATGCTGGCAAGCTCTACCAATTGAGCTACTTAAGACTTGACCGAGAGGCAGAAGTCCAAATAACACTCTTGAACTCATCCTCCAATCGGATTGGCAGCCATGTTTATTTACTTTCAAGTAGTTTCAGTTTTTTAACCCATTTACGCCTAAAGTCAGATTTGTCAACCGGTTTCGGTATAATTAGAAATATGGCGTAAATGAAAGTATATTTACATTGTAATACAAGTTTATTTGTAAAAAACTGATAGTATGATTACCATCTTTAATATTCATATGAAAGAAAGCAGATCAAATTACATAAGTATATTTTCTTAGACAATTTTGGTGGGTGGGCTGAATATAGTCAAATGGGTTAATACATTTTTTTCATTTGATGAGATATAAATCATTATTATTGTGATAAAAACAACTAATAAATTGACATAAGGACAAAGAAATAGTCATAAAAAAATTGATATATATATAAGGCGGTAACGGTTATCAAAGCCAAAAACAGAATCAGCAAGTCGAGTTTGAATTTTAGCAGAGACTTTACGATTCTTTTGGGAAAGGCATGAATCTATTTCTCCCTGCAATATCTCATAGGTGTATATGAACAATAAAATAAGATGAAAGAAAGAATAATAATGATGACATATAAAAATCAATTCAACGTATGAGTAAAAGATAGAGAACTGAAATTTGTTTAAGGGAATAAAAAAGCCGAACCCACCAGAATCCAGTAGTTTTTGCAGCTGGCAAACTTAGACACACCTTCCCAGAAAACCTCCCCGGAGAAAAAATAGATAAAGAACCTTTTCAAAAGGGGTTAAGATTACAGCTATGATTCACAAAGTAACACAAGGGTGCCCATCCTCGGGTACCCAATTAAGAACAACTCGTTTTATACCTATCTTATGCTTGCATCTTCCCTCCTACATGTAAGGAAACATATCTCTTTGGGAGACCCACAGAAGTTTACACAGATGGATAGGGTAAGAGAGATGAATTGATATGGGATGAGACAGCTAAATGTAAGATAGAGGCTTCAAAAAGGTTAGCAATAGACAAGGACAAAAATAAATTTAACGAGAGAGAAAGATGGAAATGTTTTTAAATAACAAACGGAGGAATTTATGAATTAAAACCTTGAAAAAAGATTTTTTTTCTGAAGTTCAGACTTGGACAGAACAAGTGTTGTAGCAAAGCTATGCACAAAAAAAAAATTGTGCAATGCAATAAAATTTCGATGCCGCCCACAATATAGGATCTATTCTAATAATGAAGAGTACGATTTTTGTGGTTCACTGTCTTTCAAGGGGGAGGGAATTAAAATTTTTCAGATAAAAAAATTCCTCACACACTGTTTTAAACTATGCATTCTTCCTGGTAAACAAATTCAGTATTTTATTAAAAAACCCTACACATCTCAATCTAAACATAACACTGAATATATCTTCCCTGGGATTAAGTAGTACATCACATGGAAAAAAAAATAGATAAATAAATAAAGATCAGGAAGCTTCTCATATAGCAATGATAGCAATACCTAATCTTGCAGGTTATTGTTTGTAGGTTCAATCCTTACCTGTTCTCCTCGTATCAATGGTCTGATACTAACTCAATTGTGAGTTAACACTTATATAATGAGCAGTGTGAACTTTTCGTATTTGTCACTCACACTTTCCAATTGAAACTACGAACTCAACAACTGGAACAAGTTTACTATTTCTTTCAACTTGAAACATTGTTTGGTGGAAATTCAAATATATCCATGTATTTTTTCACGAGTATCAAATAGTGAAATAATAATGAATAGATAAAGAAACATCAGTACACTTAAAAAATAAAAAAAAATAAAAACATTTCTTTCATTATACAGGATTTGTTAAAATAACTGACCCTTGTTTCATGAAGTTACCAAAAAAAAAAAAAAAAAATCAATGATTGTCATAAAATGGAAATATTTTCAGCTCACTGTACTTCTTCAGTCACTCACAGGCTTTTTGGTCCCACACAGGCCATGAATAAATTAGAGGGAACTCTGAACAGAATGAATTCTGATCTCAAGTGAAACTTAGTCATCATCATCAGTCTTTTAAAGTCTGTCGTTGGACATAGACCTTCCCATGGATTCGCCACACTTCTCTATCATGGGCATCGTGGAGCTAGTACTTTCTAAATTTGTCTAGTTCATCTCTCCATCTAATATTCTGCTGGCCTTGGTTGCACATGTGATCTCGGGGGATGCATGTCGTGAGTCGCGATGTCTATCAGTTGTCCGCCATTCTTGCAACATGGCCAGTCCACTGAGATTTTTAATGGATTCTGTAACGTCCCTGACTCTTGTTTTCTTTTCCGTTAGTACTGTGCTGTCTTGTGGTCTCTCCAAGTGAGGGCCAGCATAATTCTTTCATGTGCACATTGTATGGTTCTCAATTTGCAGATCTGTCTCTTGGTTGGGTTCCATGTTTCAGCTCCACAAGTAACCATCGGGAGGATGGATTGGTTATATACCTTTCTTTTATGAAGTTAAACGTACTGTAAAATTACAAACGTAAACAGGCTCAAACTAAGCTAAATTTCTGTACAGATACATACAGTGGAATGTGTTCACGTTTCTGACTCAGGAATGCTTAGATACAACCGACTCAAAAGTAGGTTGGGCTTCAGTCTTATCAGATCCAGTTATGGTGCTAAGTGCAAACCTAGGTGTACAGCTGACCTCCACATAAACATTTTTGGTTTTCAGAATTTAAGATAAGAGATAGTGAATGGGTGTGTATATATGTATATAAATTAATATTAGAAATACTTTATTTATAAAATGTATTTCAAAATCATTTTTAAAGAGAGTAGATCAGTTGAATTTTTGAATCTATTTATTTACAAACAAATAATGCTCAATGTTGGTGAAGTATATATTACATGTTGTATATATTGATTTGAAAAATCTTCATTCCAACAGAGCTTAAATACTTAGAGACAATAAAACAATATCATATAATGCTTGCAAGGTAAATGAAGCATGCAGCGTGTGCATGAGAGAATCATGCTCAACCTCACATGGAGAAATCACAAAAAGAAG
>OY735240.1:23352842-23410342 GCA_963457665.1 Thysanoteuthis rhombus | reverse complement strand
GATATCGCCTTTTTTGCTGAGAACCTACACAACCTCCAACTAATACTTGATGATCTACTCATGATGAAAGCATGGAAGTCAGCATACACATAAACTTCAGCAAAACAAAGGTCATGTGCAACAATCATGTCAGAAATAATAACTCTAGGATTAAAATCAAAGATACAGAATTTGAGAGAGTAGACTACTACATCTACCAAGGACAACAAATCTTCATGAAATCCTCAAAAGAAGGAGGAAAATCAAACAAAGAGTCACTCTAGGATAGCAAGCTCAAGCCTCAAAAATAAGAAAATCCCGTTAATCCTAAAAAGAAGGGTATAAAACCAATGCATCCTCCTGATGGTCACCTATGGATCTGAGACATAGAATCTAGCCAAGAGACTGACCCTTGAACTGAGAAGCATGTACATGAGAGAATCATGTTCAACATCAAATGAAGAGATCATAACACACCACAATAAATCAGGGAGAGAAAAAAGGAGTCCGAGACATCATAGAAAACTCAAATGGTGATGGGTTGGTCACGTTGCAAGAATATGCAGACAACTGATAGACATCATGACTTGCAACATGGATTCCCAGAGATCACATGTACATCCGAAGGCAGTAGAATACAACAGAGAGATGAATCAGACAAATTCAGAGAGTATTCACTCCACAACACCCACAATAGAGAGGTGTAGCGAATGCTGGCGGAAATCTATGTCCAACGATGGATGTTTAAAGACTGATGATGATTTCAGGCAAACTTAATACAATGGCTAGTTCTTGAGTAATCAAGGTGATCAAAGAAGCAGATACATCTACTTGTAATTCTTCAAGATATATATATATATATATATATATATATATATATAATATATTCATATTAGACAAATTACACATAATCAATTTCATGACACCAGTTCATGCAATAATTTCTCAATTATAACAAGTTACTTCCAATAAAAAATTCTTACATTTATATATGGACACCAACATACTTTTTATTGATATGTACATTTGATTTCTAATTATCAAATCAGACAGGTCTGATTAGTCACTCAATAGAAAACAGTCATATGACCAACATCTGGCAGCATGATGTGTTGGTGGTGATCAATTAAAAAAATTAGAAAAAAGGGGATAACTAACTTCGCTCACATTGAGTTGGGCATTGATCATTGGAAAATCGGAATTTTTTAAAAAAACAATCATGAATGCTGCCGGACACAGATTGAATTACCGATTTAGGATAAACTTACAATGTAAATTCAACCCCTACCGAGAACTCATTTGGAGGAAAAGAATTAAAAAAAAAAAATTTTTGTCAGACAAGGAGTAAACGTTGAAATTTTCAGCAGGTCCGTTACGCTCAAAACTAAGATTAATAGACGGTCAGCCAGAATCACTTAAAAAAAAATTAAAGAAACTTATGTTTATGCTGACAGTTTTAATTAATGGTTTCTAATATGCTCTAAATTCTCAGAGTATCTATTCTGAAAAGGTTAATTCCTGCAAAAGATCTTAGAGATTTTGATCGGACCTAAACTGTTTCCTTCATCAACAAAGACCCTATTAAGTCAAGAGAATATTGAACACACATTAAAGAAGGAAAATTAACTTGCTTCCTCTTTTAGCGCCGTATGGATCAGCACAAAAATAACAGAGCGTTAAGTTCAAAAATAGGAACGGGAATTGTTTTCCAATGGTGATAAAAGAGGAGAGTGCCAACTTCATCCCAGGCTATGATTGGTCCTGAGAGGTAATTTATTTTCAGACGAAACAAAAACAATGAATGGATTTGAGGTTTCAGAAGGAGAAAAGTAAAGACATACAAACGGAGTTAACTACTTACATCGAGAGAAACAAAGCAATTATTTCACAGTTTATAAATACTCACTCGTATATGTATATATATACACACACACTCACATACACACTCACTCACATATACACACTCACACACACACACACTCACTCACATATACACACACACTCACTCACATATACACACACACTCACTCACATATACACACACACACACTCACTCACATATACACACACACACACTCACTCACATATACACACACACACACTCACTCACATATACACACACACACACACTCACTCACATATACACACACACACACTCACTCACATATACACACACACACACTCACTCACATATACACACACACACACTCACTCACATATACACACACACACTCACTCACTCACATATACACACACACACTCACTCACTCACATATACACACACACACTCACTCACTCACATATACACACACACACTCACTCACTCACATATACACACACACACTCACTCACTCACATATACACACACACACTCACTCACTCACATATACACACACACACTCACTCACTCACATATACACACACACACTCACTCACTCACATATACACACACACACTCACTCACTCACATAAAAACACACACACACTCACTCACATATACACACACACACACTCACTCACATATACACACACACACACTCACTCACATATACACACACACACACTCACTCACATATACACACACACACACTCACTCACATATACACACACACTCACTCACATATACACACACACACACTCACTCACATATACACACACACACTCACTCACATATACACACACACACTCACTCACTCACATATACACACACACTCACTCACATATACACACACACACTCACTCACTCACATATACACACACACTCACTCACTCACATATACACACACACACTCACTCACTCACATATACACACACACACTCACTCACTCACATATACACACACACACTCACTCACATATACACACACACACTCACTCACATATACACACACACACTCACTCACATATACACACACACACTCACTCACATATACACACACACACTCACTCACATATACACACACACACTCACTCACTCACATATACACACACACTCACTCACTCACATATACACACACACACTCACTCACATATACACACACACACTCACTCACTCACATATACACACACACACTCACTCACTCACATATACACACACACACTCACTCACTCACATATACACACACACACTCACTCACTCACATATACACACACACACTCACTCACTCACATATACACACATACACTCACTCACTCACATATACACACACACACTCACTCACATCTATACACACACACTCACTCACATACATATATATATATATATACTCACTCATGTATATTCACATGCAGACGTATATACATTCGCACGTACACTCATATATACTCATAGACCCACACACATATTTTTTCAAAATACTCTCACAGAAATATTTACACATATACAAGCACATATGCACATGCAAGGATAGATACTTATATATAGAAAGAGACATGCCAATTATTTCATATAAGATTGAATATATGCATATATACATTCATCATAGAAATATAAATATGTGTGTATTATATAAGATGTAAATTTAGGCAGCAGTTTTTCATTAATTCACATTCGATTAAAGCTGCAATGCCTGGGTTCAATGGATGTAAATATTGTCGAAACGTTTGTGATCTTGTGCTTTCAACCATACTTCAGGCTATTATCGAGATCACATGGTGCACAAATATCAAATTATTATGTTGGACATAAAACTACCACGTCATGTCGTAGGTTAACTTGCCATTTGCCAGGGCAGAGTTCCATTCATGCTTATCTAACTACGCTAGAAGAGTGTATGTATGTCCTGCGATTAGTTAACAATTGGCCATTGTACGAAATTGAAATTTACCAGATCTATTAGTCAGCACAAAGGCATTGCAGTCTCAAGTTGGAAGTTTTCTTGATGAGGGTTTTTCGAGAAATCCAATTTAAAAAAAAGTACATAAAAATGATCTAAATTAAGATATTTCATATCTGAATCAGCTACCCTGGAGAGAAAAAAAAACTGAATACTTCAAAGATGTAGTGTCGTACAAGATACTGAAAATAATTGTACATTACAACAATGGCAGGGTGCTCCAAACGTTCTAAAATCTGGCCCTTTCAAAACATGCACTTTGGAATGGAATGCCCTGGTATTAATGAATATAATAAGCTCAGCACTGATATTTCCACTAGTATACACCAAATACATTAATAATAAAAAAAAGGATACACATGAAAACCTTGGGTAGTGTAGTTTTGATTAGTGCTAGTTTTGATGTAGTATAGTTAAGGTATTGATGTACAAATCAATGTAACTAAGAATAAACCGGGAAAAAAAAATTTTAAAAAATTATAATAATAGGTCCTTGAACAGTGTGGTCCGGAAAAGTACAGGAAATTTTTGAACAAACCAACTGCACTATTCAAGGTATATGAATAAGGATAAAGAGAAATCTTTGGAAAGAGAAGATCTGTCAAATTGAGAATGCTAAAATAAAAATGTACACATAAGAGGGTATAAAACTATAATGATTAATTCAATAAGAGAATTCCCTCCTGAAGATCATAAAATTATTAAACAAGTTTGTTGTGGGTTTCCATTCTATATATATATATATATATATATATATATATATATATATATATATGAGTTTCAATCCCACCTGCATTACTGGTTGGGTATCGAGTCTATAGCCACACTGAAGTGTCATGATACAACGAAACAGCTGTCTGTGGACGTCATATATATGTGATTATAAATTGCATTAAATAAGACTTATTTGAAATGATCTCCTGTCATTACACAATTAATGTATCAATCACCCTAGACAGCATAAATAGAATAAACAATTAAAGAAAACAGGGCTGCTGTAGATATCAAACCTGCTGACGATAGGGTAGCTGCTTCGACGTAGCCATGCTATTACCATTGAGCTATTACACTGTCCAAGGTGAGTGGTACATGAAATGTGTAATAAGTCTCTCTATAATATAATGCAATTTATTTATAATCATTTCTCCGATATACCCATTTTATATATATATATATATATATATATATATATATATATATGTATATATATATGTATATATATATATATATGTATATATATATATATGTATATATATATATATGTATATATATATATATATGTATATATATATATATGTATATATATATATATATATATATATATGTATATATATATATATATATATATATATGTATATATATATATATATGTATATATATATATATATATATATATATATATATATATATATATATATGTATATATATATATATATATATATATATATGTATATATATATATATATATATATGTATATATATATATGTATATATATATATGTATATATATATGTATATATATATATATGTATATATATATATATATGTATATATATATATATATGTATATATATATATATATATGTATATATATATATATATATATATATGTATATATATATATATGTATATATATATATATATGTATATATATATATATATGTATATATATATATATATATGTATATATATATATATATATGTATATATATATATATATATATATATATATATATATATATATATATATATATATATATATATGTATATATATATATATATATATATATATATATGTATATATATATATATGTATATATATATATATATATATATATATATATGTATATATATATATATATATATATATGTATATATATATATGTATATATATATATGTATATATATATATGTATATATATGTATATATATATATATATATGTATATATATATATATATATATATATATACATTTATATATATATATTTATAAAGATTTACAAGGATATTTATCTGGTGAATATCAACATTTTGTGCGTAACGCACTCTTCAGCAAAATATACATACATATTCACGTAAGTATAAAACTATAATTCAATATGTAATGTGTGATGGATTTACCTCATAGAAATGCTTGATACCATATATATATATATATATATATAGATATAGATATAGATATATATATATATATATGGTAACCAATAGTGGGTATTAGTAAATCCAAAAGAAAAGTTTTCTGATTTTAATGTACAAATTAATTTACACACAGCAATATTTAATCTGGAGTTACAAACAAGTGCACTCTATTGACCTCGCTGGGAAGTATCACATTTTCTCAACCAAGATCAGGATGGCTACTTAGAAAATTGCAGCCACACATACATACATACATGTATGTATATACCAGAACAATTTTCATGTGGGGTTAGGTGTGTCTGGAATCATTTTTTTTCTTCTCATTTTTCACTTTAGCATTTGCGATAGATTCAGCAATTTGCGAAATTAACTAAAGCTTGAAAGTTTGCAAAAGAAAACCAATTTTAAATCCGCATATAAATGACTGATTAAAACAATTGATGATATAACAAAATATGAACACAAAATGTCTTCTCTCTCACATTCGCATCATTATTTCATCTCTTATTCTTTTTTTTTCGGTCACTCTCTTTTCAGCAGTCTGTCTATCTATATTCTTTTTTGTCTCTCCCTCTTCACATTTTCTACCTATTTATCAGTTTCTACCTCTACACTACCCCGCCAGTGACATCTCCCTTGTTTTTTCTCTCCTTTTTGCCTTCTCATCTACCTTCTCTCTCTCTCCATTCACCTTTCCATCCACCTTCTCTCTCTCTCCATTCACCTTTCCATCCACCCTCGCTCTCTCTCTCCATTCACTTTTCCATCTACCTTTCTCTCTCTCTCTCTCCATTCACTTTTCCATCTACCTTTCTCTCTCTCTCTCTCCATTCACTTTTCCATCTACCTTTCTCTCTCTCTCTCTCCATTCACTTTTCCATCTACCTTTCTCTCTCTCTCTCTCCATTCACTTTTCCATCTACTTTTCTCTCTCTCTCTCTCTCCATTCACTTTTCCATCTACCTTTCTCTCTCTCTCTCTCCATTCACTTTCCCATCTACCTTTCTCTCTCTCTCTCTCTCCATTCACTTTCCCATCTACCTTTCTCTCTCTCTCTCTCTCCATTCACTTTTCCATCTACCTTTCTCTCTCTCTCTCTCTCTCTCTTCAATCACCTTTCCATCTACCTTTCTCTCTCTCTCTCTCTTCAATCACCTATCCATCTACCTTTCTCTCTCTCTTCAATCACCTTTCCATCTACCTTTCTCTCTCTCTTCAATCACCTTTCCATCTACCTTTCTCTCTCTCACTCTCCATTCACTTTTCCACCTACCTTTCTCTCTCTCTCCATTCACTTTTCCATCTACCTTTCTCTCTCTCTCTCTCTCTTCAATCACCTTTCCATCTACCTTTCTCTCTCTCTCTCTCTTCAATCACCTATCCATCTACCTTTCTCTCTCTCTTCAATCACCTTTCCATCTACCTTTCTCTCTCTCACTCTCCATTCACTTTTCCACCTACCTTTCTCTCTCTCTCCATTCACCTTTCCATCTACCCCCTCTCTCTTTTCAATCACCTTTCCATCTACCCCCTCTCTCTTTTCAATCACCTTTCCATCTACCCCCTCTCTCTTTTCAATCACCTTTCCATCTACCCCCTCTCTCTTTTCAATCACCTTTCCATCTACCCCCTCTCTCTATTCACCTATCCATTTCCTTCTCTTTCTCTCCAGTCACCAAACCATCTCCCTCTATTAACCTCACTTTCTCTTTACCCCTCTGATTCTACATCCCTATCCCCCCTAATAATATCTGCCTGTCCCTCTCCTGTGTAAGTTATCCCCAGATTTTAACTGTCAGCGTGAATACCAAATATTAGTGAATAAGAGATTAGTCTGGATCAGTCTATTTTTAACTTGGATAATCCTGGATTAGCCTCTTCAAATGGTGATTTGACATGCATCTCATCTTACGAGTATGAAATTGAAATATATATGTTGGAATTGAAATATATATGTTGAAATTGAATTCCTTAGTGTATATATATATATATATATATATATATACATATATATACACGTACAAAATATATTTTAGAAAATTCATACACCCAAACCATCACACACATATATAAAAACATCACACACATACACATCCATGCATCCATATATACATAAACACATGACACACACACACACATCCATCCATACATATATATATAAATGCATCCATGCATACACGTACACATATCCATACATAAACACATCAAACACACACACACATCCATACATAAACACATCAAACACACACATCCATACATAAACACATCAAACACACACACACATCCATACATAAACACATCAAACACACACACACATATCCATACGTAAATACATCAAACACACACACACATATCCATACATAAACACATCAAACACACACACACATATCCATACATAAACACATCAAACACACACACACATATCCATACATAAACACATCAAACACACACACACATATCCATACATAAACACATCAAACACACACACACATATCCATACATAAACACATCAAGCACACACACACACATATCCATACATAAATACATCAAACACACACACACACATCCATACATAAACACATCAAACACACACACACACATCCATACATAAACACATCAAACACACACACACACATCCATACATAAACACATCAAACACACACACACATCCATACATAAACACATCAAACACACACACACATCCATACATAAACACATCAAACACACACACACATCCATACATAAACACACCAAACAACTGCACACATGCACATATCGTACAACAGCACACACAAGTGGGGAGGGCCCGCCTCAAGCACTTTTATAAGTTTGATAAATCTTGTGGTAATAGACTATCATACGATTTGATTTCCCTGCTGATTCATGTGGTTCAAGATTTTACACTTATTCCGTTATAACTTTTGACAACAATTAAAGGATTGTCTGTTGAATCATGTGTCCATGTAAGCAACTAACTTTTTTCTACTACAATAAAATGCCAAAGATTTTTTTCATTCAGACCAAATTCGAATTAGTTCATAGTGTCCATACGGAAGAAAGAACAGAGCGTGTAGCCCAAGAAAGTGGAGTATTTTTATCTTTTCAGACCAACTCTCAACATAAAAAAATAGAAAGTACAAGAAAGAAAGAAAGCAGATTATTATTCAGGTAATTATGACCTAGGAAAAAACAAATCAAATTCAGTATTAAAATGTGTTGTGGGTCTATTTAATCTAACAGTGTAAATTTGATATAAATTACATTCGATTAGTATTTTCATTTGATATTTATCTTGAATAAACTATCTATTTTAGATGGGTCTTTTTTTCCTGTCTTTCTACGCATGCCCTTTTCATCTGAACCATTATTAGTGGTGCCATTACAACTGTACATCAGTTTATCACTAATGGATATATATATATATATATATATATATATATATATAGATGTATGATCTGCAGGAAATCATTCCAAATAAGGATTTCAACATGATACAACACAATTTACAATCATTTTATATATATATATATATATATATATGGTGATAGTGGATGGGATAACAAATTGTCAATAGCCATACTGAAGAGTTGTAATACAATGAAATCGCTGTCTGTGAATGACATATATATATACACACACACACATACATATAACTTTTTCATTTCCCAATTAATTATGTTGCCTTTTGAACAATGTTTTGTTTTCTTTTTGATGCAATTATCATTTATTTTTGTTTCAGGCATTTTAACAAGGATTAACTTGAAAATCAATTCGAAATAAATAGTTCCATTACAGAGACAAATGTTGCCAAATGCTGTCAAAAATTATGTAAACAATGTTGCAGGTTTTGAACATAGTCTGTATTTTTTCGTTATTTCCTAAAATAATCAATGTAGGTAATATTTCCTAATGTCAGATGCAAAAGAAAAAAGAAAAAAAAAAATTTCACAAATTTTACAGAATATCTTGATATGGATAACTTGTATTTAATGTTGATATTCATTTTCAATTAATAATATATAATAAAAATAAAATTAGCTAAAACTTTGTAACTAGCTTTTTTCAAAGCACATCTTTGTGACTAGCTAGAATACAAAAAGTTACTCAGAATATATTCCTCTATAAGATGATGTATATTCTATTGAAATTGGTTGAGCTTTACAAGAATTATCGTAAAATTAGGATCATCGTTTTGCATAAAAACTCAACTCAACTCAAAGGGCACACAGCTGTATGCCCGAACATACATACATAAATATACACATACACTTTCTCTCTCATATAAACAGAGTTCACAAAGGAATGAATAAATAAAAAAACATGTCAAACAGGATATGGTAAAACCAATGATTGGTTACTTAAGTAAATCAAATCAACTGATTATTTGACCTGCCCTTGAATTTACGGGACATACTTATGACTTGTGACCAGATTAGAGCCATCAATCAAATTAGTCAAGTAGCCAATCAAAAAACGTGTATTAGTCATTTTAATTGCTAAATACCCATAAAATTTCCTCTCAATTCTATGACAATAGAAGAGATTTCAGATAAGGTCCAGTTTATCTAGCAAATCTGGGGGCCCAGAGGTGTAGCAGGGAATTTGGGGGCTTAGCGAACTTGGCTACTCGATAGGCACCCTCCAATATTTACTGAGACTTGCCAGTAGAAACACATTTAGTAGCTATTGGGGGCCCTCCTCCATTAGGGTCCTGGAGGGGAAAGTGTTTTCAAAACTCTTTTTCTCTCTCAGTTATGCCTCAGTCTGAGTGATGAAATCAGACAAGCAAGTGGAAAACTTTTATTCAAAGTTTGGACTTTAGCTTCAAAACTTTTTTGGTAAAAATCCCAATTGACTCTCACTCTAAGTTTAAATTACTTAGCAAGTAGAATTTCAAACTATTCATACAGATAGTTCTGTAGTATTGAAGCTACTCGGAAAACCCTTTGCAATGATAGAATTTTCTAGGGAACCCATTCAGAAAACAACTTTCCTTTCTATATATATATTTACATATATGCATAACAATTGGATTTTAACCTCATTTAGAATTATCTGAACATTCATAAACCCAAATACTAAATACACATTCGAATGGAAAAGTAAGAACAAAGCTTACCGAGAAAAAGTAGACACATAAACAACTAACTGAACAGTGTTTCGTAATTAACCCAGGTGTTTTCAGTTAGTTTTGCTATGAAGAATTATTAAGAATATTGCGTCACCTTGTTTTACGGAACACCTGGAAAGGTTCTGTGTAACACAGTTTGAATTCCTCTGGTATAACTTTATTGAAGCTCCAATATTCTAACTTCTGTTAGAAATTGAAACAAGCCCACACTTGTCATTTTGGCGTCCTTGTAGTTTAGCATGCCAAATTATTGTGGTTTTTATGAGCACACACTTTGAGTATCACAAATTTAATCAGAAAAAAAAATTGAAAAAATTTTTTTCTCTCAAATCGATCCTGATGAATAAATGGTGGGGGGACAAAAAAAAACAAAACAAAACAAAACAGTTTTTAAAATCCAAAATATGTTTGGCAATCTCATAGTTTAGTGTCTAAAATTAATATGATATCCATAACCGTCAGCAAATGGACGTACGACCATCAATCATTTGTTTAATTTTGAGAGCCAGGCACTGGTGTTCATACACAAATCACAAAGGGTTTCTGGGCCCATGCCAAGAAAAAGGTAAGATGCATGAATGGAAGTAGCAGTAATTTGATTCCTACCTCAAGGAATTCGAATGGAAAGGGTGGAATGATTCATTTCCCCATGACAGTGGAAAAGCTTTCTAGAAGATACTTCTAAGTATTAGCGAACAATATCCTTTGTAATGAAACATGAATTTTATAAACTGCTTAAAAAAAAAAAAAAAAAAAAAAAAAAAAAAATCAGAATAGATTTTTTCTATTCTTTGAAATATATACACACACATACTAGCTGGCTACCCAGCATTTTCCAGGCGGAAGCCTCCCCCCCTTAAATATAACAACACAAGAAACCAAATGATAATTTAAAGAGATTTCAAAAAATCAAGTTAGGGGTAGACCTGGGTAGGCCAGCATATCCCCTGTTAAAACCTTAAAAATTGATTTTTCTCAAAACAGAGTTCATATGCTAACTCTTGGCATTAGTACTTCACACATCAAAACAGACTTTCGAATTTAAATTGTGACAATTTTTCTCTTGCATTTGGATCAGGGTTAGGGTTGATCAGATTTCTATAAAGAAAAAAAAAAAAGAAAGTACTGCCAAACTGGCATAAGCGTAGAGAAAAAGAAAATATCACATCCATAGTTACGTATGATGAATAGAAATTACAGTGGCAGCTTAGCATTATAGGTACATTGTAAGTAGAACCCTTCATATAAAACCTTTAAATATTTCCTTTCTTAAAACTGACAAATTTCCAGAGGGTTTAAAGGCCCAATAAATTGAAAGCGTTAGGACAACGAATCTCCATGAGATCCTCAAAAAAAGGAGGAAATCAAGCGAAGAATCACTCTAGGAGGGTAAGCCTTCAGCAGAGCAAGCTCTACTTTCAAAAACCAGACGATCCCAATAATTCTCAAAAGAAGAGAATACAACCGATGCATCCTTCTGATAGTCACTTATGAAGCTGAAACATGGAACCTAACCAAGAGACAGATCTGCAAACTGAGAAGCATACAGTGTGCACATGAAAGAATCATGCTCAACCTTACCTGGAGAAATCACAAGATAGCACAGTATATCAGGAAGAAAATGGGTGTCGAGACATCATAGAAACTAAAAGAAACTTAAAAAACTCAAATGGCAATGGGCAGGCCATGTTGCAAAAAAAACAGACAACCGATGGACATCACGACTCACAACATGGATCCCCAGAGATCACATGAGAAACTGAGGCCAACAGAACACAAGATGGAGAGATGAACTAGACAAATTTAGAAAATACTGGCTCTGTGATACCCATGATAGGGAATTGTGGCAAATCCTGGGGAAGGTCTATGTTCAACGATGGACTTTAAAAGACTGATGATGATGAAATTCAGAGGAAAAAATGAGAAAGAAGAAAAGTCATATTCTCTCCGTCAGACCCTCACCTCAATATACTGGCTTTTGCTACATTGGGCATTTATAAATGAAGATACGTATTCACTGATGATAATTGCTGCCACTCAATATGAGCATGACAATTTCTAAGAGAGCACACCAATATCTGTTCTCCATGGACCAGTGTTGCACAGTTGGTTGCACAGTTCCATCCCAGCTTGAAAGGAGGCTCTGTTAATCTATGGCAGAGCATCAGCTGAGACAAGAACAATCTTGTTCCTACATACAGCACCTGGAATTCCCAGATGGTCACCCATCTAAGTAATGACCAAGTTTGATATCACTCAACTTCTGTAAAGGTATGAAAACCGGTGTCTGTGAAGCAATTTGGCCTTATATACGTATTTAGTAAACTGAGCTTAGAATAGTACAAGGTAAAATGGAGATATACCAACCTTATGAGTGGGAAAAGGTTTCTCTGTGGCTTCTATACCAACCAGCTGAGAAAGATGTGCAATATAAAGGTTATAATCATGTGCACTGAGTAGGTTCACTTTGAACTGTGCAACTGGAATTGAGATTAGAGGAATAACAAGCCTGGCTACGGCAGGGTCAAACTCCACTCCCACTTCTATTCCAACTGAAGATGATTAATGCAACTTTTGTATTATATACAACACAAAATCATAAAAGTATATTTTCTTTGCATTAATGTATTTATTAGAATGAAATAACCCTGTGTGTATCTGAACAATAGACTTTTGTTACTATCCAAGATTTGTTGATTCAGCTCAATCACTAAGACAGCTCCCTCGCAATCAGTTGGTAGTTTGTTCAAATCATGTTAGGGAACTTGATTTTACATATCGGTTAACAATTCTCATTTTGGTGAGGATTGTTTTTGCTGTTATAGTAAGTCAATACCAGTCTTTGTACAGATCATGGCGTTGCTGGGGTCAGTGGAGGATACTGTGAAAGGTTCTGTCTTCAACAATAACCCTCAGAAATATGGTGTGAATATGTAAAACTATGAATAATAACACTAAAAATGATGTATCAAAATAGTAATTATTCTATCTTTCTTTTGATCAACATTGACTTTAAGATAAATTAACTATACTATGAGAATGCATGTATCCGTCACCCAGTATCAGGTTATAGGACATCCCTATTCAGACTGCTTCAATCTTACTCCTTATGCTACGTACTTAGCAGAGGGGTACTGAGTACCATTTTAATATCTTTTGTACATCTGCCATGAATTGGATTCACAGCCTACAGAACTGGAAGCTAGCACTCTACCATTGGGCAACAGTGATCGGTTCATAATATGAGTATAAGTAAATAAACACCTGGCAAGCTGCCAGCATTATAAGTAGGCTTACCCACAAAAGCAAATATACCTGCCGTTTTTCAGACCTCTTACCTTGCATATATATACAAATGCATTACTCTAACAACATTTGCAGTAGAGATATACAGGAACACCTTGATCAGTGCGGATATTTTGTTCCAGAATTTCCTATACTGTTCAAGGTCTTATTATAATTTAATGTATATTCTTTCCAGCTTATACTTGGTTACAAGTTACATTAATTTGTGCAGCTATGCTTTAACTGTACTACATAAAAAAAGAACTGCACTAGTCTGGGTATTACTGTATGTTATGATGAAAGGATATCCTTTTGCAACTTATTAGGCAAGGAAAACAAAACAAATCCCAGAGTTGGTCAGAGTTGCTATTTATAAATGTCTACTTAATAGATAACAACACAGAACAACACTCAATATTGGATAAAAAGCTTCAAGAGAAATAATATTATTTTGTTAATGTAAGACATGCTACCCTTCCTTTTATTGTAAATTGAATATTCACTACAATGAAGCAGAATTACACTTTATGTCCTTATAGAGTCTTATAGACAAGGTTATAAAGAAGCACAACTGCACACGAGGATATATAAATATATAAACATGCATATATATATATATATATATATATATATATATATATATATATATATATGCACATGCATACATATAGAAGCACAAGCAGTCATATAGAAGCACACACTTCTATATTCTAAAGTATGTATGTATGTATGTATGTATGTATGTGTGTGTGTGCGTGTACTCTAAAATGTTAAGAAATACACATCACAAAGTAGAAACAAAGGCATGTCAAGTTGGTGGGTTTCAAAAATTTTTACAGAAAATAACTCCAGGTTGAATTTTGAAGAAAAAAAATCAAACAAAAACTGTCATTTGCTTTCCAGAATTGGATTTGGAGCTTCATCTTTCCTGGGCAATACCAAGTACCCCAGCCAACATATATATATATATATACTATTTAATGTAAAATATCTCCTAATATACATCTATTAGGAGATTTTTATATGAAATTATATTCATGTACGTGATCCAAGGAGTAAAATTAATTTTAAAGAATGTGTTCAAACGGTAAGTTTTAAAAGTAATTAGATTAAAACTAAAAATAATCCATCACTCTTGATAATTGATTAGGTCAAGAAACACATGTTTGGTAATTTCTCTCCCAGATTTTCAGTATTTTACTCTATATTATATAATTGATATATTGAGCACCGTTAATCTGAATTTATGCGAATTATCAAAATTTGAAGTGTTCCATTTTGTTCATAAAATGTTTCCAAAATTATTTTTAAAGAAAGTAGTTTACACACACACACATATATATATATATATATATTATATATATATATATATACACATGTACACACACGTGCATCTCCCAAGTTTAGTTCAGCTTTAGACCATGAATTTGGCATGGATGCTCAGGGTCAAACTCACAATGGTTTGGTCTGTGAGACTAGCTTCCACAAGCAATATGCTTGCTATAAATGAGTACACATACACACTTAGTACATATAGTACAAATCAGGTTTGCAATATAGCATAATATAATGTAATATAAAGCAATGTCTGACATGTGATGGATTTATTTCATCGAGGGCTCGAGACATTCAGCTTTATGCTCCAAGAATTAAGTTAGTTTAGAGTAGAGCTGGAAATACAGTAGAAAGTAAATTTGCTACAAAAACACATTCTCCAGGCAAAAGATTCACCTGAAGAGGCCCAAAAAGGGCAGAAACTAATGTGCTTGTGTAGCGAATCCACTTCCTACTATATATATATATATATATATATATATATATATATATATATATATATATATATATATATATATATATAAAAAAGAATGTGTATATAAGTGGAATGATTTTTCCAACAATGAATAATTTCACAATTTGACATTTTATTTACAAAAAATAGACAAGTATTTTCATATATCTTTTTTTATCTACAATTATGCGTTTCACTTTAGGCAGCATCATCAGATTGAATTCAAATGACTTTTTCAATATATGTTGTCCATCATTGTTACGGAGACCATGTGGAGATATCGGATTCAAGTGACGTTATTCGGTGTTCATTCTTGCTAATTGAGGCTAAAGGATTTGAAGTAGCTAAGGACGAGCGCCAAATAATGCCGCTGAAACATGATATCATCATGTGGTCCCCATAACAACGATGGACAACAAATATTTAAAAATATCATTCAACTTCGATCTGATGATGCTGCCAAAAGCAAAATTGCAAATAGAAATTTTTTTCTGTCAATTTGTCAGATCATATATTTATATATATATATATATATATACACACCCACACAATGTTTGAAAAAAGATAATTACCAATTAATGAGCAAGCTTTTGTATCAGTTTTATTTTTTCTTTACAAAGGAAACCCATTTACTGGCATTTAGAAGTGAAGAACATTTTATTGTTTTGCTAAAAAGGCAATTTTGTTTATTCATGATAAAACCATTAAGCTTTTTGGACATGTAAAATCATGTTTAATGCTGAAGTAACAACATTTTCAAACATGACACACAGATAATCTTTATATATAGATGTGTGAATAAGTATCAGATAAGAATGGGCTTGAACTTAAGCAAGAATTAAAAATTAAAGACAATGAAATTCTAATGATGTCTCTACATACTACTATGAGAAAGAAAATACCGATGGTGGTAGACCACTGAGAAGGAGGTAATTGTTTGGAATAGGTAAGATTAAAGATTATATTGGTGCCCTTTTAAATTTGGTCAATTTTGAATGGCTAAAAATGGCTACTTTGTTTTTCTTTTGGCTTAATAGCTTATGAGTAGATTTCAGCTGCTGTTGAAAAAATTTGATTAAATCAGACAATAATTTAATCCAAATTCTTGCATGATACAGCAAAAACATTTGAATATAGCTATTCTAACTCCAATAGATAATTGGGAAATTACAAACACTAACCTTAAACCTTCCCACTAACCCTAACCCCAGACGTAACTACCAACCCACCTACTAACCCTACCTAACCATGCTCATATTTTTTGAAAATTAGGACTTTTTTTTAAATTGATCACTGTCTGACAAAAGGCAAAAAACTTATTCATTGATCACCCCTTTTTTGAATTGATCACCCCCAATGTGGCATGAAGCCAAAAGATATTCCTTCTTTGACTAAAACTGAAACCATTAACAGCTAATGACTGAAATTTCCATCATTAGATTTTTGTGGCTAAGTCAATGAGATTTCAATTTCATTGATGGCTATTTATCTGAACCTGCGAGTCATGACTTTTATCTAACCGTAGATAACAATCACTCTTTATCATCATAACAGTAAAGTGGTTAAGAAAGAGAAAAACTTTAAGATACCAATAAAGATGTTATATTTTTAGATATGTCAACACATCTCTATAAGACACATTTCAATCGGTCACAACTATATCAAATATCAATTTTCCTAGAGGCATCATGTTGGACTGATATGAAACTTGGTCCAGACATCTAGGTAAAACATCATCCTCTTGCTACTACGCTCACAACTAGTAATGTTAAATCCAGCACTTCGGACATACCATCTTTATCTTCTTACTACTACCACAACTAGTGAGGTTAGATATAAATTTTCTCAGCCATATGATGTTGGACTGATATCAAACTTGGTCCAGATCTTCAAATGAACCAGCCTCATCTTCCTCCTTCTACTCCTACTACAACCAGTAATGTTGAATGTAAACTTTCTCAGCCATACAATGTTGGATTCATATGAAACTTGGTCCAGACTTGATCCATCCTCATCTTCCTCTTCCAGCTATCACAGATGGTGGATGCATCACTGAACTTATGGTTCTTGTTTTTGTCTGAATAGATAGATTAAGGTCAAGTAAAAAAAACAAATTGATTGCCATCAAACAGAGGAAAACAACTTGAATAGATAAAACCATTAGTTGTAGATTAGAGTACAAACAATCACTTAATAGAAACCATCAAGTGACCAATATCTTTTAGTAGAATGCCATGTTGGGGTTGGGGATGATCAACTGAAAAATTGAAAGAAAAAAAAAGAAAAAAAAAAGAAAGATGATCACTGGATAAATTGGAAAAAAGGGGTGATCAATGAATAAATTACTTTCCTTGATTTTTGTTGGGATGTGATCACTAAAAATATCTGACCCCTCCCCAAAAAAGTTGAACGCTGCTGGACACAAACTAAGGGACTTATTCAGCATAAACACACATTGTAAATTTACCACCACCCCAGAGAAAGAAAAAAAAGCCTACTTGGGAGGGAGATTAAAAATAAAAACAAAAAAAACATTTTTCTAGACATAGGGAGTAGATGTCGGAATTTTAAGCCTGCTGGCATCATATGTGTGATACATAGCCAGCCAGACTTACTTACATAGTAAAGAAACCTATTTTGATATTCAGGTTTGGATTGTAACAAATAAACGAAACCAGTTGGTGATGGATTACAGAACAAAGAGAAAAAAAAACAAAAATAAAAAACAAACTTTTCCCCGACCAGTCAACATCAAGAACAATCCTTGCCAAATTTCAGGGAGTAAACTTTGTACTGTTTGACAATCATGTCAGGTTAAACCAAAACTTTACATCAAATTAAGATTTCCCTACCATGATTTGAAATCACAACCTAGTGATTGCTGGGGGGGGGGTCTTACCTACTGAGCTTAACTACCAAGTCTTATATATCTATGAATTTATTTATATATACAGAAGTTGCAGTAATCATCTTCAGTTGGAATAGAAGTATGCCTTGATTCTGATCCTGCAGCAGCTAGGCTTCATTTTTTTTTTTTTTTCATCCGGTTGTTGTTGTTAGTTACTGGCTGTAAGGGAAAAACTTGTAAAATCATGCTGGAATTTTCAAAAAAAGTCCTTCAAATCTTTTCTCTGATCAGGCTGTTGATTGAAATTCTAAATTTAGAAACAGTTTCCACTTAACATTTATTTTTCCGTAATTGGTTCCTTTATTAAGCCTCACATAAAACTAAGGAGCCTCCAGTGTTTTAGCAGTTAATTTGGGGAAAGATTCCTTCACCCATTTTTTGACTCCATTTTTTTAATTGCTGAGAAGAAGCGCACCAACCAGAGAATGGCATTGATTTCACAGATTTAACAGAAGAGAAATTGAAGTAGATGAAATATGTGTGTGAGCACTCAAAATTAATGGCGTCCCGGGGATGTGTTTGGGACAAACAGATAAGTTTCCTCTGGGACAATTCCAGTATGAAAGAGATTTTTTTTCTTAAACTGTCACTTTCGCTAATGAGCAACTTAACTGAGGAAAGGTAAGCAATTACATACGAATACACTGCATATGTATGTAAATGCATACTTACTCACATCTCTCTCCATTGGTGTATATTCGTCAGTCTCAGAAACTACTCCTGTGCTGGCAAATGTAGCTTAATCCACTTGCCACTCATTCATGTATATGTTTGTTTGTCTCAGAAACAAACCCTGTTAAAGCAGTGGTTGAGGGTTGGTTGCAAAGCACAGCAACCTCAGTTCAAAGCAGGGTTGCCATTTTAGGCATTTTACAAATTTGGCCTTTGTGAAAAGCATTTGGTCATACTTATCTACCTCTTTGTTTTTGATTTAAAAAAATATGGAACATTGAAATGAAACAAAACCTTCTCCAAAACTGCAGCCCAAATGGGGTCTCTGACAGCAGGTGGGCCTTCATAGATTAAGTAAAAAATCATTTCTTTTGTGAATGGTAAATCAAAGAATAAGTACTCAGAATCATTTGTAGAAAGTATCAATTAATTAATTTATTGTATGTATATATGTATGTATATATATATATATATATATATATATATATATATATATATATATATATATATATATATATATACATATATATAAAATAAATAAATAAATTCACCTGATGAGGCCCGAAGAGGGCAGAAACATGAGCTAGTTTGTGCAGTGAATCTACAATCTACTATTTATTTCCAGCTCTACTCTAAAACAACTTAACTCCAATAGTAAAAAGTTGTTTGTATCGAGCACTCTATGAAATAAATCCATTACATTTCAGAAGTGGCTTTATACTATTGATATATTATCATATTATGTTATATAGCCTGATTTGTACCACATATACCGTGTATATATATATATATATATATATATATATATATAGTAAACATACTACACAAAAAAAAACACTGTACTATATGCATATTCACTGTATGATAGTCTGTGATATCCAACAATGACTGAAACAGACTTGCTCTCATGGGAATTAAAAACTATGTTCTCAAGAACTTGAAATTTACTGATATTTTGGAGAAATTTGTTTTCAATTAATTACTCAATTCAAATGTTTGAATCTCAATTATTGTTGGCCTTACAAAAATAAATCTGATTTTTCTCATACTTCTCCTTTTGAAAATATTACTTGGAGCATTGCAGTACTTGTAGCCTTGATGCCTAATAAATCTTAATCTGCCATTGAAGAGGTCTAAAAAGTTTTTGGGACCATTGCTTCGGATTCTGAAATATGAATGATTGTGGTAAGCTAACTTCATAGTGGAAATATTTTTTATAATTTCTTAATTTTGGAGTGTAGTGTTGTATTTCAATGTTTTAAACAATTTTGGCCAGAAACATCAACAACTGCATTGAATTCCGGGTTTAAAGACTGAGAACTGAGAATGAGAAAGAATTTGGGTTCTCCAATTCATTTGTTCTTAAGATCGCTAAGGCAGCAAACTAACAATTCTTTTCATTATTGATTGATCTGTTGATTAATTTCTTGATTAATCAATTAGTTGTTCATAAAATATATTCAATTTAATGTCACGAAATGATAAATTATTAATCATCATTTCCCGAAGTCCAGGATGACATCTTCAAATGTCTTGCTTGGTCTACAACTTGAAGCTATTCAGTTTACGATCACGGAGGAATATGTTGTCAATTAATTCAATAGTTGACAAATTGATTAATTGTGGCAGCTCCACAGTTTACGGATAACTTTTTAGTTTGGTTTAAAACAAATTTGTTTGAATGGAGCAAAATAACTAAAATTATTCCCTCGACATTTTCATAATGTTCTTATTATATCACTAACAACTTGATAAAGTAAAGAAACAACATTCTTATTTGGGGAAGGTTTACATTTCCTTTGGAGCAGTTAAAATAACTTTCCAGGATGGTAGCAAAAAAAGTTATTCTGGAGTTCTGGTGTGTGTGCATATATCTTATATATATTGTATGTATATTAAATCCACATAGAAATACAGTTCCTGAGACCAAACCACGTAAGTCCCTGGTGACGGCCCCACAACCGGCCTTATCTGTTTCAACCTCTATATCAAACCAGTTACCTTATCAGTTGGTACCAAAATCACCAACAGCTACAACCTATTGATCACAATTGTCCCTGATGATGATACTAAAAACATTTGTGTAACTTTACATATATCAAACAGATAAACTCACAATAACATCACCACCCCCATCTGATATAAATCCTCCTCAGGGAGAGAAGAGAAGTAGAGCCAACAATTGAAGTAAATGAAATTTCGAGCTGACTTCAGGATATGACGATTACGTCATGGACTTTCAGGTAAACAAAACTATAAAACATAAATGAGAAAAAGACGCAGGTGATACATGAAAACTGTCGTCATGAATGTCTTAGTTGAACGTCTGTTTCCATGGTTATTTATTTATCTCCCTTTGTTTGATTCTGACATTTGAACGAGAGCATCACAATGCATTACAATGGGAACGGTCACCCAACTTCCTCTTTAGCAGAAGCCATTGACAAAAAAAATCATGTTTTTCTAACCAGTTTCACAAAGTAGCTTGATTTATTCGTTTTGCCAAACTTCAGTTCAAAGTCAGAGACTGGAGTTAACTTTGTTTTCCAACTGTAACAACAACAGGTCTGGTTAGTCAAACAATAGAAACTGTCACATGATCGATGTTCTTTGGCAGCATGCTGCATTGGGGGTGATCAATAAAAAAAAAACTGAAAAAAAAAAGGAAGGGGATCAATGAATAAGTTATGCTTTTTGTTGGGCAGAGATCACCTAAACCAAGTCTGAATTTTCAAACAATATGTATAAACTCAGCAAAACCTATACTAAGGGACAAATTTAGCATGAACTTACATTATAAACAGCCCCCCCAATAACTATTCAGTGTGGAATTTACAAAAAGTTATTTTTCTAGACATAAAGAGTGAGTGAAGTTTTCAGCCCTCTAGCTCTATTTGTGAGACCTCTATGAGCCATAAATATTTAGCCAGCCAGACCAGCTTAAAAACGGAAGAAACCTATGATGATGATTTTGGTTTACCGTTTCTAACAAAAACAACAGCAAGAACAATCCTCGTCTAGTTCAGGATAGTGAACTCTTCGATTCATCTGTCCAATGAAGTAAAAACAGAAATAAAAATTAACATATCCTTACACTGATTTGAAATCATAACCAAGTGATCAGTAGGTAGCTTTCTTACCGACTGAGCTAAACTAACAAGTCTTACATATTTACAAAGATTTATGTTACAAATGCAAGGGCTTATTTCATTCTGATAATTATTTTTATACAAAAAATGTATACTTTTGATCATTTTTATTTATCAAATATGAAATCTAACAGTTGTAGTAATCATTTTCACTTAGAATAGGAGGAGAGGAAATTGACCCTGCAGTAGTCAGGCATGTTATTCTTTCTATCAGGACGTGGGCAATCATGGTTCTCCGCAGTTTCCTTTTTTTTGCTATTTTCAAGAATTCTTACCCCTTTTTTTTTCAGGTACTATTTGCTAAAACTTTTCAAGTAGGTTACCCACTGCCTACCTGTTTCTTTTACCTTTCGATACACCCTATGAACGTAGACTTCTGCAAGTCTTCCTTTCTCATTATCCATCCCCCAAATTCCAAAGGTCTCTTTCTGATTGTTAGCAACAGATTCCTTGTATTGTCTACTTTTTCTTTTCATCAAATGAAGCATCGTCGGCCATTATTAATTTTTGACTGATATTTCTTTCATTTCAGCAGCAACTACTTTTCATTGCAACTACTCCGACCGTTTATTGTTTCCAATCTGGGCTGTTTACCGACTGACTGGTCTGAGTAATTGAGATGAAAGAAATACTAGTCAAAAATTAATAATGGCTGACACTCAAATCGTTATCCTTTTAATTCTCTATTTTCTTAGCCATGCTGCTCACATAATGGTCATAGAATGGAAAAATGACTTGAGCATTGTGATAGACAGCAACAAAAATAAGATGAAAAGAAAAAACTCGTCAAACTAGGAGGACCTCAGAGAATGCATACCTCAGTCAACACCATTGTCAGGGGAAATACTTGTGTCTGGGTCAGCCCCAAAATGTATCATTCTTTTACAGCCTATTGCAGATCCTTCCACAGAATTTCATTGAAATTCATTGAGAACTTTTGGAGATATGGTGTGGACAGACATAAACTTTTGGCAAAGTTATGTGGTGTGGACATATAACTAATATGCAGGGGAGGTAATTGTGCATGATATTTCCTAAAATTTAGGTCTTCAATATCCTATTGCCTACCCTCCCACAAATTTCATTGACATTTATAGACAAGGTTGGAAGATATCAGCAGTCATGAGCATATACATGAGTGAATTTATTTATTTTCTTAAATGTAAAAATCTCTCATTCAAAAAAGAATTCCTGGATTTGCCTTAAAATTTAACCAATTTTTCTGTACCCCATTGTCCACCATTCTACAAAATTTCATTGAAATTCTTTGAGCACTTTTGGAGATATTGTGCAGATAGACGGAAGGATGGACACAACCAAATATATATACCTCTCGAAATTCATTGACTGAGGTAATAATGGTACTAGTCGTGTGGTGAGCTCCCTAAAAAGAAGTTTGATCACTCCTGTAGAGCTAGTAGTATTACTCAATTTATACATATTATACACCAATAACCATGGTCACAAATTAACTATCTTTACTTCTACCTCTGACAAGAATGTTGGCAATGTTTGGCACATTATATATATATATATATATATGGGTGTGTCTAGGAATCTTGACAGCTTTAAACACTAGACATTCAAAAACTTTTGAAAAAGATTTTTTTGTGTCACTTCAGTCACCTATTTCCCAACATCTGTCAATGTAATTTATGTGATTTTCTTCAGTCTTTTTCCCCATTCCACACATACTTTGTTATTATGGTAAAATGTATAAATTGTCTCTTGTTGGGATCATCAGTTGTTTACTATGTAACTGTTCTGGGGATTTTAAAAACAAAACAGTTTTATTAACATGGCTCTCCAGCAGTGTTAATTAAACGCCACCCCCTTTCTTATATAGTTTATGCCATACATGCAGTTTATCATTTTATCAAAGGTTTTATGTGTATTGTACATGGATATTATTTTATACAATTTTTTGAAATGGCTTACTTACATGGTTATCCTAAAAACATTTTCAACAATGAGGTATCAGTAACTATAACAGACAATACTCGCTTTTTGTGTCATTTCTATTGAATGTTCACCCATGTGAACATTGAATCCATTGTGTTGGTTTTAATCTCAGACTGCATGCAAACCAACTTATGTAATCATCTTCAAGAATACTAATTACACAGAAAAAACTTCTTTGAGTTGATTCTCTACCAACATATACAACTGAAGAATTTGACAATTATTTTCTACCAACCTCAAAGTTAATTTTTCCACATTGTATAACATCAAGCTTCCATCAAATGTTTATATATATATTTATATATATATATATATATATATTATACTGTGTCATCCACAGACAGCTATTTCGTTACATTACAACTCTTCAGTGTGGCTACAGACTACCCATTATCCCATCCAGTACCACGAGGTAAGATCGACCCCTTCGCTTCAGACCCAGAGGCTGACATCAAATAGTATATTATGACTTGAATTGTACTAAAATAAATCATTAATTACTGCTTAGAATTAATTTTCATAGCAACATCTTGAATTGTTTTAGAATGAATCACTGCTTGTAAACTGGGACCACAGTCATTAGGATACAGGATGTGAAAAAAGCAATACTACTACCAATGTAGGATGGACTGTACTTCTTTTCAGGGACCACGCTATTTCACTTGTACTCTGAATAATAAGCAGTAACAATATGACCAAAGGCGTAGTTAGTGTTTTGGGACCAGAGGAAATCAAGTAGGTGAACTACTTTTTATAAAGCTTTTGGATACCCCCTTCCAATGGGGGCCTGGGGAGTTGTTTCCAAGTATCCCTCCCTCACCCAACTACACCTGAATATAACTCAAAGGGAAGCAGGGAGTATAGATTTAGTGAAACTAGTAGCTGAGAAATGAAGATACAACAACACGGCTGTAAGAAAAAAAAGATAATAATAACCACAGTAGTAGAAGTATAGTCACTTTGCCAGAGCCTGGGAGATGGCAATGATCTGAAAGGAAGAAAGACGTTGCGATGCGACAGAGTTTAATATAGTAACAAATAATGGCGGTGTTGCTAAGATAAAGAGACTGTGTGAAAGAAAGAATTGTTGGTTTGTTCTGCAGAACAAAGAGATAAATGTTATCGTCTAGGAAGCAGGCAAGATTGCGTCTTGGTTTTCCATTATACAATGTGTTGTTTCTCTTCCAAGCAAGCCTCTGCTGTAAAACTTCTTACAGCGCATTTTTGTAGCAGAACCATTTGCCACAATTGAAAAGGAAATTTTAGGAAAAAGAAATAAAAATAAGAAGAAAAAAAAATATTAAAGCTAAATTGTCTGCAATGGTTTGTTTCCTACCATCGAATTCTTCAAAACGTTTCTTCCTATCCTGAACATTATTTGCAACGCATTTAAATCGAATACAATAACTTGTAGAGATTGATTGACGCAGTCTGACTTGCCTTACACGCTGCTTTGAAATCAGTGATAAATACAGGTATCCCTCGCTTTCCGAAAGTTCATCTTACACCATATAACTTTTACACTGGGCCTATATCAATATAGCTTTCCTTTGCTATCTGAAATAGCATATAATGAAGAAGCAATAATCATTAATGAACTGTACATGCCAGTTTATAAGACAAATGGTTTGCACAGGTATTAGACTACTGCCCATAACTGTTCTGATGAGGCTCTGGTAGATGACCCCCAAGACATAATACCAGTGTATTGAATGCAATACAATATTTGCATACCATATTTAACCACGCATAATATGCATTTTTTTTCCAAAAAATTTTGAGCTAAAATTCCAGGTGTGTATTATCAATGGAAATGATTGTTATACATAATTGTATTCATGGGTCAATGCATTTTTCATTCGAATTTGAAGTTCGGATTATCTATGGTGTTGGATTTATAAATGTTGGAATAAGGTAGTTTTTTTTTATTCGATGAAATGTTCTTGATATAATCATATAGACAGAATATGGGGGATAAATTTTGAGTTTCGTCAGGCATAAAAATAATCTGCTTCTATGTCTGCCTGTTTCAAAGTCAAAGGTCAAGGTTCATCGTCCACTTAGGCCGATATCATCACCAGTCTTTTAATGTCTGTTGTTGGACATAAACCTTCTTCAGGATTTGCCACAACTCCCTATCGCTGGCGTTGCGGAGCCAATACTTCCTGAATTAGTCCAATGTGTCTCTCAACCTTGTATTCTGCTGGCCTGGGTTGCACATTTGAGCTGTGGGAATCCATGTTGTGAGTCGTACTGTTCATTAATATTTCATCTATCTATGCCCCAGTTGATACCAATCATTACAAAGGTAGCTGGAAACATCACTACAGAGCAAGAAGTACTGCACACACACACATATATATATATATATGTATGTGCAGTGCTCTTCCATAGGAATAGAGATGGGGAATATATGCTGAATGAATGCATCGCTTAAATTCAACCTCACTGACCGTCCTGTTCCATGGAACAAGGTATGATACCAGGTCTGAAGCGAAGGTTTCAATCCTGCCTTGTGGTATTGGATAGGATAATGGATAGTCTATAGTCACACTGAAGAGCTGTAATACAACGAAACAGCTGTCTGTGGATGACACAATAATATATATATATATATATATATATATATATATAGTGAGAGAGAGATAGCTTAACAGCTTTAAACACACAAAAAAACTTTTCTCAAAAGTTTTGTGTCACTCGAGTCACTTATTTCCCCAATATCTGTTGATATAATAATAATTATAATAATGAAAAGTGTTTTTTTTAATTTTCTCAATTTGTGTTGTATATAGACTTTGTTATGGTACTATGTGTAAATATTTTCTTGTTTATATATGTATATATATAAAAAAGCATAGTAACCATAAAAAAATAATGAGGTTTATGTTATCAATGGATCTACAAATAGATTAATATTTTAGGTCATTTCTATTTTTAACATTGTTTCCATCGCATAAGTCTCACTCTCTTTTTCTCTTCAGTCAGCATCAAAGAGAAGAAGAAAACACAATTTATGCCTTCATCATGATGTGAACAGACAATTAAACATACACATGAATTTGGTGACTATTGATATTGATATATATATATATATATATACGCACGCACACACACACACATATATATATATATATATATATATATATATATATATATATATATATGTATGTGTATATATATTTTGTGTGTGCAACCTTTTTGGGTACTCTAATCCTCCCAGACAGAGGGGCAGGGAGTGACACTTTGATCTAAGAGAGAGCGCACAGATACTCCGATTGTAGGCAGAAGTGCCCATCTAAATTGAAATAACTGTCATTTTTGACGGGAACTATGCTAGTTGTTAAAATAATGTCCATTTTAAATAGGAAATAACTTTTAGAAGAGTTCTCTACCATGGGCCAAGGGGTGGCAACTGAAAAGTTGTGCAGCGCAGAGGGGGGGGTTAATGAGTTACAGCCAGACTTGATCTTACCAGATCTCTGGTAATGTATTAGGGCAAAGAACTTGATTGATTCCTTTAAAATAAAAAAAGCACGTGTCAAAATATTACGGGACCTATTTATAGACATTTCAATGGCCAACAGTCCAATTACATTTCCTTCTGAAACTGTACAAATGCTAAAATGGGATAAGAACCCTTTCTCCAAAAGAACTCAATAAATTTCAATCAAATTTTGTGGAAGGGTGTGCAAAGAGGTAAAGAAGAGTTGGTCGAATTTTGGGATAGATCCAGGATTTCATATTATGATTGAGAGATATTTTCCTGTTTTTTCCTTACATTTATGTACATTCTCATGACTGTCCACACAATATCTCCAAAAGTTCAAGGAATTTCAAGAAATTTGGTGGAAGTTTGGACAACAGACTACAAAAGAACCAATCAACTTTTGGGATGGATCCATGCAAAATTACCTCCCCTATTTCATAGTAGTACATCCATACCACATGATATTGCTAAAATTTCATATCTGTCCATCCACACAATATCTCCAAAAGTTCTGAATAAACTTCAATTAAATTTTGTGGAAGGCTGGGTAATAGACTACAGAACAAGTGATTGGATTTGGGGGTGGATGTACAATTTTTTTTGATTGAGATAATTTCTGTGTCATTTTTCACCCACTTATGTATATACTCATGTTTGTCCACACGACATTTCAAAAGGCTCTCGAATTTAAATGCAATCTTGTAGAGGATTGAACAAGAGGCTAAAGAAGAAATCAAATTTCGGGATGGATTGTATATCATTATCTATCCCAGGTCCACCAAAAATTTTCAATAAATTTCAATGACATTTTGTTAAATGGTAGGCAATGGGCCATTGAAGAAGTGATTAAATTTTTGGGTTGGATCAATGCACAATTATCTCCCCTTACAATGGCATTGGCAGAGGTTTGCGCTCTCTCAGTGCTTTCTAGTTGAATATATGATTTGGACTATTACTTTCATCTTTGTTGTAATTAAAACATTTCAGAAGATACATTCTTTGATCTTCTTCAGGTGTATAATGTATTCATTCTTTTAGAATTTTGAGATGACATATTTTCATTATTCTACACATAATTTGAATTATTGTCTTAATCTTTATAAGATTGTTTTGGCCCTATATAATCTTCAAGCTTCCTTAGGTGTGTATTGTATCTGTTCCTCAGTAGGGAGAATAAAAGACTGAAGTGTAGAATCTGGATTGCAAAACTGATTCAAATCAGAAGTGAGAATTTTCAGATTACACTGTACTTAATTTAAATTTTCAAGTTGAATGGTACTAGATTCAACATTTCTTCTTTGTTTTGATTAAATTGAAACACTAGAGACCCACAAATGGTCTGCCTGACCAAACAGCCATGTGGATTACAGATTCTTCTCTCTTTGCTCATCTGTGTACGTCTCTGAGAGCTCTTGGTCACATTTTTGGCACTACAACCTAGATAATTTGCGGGAGTTCACCACTAAGCACCATCTAAAAATAATTTTGTTTTTTGAAAAAACTGCTTTTTTTGGAATTGAATGGCCATTTTGGACCAACAATTTTTAAATCTTATGTTATTTTTTGATAATCTAAGATAAAAGAACTTTTTTTTAAAAAAAAATATAATTTTTTACATGATTAGTTTTAGCACAGACACACATTACGGCGATTCATTTGTACAAGGTATGGATGTTAAATTAAGTTTGCACTTTTGACTCAAATCAATTTTGGAGACTGGACTTTATATTTGATCCAAACAGAAAGCAAAGGAAGAGAAAACTTTTGGTAGCCTACTAAGTTAAGGGTGATCAATTGAAAAATTTGACTAAGTGATTATCAATGTTACATTTCTCGGATTTTGTTGGGCAGTGATCACTAAAAAAGCCAAATTTTAAAAAAACAAGCATGAATGCTGCTGGACTCAAAGTGATCAATATAGCTTAAACTTATACCGCAAATTAAAACCATACGCTAAAAACTTATTCAGGGGAGGTTTTTAAAAAACAAAACAAAACGCTTTTTGTAGACATAAGGAGTAAATGCTGAAATTTTCAGCCCCCTAACTCCATTGGAATCGTCTGTTTGCATAATACATACATAAATAGCCAGCCAGCTTGACCAACTAAAAAACTGGAGAATTCTATGTTTTTGGTTGCTGATTTCTACTAAGTACTGAACAAATTCTATAGGCAGGATACAATGTGCACCTGGGCAAGGTCAGAGATTATCATCATCAGGCTTTTAACATTGTTGTTTGACATAGACATGGGCGGCTGCTGCCATCTTTCAAAGCAGAGGCAAAACTACACATTCAAGTCGGTAGGGGGGAATATATGCCAAATTTTAGTTGTCTAGTAAGGGACTAACCCATCATCCCTGGCTTCCAAATCCTCTTGCTCTTCGTGAGAAGGGCCTGATCCAGGGGTGAGAAAAAGCCCCATTTGAACTCCTCAACCCATGGACACATACTTTCTGAACTTGTCCAAGTCCATCACGCCATCTTATTTTTTGCCAGCCACTGATTTGTGTATGATATCTGAGATCCATGTTGTGAATCATCATGTCCAGCGATCGTCCGACATTCTTATAACAAGAAATATGACCACCCCATTGACATCTGAGTTTTCTAAAGAATTCTATGAAACTGACCCCTGTTTCTTTTCTAAAATACCGTTTAGTTTTGGGACCTCTCCATGTGATGTTGAGCATGATTCTCTCTGGTGCAAGTTGCATGGTTCTTAGTTTGAGGGTCAATCTTTTGGTTAGGTTCC
The DNA here is from genome assembly GCA_963457665.1 of Thysanoteuthis rhombus. Classification (NCBI taxonomy): domain Eukaryota; kingdom Metazoa; phylum Mollusca; class Cephalopoda; order Oegopsida; family Thysanoteuthidae; genus Thysanoteuthis; species Thysanoteuthis major. Next base: position 23,379,249 of record OY735240.1, on the reverse strand, counting down.
ATGCTCCAGCTCCATGGGTGCCTATCAGGAGGATGCATTAGTTGTATATCCTTTTAGGACTAATGGGATTTCCTTGTTCTTGAAAGTTGAGCTGATTCTACCAAAAGCTTGCCAACCTAAAATTTTATGTTAACAATGACAAAGATGATGAGAATAGTCCAAAAAGTACATTGAATAATGAAAACTATTAATTTCTCAAATATGAACTAAGATGAAGACAACAGTCCCCCAAAATATGTAGAACATGTCCGGTTAGTCACTCAATAGTAATTGTCATGTGATCAACGTCTTTTGGCAGCATAAAAATGCATGTGGGCATGAAAAATTAAAAAAAGGGATGATCAATGAATAAGTGATTTCTCTCACCCTTTGTTGGACAGTGATCAGTAAAAAGGTCTAAATTTTCAAAAACAAGCATGAATGCAGGGGGGGGAGGGTTTTAAAACAAAACCTAACTCCATTGGTCGACCTGTATGCATTATACATACATAGCCAGCCAGACCATCTTAAAAACTGACAAAACCTACATTGACAGTTTCAGCCAAAATGTTCTCTTAATCATTGGAAAAAGATTATTGCTTCAAATTGTGTAGTTCTTCAGCCATTCTCAGGTATACGTGTTATTTGGTAATCCATGAGAATTACCAAAGATCCTATATCAAATACAAGACCATAACTCAGAAACTGAATCTTACCTTATAACAACGAACCTGACAGTATCTTATATCATCTGGAAACACTTACCTGCAATAGAGAAAAAATACATAGTAATAATGGTATGGTAATAATTATATATTACATCAACTTATAGCAATCATAAGAATTAGAAACCCATATTTCACTGATAATTTTTATGCAAACCATAACATGCAGGTGTCTTCAGTGTGGGCGGTACTGCCCACTAGCGGATGGTTTGAGATTTCAAGTGGGTGGTAGTTTGTTTTGAAGAGAAGTAATTGTTATGCAAGGTGGGCGGTAACATGTTGGAATCTCTTTAATATAAGAGAAAGTGGCCTAGCGTGCGAAAAAAATATAGATTATTGGACAATATGTATGAAACATGAGGAAAATTGATTCTAGTGAATGGGTTTTGTGTATGTATTAACTCTCGAATTCATTATGGGGAATTCAAATAATAATTCGAGGGGAGTAACTTTTGATTGAAATTACCTTCACTTTTTTTTCTTATTTTTCTCCAATTCAATTCACAAAGAGTTCTATTTTTACAATCCTTTTCATTGAAAGGTTCCACAGTTGTTACAAGCAGTCAATGAATCTTGGAGTTAATTGTTGATTAAATGTCTGATAAATTTACACTTTTGATTTTTGATGCTATGGTTGTTCAATTATTGATTGGGATTCATTATTTTTCAATTTTTCAACTGGTTTTTACCTATTATTTCTATTGATATTCGGATCATTCTCATCTTGGTTGTTTTTCATACAACATTTCTGCCGTTGCACTCTACGGCCTTCGTCAGGTATCATCTGGTAGATTTGGGGAAGTAACGAACCGAACCCTTTATTTATCCGACAGGGGTATATTGACCGTACTCCCCTCTTAGCGTTAGTAGTATTGTTATATTGTCTCACACAAGGATAGAACCTAGAACCATCAGATTACTTTACAGTAATTTGTCTGATGCTGTAACCACTGCGCTATGTGTCCATGTGGTTTTTACCTTCTTAATTTCCTTAGTTATCTTTATCACGATTTTTGCTCAGACCGAATATACTTCAGCAGTGAGTAAATAGCATTTGGATCTGAAAATTAAGAATAAGCCTTAGGTTAGATTCAAACCCACAACCACAAGGGGAGAGACCATTAAGCCTGTCCTGTTTTGCCAATTAATCCATCAAGACTTCAACTGGATACAGAAATTCAAATATTACCCTTAAACCTGTCCTTCATTCCGATCTCTGTCATGTTTGTTTACATTCTGGCAGCTACCGCATCTTTACATTCTGGTAGCTACCGCATCTTTACATTCTGGCAGCTACCGCATCTTTACATTCTGGCAGCTACCGCATCTTTACATTCTGGCAGCTACCGCATCTTTACATTCTGGCAGCTACCGCATCTTTACATTCTGGCAGTGACCGCATCTTTACATTCTGGCAGTGACCGCATCTTTACATTCTGGCAGTGACCGCATCTTTACATTCTGGCAGTGACCGCATCTTTACATTCTGGCAGTGACCGCATCTTTACATTCTGGCAGTGACCGCACCTTTACATTCTGGTAGTTACCGCACCTTTACATTCTGGTAGTTACCGCACCTTTACATTCTGGCAGTGACCGCATCTTTACATTCTGGCAGTGACCGCATCTTTACAATCTGGTAGTAACCGCATCTTTACATTCTGGTAGTTACCGCACCTTTACATTCTGGTAGTTACCGCACCTTTACATTCTGGCAGTGACCGCATCTTTACATTCTGGCAGTGACCGCATCTTTACATTCTGGCAGTTACCGCATCTTTACATTCTGGCAGCTACCGCATCTTTACATTCTGGCAGCTACCGCATCTTTACATTCTGGTAGTTACCGCATCTTTACATTCTGGTAGCTACCGCATCTTTACATTCTGGTAGCTACCGCATCTTTACATTTTTATTGGACTAAGTATTATAAATCAATTGAACATTGATTTATGATCCTTCATCCAATAATAATTCGGAAGGAAAAAGAAAAAAAAATATTCAATCTAAATTAGTTCCATATCCAAAGCAAAAAAAATCACAAATTTTTCCTCAGAAAATATATCGCAGGCAAAATCATCATGCAGGAATTCTACTGGGACTTTTTGCATACCTTTTCCAGCCTGGACACCCAAGCATTTGCTGCAAAAGGATTCGGAAGATACAAAAATTGATCAGTATGGGAAATATCCAGTAAAGGAAGCTAAGAACTAATTAGTATTCTTTTGATACGTATTTGGGTAAGTACTTTATATTTTTATATATTCGTAAGCAGATGGAAGAATAGTTTGATAGATGTGTAAGTGGAGAAGGCATTTGGACCAAATTGTTTTGAACATGGTGGCTCTTGCTATATTATTATAGAGCATTATCCTTCTCCTTGAATTTAATTTCTTTTATCAACCCACTCTATTGAAAGGATATTTTAGATCAGGAGGGTCGAACTCATTTGCTATGGCAGACCAAATATAATGTAAGTTCACTGTATGAGGAAAGATAATATAATTACAGTTCCACCACCCTATACCGCAGTTAGTTATAGCGCTGGTGGATGGTGGACCCCAACATTTTTACCTGTGTTATCGCTCAACTTGTCCAAGGAAACCGAAAAAAAAAAAAAAATCAAATGACAAACTTAATAACTATGATATTAAATTTCTTCAATGAACTTCACAACCTCCAAATCCTCTGCTAGAACCAAAGCTTTCGATTAATTTATATAAAATTATAATTTTTTAGATTTTCAAAGAAAAAAAAAAAATATTAGTTTCTACATTTTTTCCCTATTTATATATGATTTCATATTTTCCAAATAATGCATCTTAAAAGCAGAAAATATGCCCGAAGCAGCAATTGTCTCACGGGCCATATTTGGTCCGCAGGCTGCATGTTTGACAACACTAATTTTAGTAGATTAACATGTGTCAGGCTAGTGTCAGGAAGTTGGGTTAGCAAATGGAATGATTTGGTAGTTGTCTTGTTCAATTTCAACATAAATTTCAAATTGATATGTTGCTCAATTTTTAAGCTGATCCTTTTTATGACATACCAGAAAAAACATGTCTACTTTGAATGACGTGTAACAATGAACTGAAGACACAAGTGGATTGAAACTTTCAGGGATTATTTATACTTTCCAATTGATCAATGTATATTATGTGGTTTGTATATGCACACTGTGGTTCGACTTATAGTCCAGCCATATTTTATAGCTACACCTCACCAGAGGTAATGAAAATTTGAGTGCTGAAGATTATGTCATTGTTCTCGATCACAATGTCTTTGGTTGTTGTTCCAAGAATGGCATGTATCCTCATCATGTTTTTAAATCATTCCTAACCGATTTATCAAATCTGGACACATTTGTCATCTAGACATTAATAATGTCTCGATAAGCCAAAATACATTTGTTCTATACAAAGGAAAAATACAAGTCAAATGTTGCAAACCTGAAGATTTAATTCTTTTGTCCTCACACCTCACATATATACTCTTTCCTTTTAGGCTACCTTTGATTAATACTATTAGATACAAGACCTTCTCAAAAAAAAAAATTAAATCTAGTAAAAACTCCTACTTGTTATCATCTGACTACAATTGAGATGTGCATGTATTTGTGCACCACGATTACTTGGCAACTGGCTATCGTATGAAGTCGACATTCACCAGATGTATTATTATATTATTATTACTCAAGGTAGAGCAAATCTGTTGTTGTGGTTTCAATGAATTATCTGCCTTGACTTTTATTCTTAAAAATACATTTTGCATCGATTGCTTGTAACGTCTTTCTAAAGATTTAATTCAACCAGAAAACTTAAGTTCATTTAAAATTTTACAGTTTTGTCCTTTTTTTTCTCTCCCAATGTTTCATTGCCTTAAGGAAGGGAACAGAAAGAAATTATCATATTCTCATTTAACATTATTTTACATGACATGAATGGCAGACTGCTCCACACACCACAGAGTCCAGCCCCTTCCAATCATGCACCTTTGGAGAAGGCACTGCTCTGGTAATTGGAAATCTTAAAAACCAGAACATTTTAATCAAATAAATATAAAACAGAGAAAAGTAAATTTTTAATTAAATTTTCCCCCAATTTTTTTCTTCTAAAAATTTTGACAACAAAAGATCAAGAGAGGTCATCCCTAACTTGACAAGTCAAGATTCCTTTTTTATTTTTATAAGAAACAGCAACAGAAAGAGGTCTGGTTAGTCACACAATAGAAACTGTCACATGACTAATGTCTTTTGGCAGCAAGCCATGTTTGAGGTGATCAATTAAAAAATTTGAAAATAAAGGTTATCAATCAATGAGGAATAAGATTCTTCTCTCACCTTTTGTTGGGTAGAGATCACTAAAAAGTCTGAATATCCAAAATGGACACAAACTCAGGGATCAATTTAGAAAAAACTTATATTAAAAAATGAACCCCCACTAAAAACCTATTAAAAAAAACAAAACAACAAAAACATTTTTTCAAGGCATAATAATAAGGAGTAAATGTTTGAATTTTCAGCCCTTTAGCTCCATTTGTGCTGCTGGTACACATCATATATACATGGCTAGCCAGCCAGCTAGACCAACTTGAAAACTGAAGAAACCTATGTCGACAGTTTCAAATGTACAAGAATTTAATCTCAGAAAGCAGAACGGGTTTATTCTTAGTCAATGAGAGATTCTACCATGATGTAAGACATCAGCATTATTATCATCATCTTTCTTGCGGTTCATTTGGTCTTTTTTCCTAATCTATTCTCCCCAGGAGATTGGTTGTGGCAGATTTCCTGAAATTATTTGAGTGACTGACATCTAGTTACTCAGTGATGACAGGCTTCAGCATTAATAATCACAACAATAACAGTAGTTACAGTGAAACTAATAGAAACAAGCCTGACTGCTTCAATGTCAAACTCCATTCTAATGCAACTATTTCAGCCACTAAGCTGAATTTTAAAAAAAAATTAAAAAATGTTTTCCTTACTTATTGAGGGGAGTGTGTGTGTTAAGTTTCAATTTTCTACAATGAACCATTAGGGCTAAGAGGAAAGATAATAAAAACTAAATGATAAAAGAAAAAGTAAAATGCATGTTTATACAGGATGGCACTATGTCATAGAATCACTCTTTCTTTTCCCCCTCTCTTTTTAATTGCGATAATAAAATCAACTCTCTTGGAGTTTGACAATAGTGATATCAATAATAATGAGAATAAAGAATGGTGGATGAATTACACCAACAAGAATAAGGAGAGATGAAAAGAGATAATAAAGAACATAGAAAAAGTGTGAAACAATGTAGGAAAGATGCAAAAAAGCCAGAATAACAATAACAAAAATAATAGTAATGATGACCCATGTATATAAAATGTACTAAAAAGGGGGATTCAAATCACCCCTGTACTCCCCTTCCTCAGTTAAACTGCCAAATTGTAGGACATAGTTGTTCCAGCAAATGACAGGCTAAAGTGGAAAAAAAATTTGAAAAAAAGAAAAAGGACCTTGCCTGGGAACTAAGAACATGATAGAGCATAAAGGTTGAAGTCATGCCCCAAATAAATTGTGATTGAATTAATTAAAGATTTGTGGAAGAAATGAGACCGTCCAGACCACGGTAGTGCAAAGGTATGAGAGGATACTGATGATAGGGCAGGAGAGTTGAGAGGCTTGCTGTCAGTTGTTTCCAAGAATAACCATCAGACATCAGGATAAGAAGACAGGCTAGAACAATACAAGATGGTACAAAAGTTGTGAAACAATCTAAAACAATCATAATTTTTTCTATTTCAATATTCTTTGTTATTCCTTGTCTCAGATATATAAAGGAACCTTCGGGAATCCATCATGGAAAAGTACACAACTGAGCAACAAACTAAAATAATAGAATTTTGCTTTGAATGCCTTTAATGTTAACCTTAGGAGCATATTCTCATTATTTGAATTTGTGGACACCGTCATCTGAGCCAAGGGTTTGTTGTTTGTATGTGCCTTTTTCAGAATTGGACTTCATTAGTGATTACCCACAAACAAGGAGATCACTTTCAGTCTGAAACGATAAAAATCCTTTACGTGTGCAGCGAGCAGATATTTTTTTAATTGTTACGTAGAATTATATTGAAAAAGCAAGAATTTATGAAGTTAGAATTTGTGGGCATTTGAGAACAAGAAAATTTTCTGTCTAAAGGTTAATCAAATTCTTTTTGTTAATATATTTCATTTGTTAAAAACAATTTTAAGAAAACAAAACATCAAAAATTAAAAATTATGAAGGTTTTAAACCCCTTCATAATTTTAAAGTTTTGTTTTTAAATTTAAAAAAAACAAAACAAAAAAAACAAAAACTTCTGACTGACTTTTTTTAGGGTTTATTCTAAAGGGTTTGTTAATAACATCTAGATTCTCCAGAATATAGATATTTCTAGATATTTTTTTTACTGCAATTTAGATATTTTTTTAGAGGAAGATGCCAGTGAATTCATAAATAGGATTTTTTCTGACCATACTTATTCTTCAACAGATTTCTTTTTAAAAATTTTTTTATACGATTTCTCCAGAATATAGATATTTCTAGATGTCTTTTTACTGCATTTTAGATGTTTTCCTGTGGATAATGCCAATGGTGTCGTAAGTAGGATTTATTCTGACAATATTCATTTTTCAACGGATTTCTTTTTTTACATGATTTCTCCAGAATATAGATATTTCTAATTGTTTTTTTTACTGTATTTTAGATATTTTCAAGTGAAAAACGCCAGTGATGTTATAAATAGGATTTATTCTGACTATATCTATTTTTTAATGGATTTCTTTTCTTTCTACATGATTTCTCCAGAATATAGATATTTTTAGATGTTTTCCAATGGAAAACGCCAATGATGTCATTAATAGGATTTATTCTGACAATATTTATTCTTTAACAGATTTCTTTTTTTACATTATTTCTCCAGAAAATAGATATTTCTAGATGTTTTTTTTTTGTATTTTAGATGTTTCCCAGTGGAAAATGCCAGTGATGTCATAAAAAGAATTTATTCTGACCATATCATTTGGATGGTACTGTTGTTCATTTATTGACTGATGGTGAGCCTAATTTAATGTTACATGTTTACCAAGATGGATGAGCTTGGCCCTTCACTACAGGTAACTCAATTCTAGTGTTTTTACAAAACTGATTAATGATATCGCAATGAGAAAGAGGCAACAGAGAGGATAGAATAATGATTCAGAGAATGAACATTTTAGAAATATGCATTATTTATAATAATAATGATAACAGGACTGGGTAGTCGCTCAAAAGAAACCATCACATGACAAATGCCTCTTAGCAGCATGTTAGGTTGGGCGAAATCAATTGAAATAAGGGATGATTGATGGATAAATTACTTCTACACTTTGTTGGACAGTGATCACTAAAAATACTGGATTTACAAACAAACAAGTGTGAATGCTGCCAAATGCAAACAAAGCAACAAATTTATCATAAACTTATACCGCAAATTGAACCACTTAAAACCTATTTAAGATAGCATTTTTCAAAAAGAACAAAACATTTTTTTCAGACATCTTCATCAGTCTTTTATTGTCCGTCATTGGACGAAGATCTTCCTCAGATTTTGCCAGATATATCCATCATATGCGGAGCCAATACTTTCAGAATTTGTCCAAATCATCTCTCCATCTTGTATTCTGCCTGCCTTGGTTCCGCATATGATCTCTGGGGATCCGTGTTGGGAGTCGTGATATTAAGGGATAAATGTTGGAATTTTCATCCCCTTAGTTACGATATATACATAACAAGACAGAATTGTTTGAAAACTGAAGAAACCCGTATTGATTATGTTTTGGTTGACGGTTTCTAATAATAAGAAAATAGAAAGGCCGAAATGAGAAAACTCAGAACGATTAAGATTTTAGAAAGATGATATTATTATTATTATTATTATTATTAATATTATCATTATCATCATTATAATAATAATAAATGATGAAGAAAATGATAAAAACTTGTTTTGCGTTATTTTAGACAAAGATCGGAGCAATGGAATTTTTACTCTGATTAAAAATTCATGTTTCATCTTGTCTTCAGACAGCGTGATTCATGACTTCGGCTTCTCTGGTTTAATTGCTTTCAGAGTAGAGATGAGGGGAAAAAAATGGAATAAATGAATGAGTGAGCAAGCAAATGAATCGAGGAAGGAATGTGGAGGAATGAGTGAATTGGTAAAAGAGAAAGTGAAGAATGAAAAAGTGAAACAGTTGTGACAAAGGAATGAGAGAGGAATGAAATGAGTGAGTATCGTTACTGATAAATGAAAGGGAATAGATTATTTCAGAAATTGAGAGAGATGGGTGGAAAGAGAAAGGTGCAGAAGGGGGGTGCAGACAAGAGGAAGAGAGGTGCAAAGTTTTGGGGAAGAGAGAGGTACAGGTGCAGAGGGAGAATGAGAGAGAAAAAGTCAGGAAAAGGGAACGAGAGAGAGAGAGAGAGAAGAGCAAAGGGAACGAGAGAGAGAAGAGCAAAGGGAACGAGAGAGAGAAGAGACAGAGAAGAGCTAAGAGAACGAGAGACAGAGAAGAGCTAAGAGAACGAGAGACAGAGAAGAGCTAAGAGAACGAGAGACAGAGAAGAGCTAAGAGAACGAGAGACAGAGAAGAGCTAAGAGAACGAGAGACAGAGAAGAGCTAAGAGAACGAGAGACAGAGAAGAGCTAAGAGAACGAGAGACAGAGAAGAGCTAAGAGAACGAGAGACAGAGAAGAGCTAAGAGAACGAGAGACAGAGAAGAGCTAAGAGAACGAGAGACAGAGAAGAGCTAAGAGAACGAGAGACAGAGAAGAGCTAAGAGAACGAGAGACAGAGAAGAGCTAAGAGAACGAGAGACAGAGAAGAGCTAAGAGAACGAGAGACAGAGAAGAGCTAAGAGAACGAGAGACAGAGAAGAGCTAAGAGAACGAAAGAGACAAAAGCTAAGAGAACGAGAGAGACAAAAGCTAAGAGAACGAGAGAGACAAAAGCTAAGAGAACGAGAGAGACAAAAGCTAAGAGAACGAGAGAGACAAAAGCTAAGAGAACGAGAGAGACAAAAGCTAAGAGAACGAGAGAGACAAAAGCTAAGAGAACAAGAGAGACAAAAGCTAAGAGAACGAGAGAGACAAAAGCTAAGAGAATGAGAGAGACAAAAGCTAGGAGAACGAGAGAGAGAATTAGAGAGAGAACGAGAGAGACAAAAGATAAGAGAAAGAGAGAGAAAGAAATAAGAGGACCAAGAAAGAGTGTGAAAGAGACAGGAAATATGTGAATGAATGAGACAAGCTAAAAAAGCCAGTGAACGAGTGAGTGGAAGTCAAGGAATAATAGACAATAAACAAGTCAAAGAATGAAGAAAGTCTAGTTTTTGGTGATGAATGAATGACTGAAGACGTCAGAAAATAAAAGAGTTGAGGAACTGGAATGCAATGTATGTGTGCATGGGGGGGGGTCAATCAGCTCGGGGGAGGGGAAGCTAACTTCAGAGACTGCTGGTATGAACAGATCAAGGAACATTCAAGGAATGACTGGAATTCCAGACATACTTATTCAACATTCCTTTGAAAACAGGAAAAGAAAATGGTATTTATTGATTCGACAGAACCAAGGAAATTCATGTCATCACCGATTCCTTAGAGCAAAATCAAAAAATTTTTTTTGACAGTGCTGGCCCCCTCCTGCCCCACCATTTCTTTTACAGAGAATAATGTCAATAAAGAAGAGTAACAGGTTTAGTTAGTTACACAATAGAAACCGTCATGTGACCATGACGTCTTCAGGGGGAGGGGATCAGTCAAAAATTTCGAAACAGGTTATCAGTGGATAAATTACTTCTTCCGCTTTTGTTGGATCATTGAAAAGTCTGTATTTTCAAAAAACAAGCTTGAATGCTGCAGGACGCAAACTAAGGATCAATTTAACATGAAGTTCTATTGTCTATTGAACCCCACGCTAGATACCTACTTTGAGGGAAGAGGGTGAAAAAAAATTTCTCCAGACATAATGAGTGATTGTTAGAGTTGTCGGCCTTTTAGCTACATTAGTATGGCCTGTATGTATCTGACACATATACATACATATATAGCCAGCCAGGACTTGAAAACTGAAGAAACCTATTTTGGTTGACAGTTTCTTCTTGTGTTTTAAAAAAATTGGAAGAGTCTTGTGCAAATTCGAAAGATAAATATACTTAAAAAAATTTATATATATTTCACGTCACAAATTAGCATTGTAGTTCACAAAAATGGCGGGATTCTTTATGTATGGATTGTCCAGAGCCAGAGTATCTGTCTGCTGTGCCTCAGATCAAAGCATAATAGATAATAAGCACAATACACTCCGAGGTATACCCTGATTAGTGAAAGTTCATTTAGTTCTAAATTTCCCGGTACAGTTCAGAATTGCATTGTTCAAGGTTTTATTACAATTCAATTTTTCTATTCAGCTTATACTTAGTTACATTAATTTCTACAGCAATATCTCGACCATACTATATTAAAACCCACATTAATCCAAACTACACTATTCAAGGTATTACTGTAAACACATCGCCTTTCATATATGAGGATGCCATAGTCTTTAGATGCATCCACATATCTCTATGAGATACTATTTGGTCAGTTCCTAATATGTTAAATATCAATTTTCTCTTCTGTATGTTAGATCGATATGAAACTTGGTGAACCATTCTCATCTTCTGCTTCATCCACATCCCCCTGCTAGTACTACCATGGATGGTGGACGCATTATTGAACTTATGGTTCTTGTTTTTTCCCAAACTTGAAAAGGGTTTTTACAGGCATCAAATGATGGTACATTTGCATATAAAGTTAGTCAGCAAGGAGTTGCACTCAAGTGGATTCAATTAGCTGCTTTTATGTACCGACTAAGCTTAGCTAAGTCTGGCACAAGGCCCTACATGTTGGGTTACCAATGAGTATTAAACTAACTAAAGAAATAGCCTCCATTCTGTCTCTAAAGACAATTGAATATTACCTCCGGCGTGCAAGTGTGGTCTAAGCGTATGGGGACCCTGGGAGGCCCAGTCATCAGAATCCCTCTCTTAGCCTTGTTGATGTAGGAAAACAGAGACTGATACATCTGGTGTTAGTTTGGCTGCAGGAGCACCTAGAGGGGCATCAAACCACCTTAAGGGGAGGGGCACTCCTTGGTTTGGAATCTCCGAGACTGGTTGCCTTCCTATGGCTAGAGAGCTCAATCTGCCTAACTATATTACCCATAATTGAGGGGACATATGGATTCAAGCCTTTCCGAAGGGCATTAGTGTCAAGTGAACATGAACAGTCCTGACTGGAGTTTGAATTAAGGTTGTTGATTCCATTGTCCAAGCCATAACTGACTATGCCAATTGCACCTAACTACAGTAATAATGATGAGTGAAACTAGCTTGTTAATCATTGCTTCACAGCCAGGCACCCTATAGGTGTTTACTAACATTAGTTTAGTCTGAAGAACACAAGTATGGGTCACCCAGTGAGGAGAGAACACAGTTTGATTTGTAAGATTGGTTTACAAGCCACTGCTCCATAGCAAGGTATTCAAGTTTGGCAAATGAATTCTCTCCTTCCTGCCTAGTTGTTGAATGATAATGAATATTTATGGTGCTTAGCCTGGCTTGACAAAAGGTTTCACGTGCAGAGAAGCTTTAGCTTGGAGTAGCTGTAGTTTAGACTAGCATAATTTTTATGGTACTTTTTATTTGTGCCATTCCCAGCTACTTCTTAATACAACTATTTCTCAAGCATAAACTCCCTAACATTCACTGCCACATGTTTCAACGTTTGAGAATTACATCCAAATATTTCATTTCATGTGTGGCAGGGATAAAAAGGGCTGTCAGCATGAGGTTACACGTGGACATGCAATGAGGATGAATTGCACTGCCATAGCAATGCTCTGCAAGATTAGCTTGTTAACCACTACTCTCCTCTGAGGCTCTCCTCATTTAAGCAGAGGACAAACAGTTGTTGTTGAACCAGAGTTGTCATTCCAGGATACAACAGATACCTGACGAAGACCAGACTGTATATGATTGAAACGTTGAGAAAAGTGAATAACATACACAAGGAAATTAGTCTGAATAAACCAAATACAATAGTAAGAATGATAAAAGGACTGATAAGTCACTCAATAGAAATGCATGCTGTATGTATAAGAATGATTTACGAATTCTGGGATTTTTATTCTTCGGGGATGTCATTTGGGAGTAGAACAGCGAACGAGTAAAGAGAACTCATAGTATTAATGAGTAAAGAGAATGTGTAGTGTGAATGAGTGCAGCGAATGAGTAAAGAGAATGTGTAGTGTGAATGAGTGCAGCGAATGAGTAAAGAGAATGTGTAGTGTGAATGAGTGCAGCGAATGAGTAAAGAGAATGTGTAGTGTGAATGAGTGCAGCGAATGAGTAAAGAGAATGTGTAGTGTGAATGAGTGCAGCGAATGAGTAAAGAGAATGTGTAGTGTGAATGAGTGCAGCGAATGAGTAAAGAGAATGTGTAGTGTGAATGAGTAAAGAGAATGTGTAGTGTGAATGAGTGCAGCGAATGAGTAAAGAGAATGTGTAGTGTGAACGAGTGCAGCGAATGAGTAAAGAGAATGTGTAGTGTGAACGAGTGCAGCGAATGAGTAAAGAGAATGTGTAGTGTGAACGAGTGCAGCGAATGAGTAAAGAGAATGTGTAGTGTGAACGAGTGCAGCGAATGAGTAAAGAGAATGTGTAGTGTGAACGAGTGCAGCGAATGAGTAAAGAGAATGTGTAGTGTGAACGAGTGCAGCGAATGAGTAAAGAGAATGTGTAGTGTGAACGAGTGCAGCGAATGAGTAAAGAGAATGTGTAGTGTGAATGAGTGCAGCGAATGAGTGCAACAAATGAGTTGTGTGAACGAATAGAGTGAATGAGTAAAGCAAATTAACAGAGTAAATGAGTTGTAGTACTTTTTGCAGGGGGGTGTAAATGCACCACCGTGCACCCCTTTACGGACGCCCATGGCAGTACACATAGATATTGACTTGAACTTATAATTTCTAGATCCTTATTGATCTAATGTAAGCAAAAGCTGTTCGCAACGTGTCAGAAGATCAATATGCTAAGAATGGAACGTGTTACAAAATCATGAAAAAAAATAAAAAAAGGAAAAATAGATGAGGAAACCAATGCGATGGTTATTTACAAAGTGGAAACAGATTATATCGGCAATTATATGTGATGAATCCCAATGGAATTTAAAAGAAAGAAAAAAAAAGGTGAGAGAGGGGAGAGCGGGGGGTGAGGGAATGAAGATGGAAAAGAAAGGAGAGAGAGAGAGGGAATGAAGATGGAAAAGAAAGGAGAGAGAGAGAGGGAATGAAGATGGAAAAGAAAGGAGAGAGAGAGAGGGAAGGAGAGAGAGAGAGGGAAGGAGAGAGAGAAAGAGTGAAGGGGAGAGAAAGAGGGAAGGAGAGAGAGAAAGAGTGAAGGGGAGAGAAAGAGGGAAGGGGAGAGAAAGAGGGAAGGAGACAGAGAGGAGGAGAGAGAAGGAGACAGAGAGGAGGAGAGAGGAGGAGAGAGGAGGAGAGATGAGGAGAGAGGAGGAGAGATGAGGAGAGAGGAGGAGAGATGAGGAGAGAGGAGGAGAGATGAGGAGAGAGAAGGAGAGAGGAGGAGAGAGGAGGAGAGAGAAGGAGAGAGGAGGAGAGAGGAGGAGAGAGGAGGAGAGAGGAGGAGAGAGGAGGAGAAAGGAGGAGAAAGGAGGAGAAAGGAGGAGAAAGGAGGAGAGAGGAGGAGAAAGGAGGAGAGAGGAGGAGAAAGGAGGAGAGAGGAGGAGAGAGGAGGAGAGAGAAGGAGAGAGGAGGAGAGAGAAGGAGAGAGAAGGAAAGAGAAGGAGAGAGAAGGAGAGAGAAGGAGAGAGAAGGAGAGAGAGACAAATCAGAGAAAAATAAAATAAAGCAAAAGGAAATAAATTGAATGGATCCCAAAATATTGGCAGTAAACAATGATAAAAAAAAACCTCTTCCAGAAGGAAGCAACGAAGGTAGGAAGAGTCCAATCAACACAGCAAAGCTAAGAAACAATGCATGAACTTTGCTATTCTTGGAAACACAGATTATTTACATGGATTGATTTTTAAGTTTCAGCTGCATCATTACATGCATTAATGGACAGACTTTGAATTCACTTCAAAGCAGTAGTTCAGAGGTGAAGCGAAAACCAGGTTCGTTGAACTCAAAAATTTAGGGGAGGCAACTCTTCAATGATTGCATTTCCAATATTCCAATATTGGGAAATGCAATCAGAGAAGAGTTGCCTACCCTAAATTAGGTGAGGTGTACTTGTTCTTGTTACAGTGGAAAAACAAAGTCTTGGACAGGAGTTTGACAAAAGAGGTGTGAAAATGTCTCACCATTCAACTTCCTCATC
The DNA here is from genome assembly GCA_963457665.1 of Thysanoteuthis rhombus. Taxonomy (NCBI): domain Eukaryota; kingdom Metazoa; phylum Mollusca; class Cephalopoda; order Oegopsida; family Thysanoteuthidae; genus Thysanoteuthis; species Thysanoteuthis major. Next base: position 23,364,101 of record OY735240.1, on the reverse strand, counting down.
TATGGAACATTAGGTTTCACCAAGCCCTCTCAGTTGTATTCGATATATAGCAATATGTTGAGCCTCTACCCGTGAAAAAGGTCATCCTGCGTCACAGTTCTGTGCCAGATGGGATTGGGCGTCCCATGTTTTTTCTGCCTAGTGGTGTCTCTCTTAAGGCAACTTTTGTGGTTCGGTCCATACCTATTCTCAGCACCTGTCCCAGACATCTCAAACGTCTGAGTGTACTGTTGACCGACTAAAACTATTTTCCTCCTTTTAGCAGAAACAATGAAAACAATCTCAAAGTTGTGCTTATTCATGCGTAATCAAATAAAATCAAGCTTGGCCCTCCCTTCAGCCGCACAATGCTACACATAATAATTAGAAAAGCAATTACCATGAAATTCCAAAAAGAGGACAGCAGAGGCTGTAACTTTCCAATGGCCTTCTTGATTTTTTCAAACTAGGGCAATGCCCATTTCAAAAGATGCACATTTAGAATAGGTAGGACTTTATGGTGTGTGGAGCAGCCTGCTATAATTCTCATGTAAAATAATTTTCCATTTGTCGTACCGAACTATAGTTTCAAGGCATTCTGGTTACTTCTCTTCACTGTTACCAATCTAGATATTTTATAACTAAATATATACAAAATTTAGATAATTCTAAAAATGGAAGACAAGGGAGCTAATTTATACAAACTATAAGACATATCAATAATCTTCAATTTTTAATTTATTTTTATTAGATCTCTATTGAAACAAAATTCTTCAAACTCAACACTGCACTGTCTTGTGTGCTAATATATCTGGCGAATGTCCACTTTATTCAATGGCCAGTTGTTCAGAAATTGTGGAACATATATGTGTGCACACACAGATTCCAATTGTAAAGTGATGTGATGAACAGTTAGTGGTAGACAGTAATAGTAAAAAGAAAAAAAAAAGAACCTGATAAGCAGACAAAATCAAAAATGGAACTTAAACAAGCCTATTAAGTCACTCAATAGAAACTGCCATGTGACCAACGTCTTTTGGCAGCATGTCATGTTGGGGTGATCAATTAAAAAATTAGAAAAAGTGACTAAGTTATGTGTCTCGCCTTTTGTTGGGCAGCAATCACTAAATGAGTTTGAACTTACAAAAAACAAGCATGAACACAGCTACCATAAACTTACATTGTGAATTGAACCCTCACTTAAAACCCATTTGGGGAGAGTTGAAAAAAAAAAAATGTTTTTTTTGTAGACATAACGAGGAGTAAATGTTTAAATTTTCAGCTGTCAAGCCCCATTGGTGTAGCCTGTACACTCACCAGCCAGCCAGACCAACTTGAAAACTGAAGAACCCTACGTTGATGTTGACAGTTTTGGTTGATGGTCTCTAATATCCTAAATAAAGTCAATTAATAATTCCTTCCTGCCCAACATGAACGAATTTTAAGGAAGGCTTGTAACTCCATGACCCTATCACAATGCCCTTGTGAGCTCTTTACAAGAGAATGGGGGCAACTGCTGACCCATAATAACAACTTGTGCAGGGCTTAAAAGAAAGGTGTACAGCTGTGTTATTAATAAAAGTGACTCCAGAAACTTCTAGCTCAACGACTAAAATAAGATAAGCCTGGTTGCTGTAGGGTTAAACTCCATTCTTACTTCTTTTTTGACTGAAGAAGATCACTGCAAGTTTTGTATTGAACATATAATAAATACAAGATTCTTTTAAAAAGTTTTTAATATAAAAGTATTAATTCATTAGAATGACTTAGCATACTCCTAACATAAATTTTTGTAGCTATGTAAAAGTTGTCAATTTGGCTCAGTCGGTAACCTGCAGATAACTTGCTCATGATTTCCAATCACTGTGGGGAAATGTCATTTTAAAAAATTATTCATTCATTAAATTCAATGAGGATTGTTCTTGTTATGGTACAGAAACAAACTCAACTCGGACTTGAATTTGACAAGAAAAAACCCCCAACCTGGCGGATGTTTAGCCTAAATAGAGGGAATGTGTTTATTTTCACACAAGAAGAGTACCAGTCAAAAAAGACCGTACGACTCATGCATGGATACATTGATACTGACATTAATAATAATGGTGACAAAAATTGTTTATAAATAATACTTAATTAATCTTTATTGGTACCCCTTTTTTAGAAATACCTAATTTTCCGAACATTAAATGCACGATTACTTTCCGAACATCATAATTTATTTTAAAATGTATTTATTGCACACTATAGAATGGTTACCTTGAATGAAATCTATTTTTCTGTCCATTTTTATAACTCATCATATTTTTTGTTTTTCAAGAATTTTAGAACAAGAAATAGAATGGGGTGAAAAACATTTCTTTTTTAATATAATTTTATCCATGAATTAAAATAGACACCTATACAGCTTATAAGAGGAAAGATAGGAGTCTGAGATATCATAGAATCCATAAGGAAACTTAAATGGCAATGGGCTGGTCATGTTGCGAGAATGTCAGACAACTGGTGAACATCAAGACTCACAATATGGATCCCCATAGATCACAAACGAAAGTGTGGCCGACAAAATACAAGATGGCTTGACGAACTAGATGAGTCCAGAAAGTACTGGCACCATGACGCCTACAACTGTGAGGTCTGGTGAATCTTGGGGAAGGTCTATGTCAAACAATGAATGCTAAAAGACTGATGGTTATATTCAGTGGAATTGTTCTCCGTGCTACTACTGAGACATCATCAGTAGTAGCAGTAGTGTTGTAGACATGGACACACAGACACAGTAATACCTTGGTTTACACCTTTCCTATCTTTCTTTACCATGACTAGAAACCAACCAACCAACAAAAAGTGATATGGCCTTTGATATTATATGATGAATTTCTTGATGGTTCAAGAGAAAACAGAGCAAAAAGAAGGGTGGGTGACAGAGGACAGGTGCCTCAGGCTGCAGATGTGAAGGAGCACAAAATTTCTTCTCGCTTATAATGACAATTAATAATTATGCCCTCCCCCAGGATACTGTACAAATACCCCAAGGCGCTGTCTTTGCCCTTTGGTGTCAATGAAAGATTTCCAAAAACTTGGTTTCATACCAATGAACAAAATTAATTAATTTTTTGAGTCCTTATTTCCCTGATGATACCAAGATCGGGGGTTTTGGATCACGGTACCAAATGATCAACTCTTCACTTTGTCATTTAAGCACAGAGCAGAGTGATTTTATAATATAAATATGAAAAACCCTAATACTTATGAGATCTCTTCGATTCATGACACCAGGACTTAGTGTGAACATAAAGTCTAAAAAGGTTTACAGCTTTAAATACTAAACATTAAAAAAACTTTTTCATTTTTTTTTTTTCAATCTATGTAATTTTCTTCAGTGTTCTTTTTCCTGTTTTATGTATACCCTGTTATTATAGAACTATGTGTAAATTTTATCTTGTTAGAATCATCAGTTGTTTACCATGTAATCGTTTCAGGGATTTTAGAAACAAAACAGTTATGTTAACATGGTACCCCAGCAGTGTTGATCAAACACCACCTCCCTTTCTTAGTATATAGCTCATGTCAAACACAGTTTGTCATTTTATGTTGGGCATTATGCATTTTGTATATTGATATTATTTCATACTACATGTCACTTATTTTTTGAAACAGGGCTTACTCATGTAGATTACTCTAAAAACGTACTTAATGACGAGGGATCAGTAAGTATAACAACAGACGTGACTCGCTTTTTGTGTCATCTCTATTGAATGTTCACTCATAGGAATATTAAACCGTTGTGTCAGTTTTAATCTCAGACTATTTGAAAACCAATTTATGATATCATCTTTAAAAAAAACTTCAAGCCGATTCTCTACCAACATATTCAACCAGAGACTTTGACAATTTTTTTCCACTAAACTTAAGTTAAATTCTCCACATTGCATACAATAAAGCTTTCATCAATTATTTTTTTTACTTTTAATTATCAAATAAAGTATCCTTATATACATGGTTGAAACAAAACAAAACCACTTTCTTGCAGGTAGTAACACCTCAATAGACTATTCCATTCATATACTTGGACAATTTGTTACATGGCATTCCATGTTTGATCTCCCACCCTGCCCAACTACCTATCAGTCAGACAAATGAACCAGAACCAAATGCTTTCCCCCTCCCGAGCTCCAGTCAATACAATGATCTTTCACACTGACAAAGACTGGATCCATCTCTCTAGGCTACCTAATTCCACTAACATTAATGCAAGTTGATTTATTTTGATATACACTATTCATTTATTCTATTTTTATACACTCGTTAACATATTCTTCAATTTTCATTATTATTTCACTATAGTCTGAGATGAGTTTTGAAAGGAATCAGGATGTCTAATTATGGCTTTATTAAATCGTCTAAAAATCTTACTAATTTCACTGGCTTGATTGACCATTCTTACAACTAAAGAAACAATTTTTCGTATAAAATCTATAACTGTAAGAGTTGCTCTAGTGATTCAAAAATATTCTGATATTTTTCCATAAAATATATAAGATGAAATACTACTTTTTCAAAAAGGCATTAGCACTATACGGAACAGAAAGCTATCTCGTTTATCAAACAATTTGTAGATAAACATTGCATCCTTGATTTTAATGTCCAAATCTAGGAACATAGCTTGTATTTCTTTATGCTCGCAATTCAATTCAAGATCCTTGCGGTATATATTACTAGAGGATTTTCCGAATTGTCCATCATTAAAAGAACATAAATCATCGATAAAATGGGTACAACCTAAAAATGAATGCACTTATTTTATATTAGTTCTAATTAGAGTTGACATGAACATATATTTGTGTCTCTGTGAATACAAATTTGTTGAGCAGTGGGCAGGATTAATTCCTATAGGGACACCAATGATCTGATGAAATATTTAATTTCCTATTTTAAAGTAACATTACCCAATAAGATAACTTACACTCATTTGAAAGGTAGAACACATAAAGTAAGTCTTGCCTTTTTCATTTTACACCAGAAAGCTTTAGACTTAGTAAAGCTAATAAATTCACCATTTTCTTCAGCAAATGCCAAGTCCGTAATTGTATTTAATCCTTTAATAAAATCTTTATGTGGAATAAGAATTTTTGTGTAAAAAGAGTATATATAAATATGTACATACACGCACAACTCCAGACCCCCCTCCTTGGATCCCAACCCTTATCAGTGACAGCAGTCCAACAAGAGGGGCAATTTTTTTTCTAAAAAAAAAAAAAAAAAAAAAAAAAGAAAAAAAAAAAAAGAAAGAAGTTGCTCCTCAAAGTCTCCTCCATGGGGTTAAAATTCATTTTACACTATGAATAACATACTGCCAAATAGAAGAAATGAATAACTAAATTCATTTGTAGTTTTGTACCATTTAACCCTAGTCCTACCTTCGTCTCTTGGCTTTCAATTCACAGCAGTGCAATACATCATTATTTCCAAAACATCATTCTGTGAGAAACATTAAAATCAATCAATATTGTTTAATTGATTTCCCATCAAAAGCCTTCAAGAAATCCTACTTAGTTTTAAATGAGCAAATGTTTTACAATAAGCCAGATTAACATCATCGTAAAAGAAATCAATATTCTTATCTATCTATGTATTAAGTTGACAATAGGGAAAAAATGATCGTTTTGAATCACTGTAGCCCAAACAACCAAGTTGGCTACAGATTCTTCTTTGTGAATCTTCTTGTGTGTGTGTGTTCCCGGGCACTCCTGGTCTCATTCTTGGGATCACAAACAAAATTCGCAGGATTTCATCAGTAAGCATCATATAATAACGTTTTTGTTTTTTCTGATAAAAAGTGCTTTTTTTGGACCAACAATTCCCTTATCTTCTGCTGGTATTTTTTAGATAATTAGAACATGCACAGGCTATGGAGATTCATTTATGGAAGGTACGGGTATTTAAATCAAATTCATTATGCTAACATGTTTCGGCTTTGTAGTAATTTTATATGAATCAATATTAAAATGTTTGTTTATTTCGAGTATCCAAGTCTTGAGATATAATGCATGACCGCAAAGGCCAAGTATTTAAAATTGTGAAGAAATGCACAGAAAATTACTTGCTCATAAGTAATGCATGATTTAAATTGGTAAAACTGCTGTTTTTTCAATGATGTCATACAGTGTTAAAATGAGTATTTTCAAACTGGTCAATCTTGGAGCGCGAGTTGTATTTCTCATCCAACCAGATATTACATATTTGCAAGATTGAAACCAGGATCGTCAGATTTGGCCAAAAGAGAAGGTAAACCAAGCTCTATCTCAGGGACACCCAAAAGAGGCATTGGAATAGGGTCAAATTTGGAAATTGAGCAAGTTTACCAAGGTCCAATACCTGCCTTTTGAGGTAGGACTGCCTAAAGAGGCCGACATTAAATCTCTATGTCAAGACTTACTCCATTTCAAAATTCATTCCTGTTCCAATGCCTTTGTTGGGTAAGTTTCTTAGATAAAGATCGGGTTATCTCCCTTTCCAGACAAATTTGGCAACCCTGACCAAAACAAATATTTTCCTTACCGCCAAGTTGTAACATTCAGGCAGTGATTGTTCAGTTGGTATCCCTCAAAATATACAGATACTTTTGAATGAAAGAGAAACTCACATGACAGTTAATAATTGAACAACCATAGCTTAAAAATTTGAAGTTATGTAAAATTCCATCAAAGAATAATAATGGTCAGAAGAAATGGTGTTTTCCACTAGAAAACAACTAAAATAGAGTGATGAAAACGTTTAGAAAATCTAGATGATATTAATAAACTATACCTATCAAAATAAAGTTAAAAAAAGCCTTCTTAAAAAAAAAAAAAAAAAATCATTGTTATAAGGGGTTTAGTGGAGTACTGATGCCAATTTTCCAGTCTGCAGACAAAATGCTATAGCCAGGAGCGCTGGAATACATGGCACATTAAGACGCACATATAAAAAAAAGGATAGAACCCTTCACCATCTTTAGTGGTTAATCTTTATCCTAACAATAGAAATCAATTACAGAATAGCTTTACTAATTGAGCTATATCACCCTCCTTAACAACATTTGATGGTCAGTATTTTTCTTTCAACCAGCTCCTCTTTCCATTCCTCCCGATTCCTCTCTTTACCTCAAACGAATATTGCCAGGTTTATGAACATCAAAATCTTTTTCTTTCAGATCAAATCTGATAAGTTCAAAGCATTCATAAAAAAGGAAGGATAGAGAAAGTGGTAAAAGAAGAGGATTTTTCTTTTTTTTTTTTCAACGTCACACTATGTCATATTCCTTTTAGAAAAAAAAAAAATCAATTCTTTCGATTAAAAAAATAAAAAGTACAAGAATGAAAGGAAAGATAGTGAGAGAGAATGAGAGAAAGCAAACTATCCAGTGTTTATTACTAATATTGAACACTTCATATAAATATATTCATAACTTTTTCATTTTCCAATGAATTGCATTTCAGTTGATATATCTTGTTTTATTTCTGATGCAAGGATTGTTCATTTTTTTTCCAGGCATTTTAATGGGGAACAACTTGGAAAATCAGTTGGAAACAAAGTTTTATTACAGAAACAAATATTGACAAATGTTACTAAATACTGTCAAAAATTGTATAAACAACGTTGCAGCTTTTGAACCGAGTCTGTTCTTGTTTCTACCAGCTTCCTTCCTTCTACTCCTCTTTTTTTTCAATCTAACTTTCTTCCTTTTCCTCTCTTTTACGAACTACTTTTTCTATTCCTTATTCTCTCTATCTCTTTCTTTTCCTCCGTAACCTTGGCATGCTTTTTTACCTAAATCCGATATCCCTGAATGGATGCCCAAGAAACGACTGATGAAACTCATTCCAAGGTATTAAGCCAGCGTGAAATTGATATAGAATATCAACTTATCTCATTCCTGTCAGTAGCCCAAGATGTGCTAAATAGCAGTTTGAAAAAATAAATTGATAGAAAAAAGATCACTCTAAGTACAAGATTAATGCACATCATGAAAGTGGAACTGATCATGTTTCATTGGAGCATCTTTTATGGTGAGAGCGAGGTCATTCTTTTGACCTACTGCTGATGCTAGTCCTCTAAGCATTACAAACTATTCAACAGTCTACAATCATAATGTTTACCTCATAGACTGCCAAAATATTCATGGGAGAATCAAAGATATAAGGTAGATAGCAATGAGCATAATAGACCACCTTATAGCTATCTAACACACACACACACATATATATATATATATATATATATATATATATATAGATAGAGAGAGACAGAGAGATACAAAGCTTTATAGCTTGAAATACTAAATATATAAAAAGAAAATTTTTTTCCTAAAAAATAAATGTCATTTCAGTCAATTACTTCCTAATATCTGTTGATAGAATTTATGTATTCTTTTCGTATCTTACACAGAATTTGATATTATGGAACTATACGTGAATTTTTCCTTTTTTGGATCATCAGCTGTTCAACCATGTAACCGTTTCAGGGATTTAAAAACAAAAGTTATATTAACAGGCCACCCCAGAAGTATTGATCGAACACCAACTCCTTTTTAGCTATGATTTTAATATATAGCTTATGTCATACTACATATTTGCTATTTCATATAGGGCGTTATCATAGTGTATTGTCTACAAATGTCATTTTATGATAAACACCATCTAATTCTTTTGAAACACAGGGATTACTTGCGTAGGTTATCAAAAAAAACAAACATATTTGATAATTAGGAGTCAATAAGTATAACAACAGATGTGACTCATTTTTCGTGTCACTTCTATTGAGTGTTCAACCATGTGAATATCAAATCTATTTATATGTATACATATATACACATAGTACATATGGTACAGATCAGGTTAGCAGTATAGCATAATATAAAGCAATGTCTGATATGCGATGGATTTATTTCATAGACTGCACAATGTATTCAACCTTGGTGATCGAGGAACAAGTTTGGATCCTTCAAGAAACATATGACAAACTGTGTTGTGTTACACAGTACCAGCAGCAGAAATTTATCCCGCCTAGCATGGAGTCATGCACTTCCCCAAAGACGTTAGCGAGAAGTGAATACAGACTACCTCAGCAGGGATCTGAACTCAGTTTGCTGATTCTCTTTTCCATGCAGCTGACCATTAGGTCAACTCCGCACCCCACAGAAACCTTCATTATTCAAATGAGGTGGGCCGGGGTTATTCTGCTCAGATAACTGATTGTCTGGATAACTGATCCAGAAACTTGAAAATCTTGCTCGGATGATCCGAAATTTGGTTAATTGATTTGGTTAATCATTCTTTTGCATATGAATGTGGATGTGTATGTATAACCCAAGTCCATGCACAGAACAGGTTTACCTTGATAAGTGTGGTTAATTGGTTTTAAAATTTTCTGTACTATTCAAAACCACACTGTTAAAATTCTTATTACACTTTAATGTGATTTTCCTTATAGCTTATACTTGATAATGATTTGTGCAGCAATACCTTGATCGTACCACCTCAAAACTCGCACTATTCAAGGTATTACTGTGTATACTAACTAATACATCAGACACTTGTGCATGCAGTTATTAAAAAGAAATCTTTCTATACGTTATAAATAGTAATTTCCACTTTTGCAAAAGTCACGTCTTTAGTGTCTGCCAAAATTAGAAAGACGACTCAAGAAGCTGTAATCGATTGAGGAGAGGAACGGCCTTCAGTCAACTTGAGGATAGACTAACAGTCATCTGATCACTGTGGCTCCCAATACTGGAATCAGTTCTCTGTTAGGTAGTTCAATGTAAACATGTGTGTGTATGTATATATATATATATATATATATATATATATATATATATATATATATATATATATACATATATATATAATGATTTGCATAATACAAACTAGTAAGCAAGATCTTAGATGCTTCAAGACTGGAGAACTTTCTAAATTAATAAGAGGATTTTTTTTAGCAATATCTTTACAGCTTAAACAAGATTCTGTGTGTGTGTGTATATATATATATATATATATATATATATATATGTATGTATGTATATATGTGTGTGTGTGTATGTGAAGAGTGTGGTTCTAAAACACAATGAAGGCCCGTTGAAAAATTGAATTCAAAATCAAACTATTGATCTGAACTTTTCATCTTATTAAAACTTTACAAACTGTAGGTATATAAGTAACAAGATAAAAACATTCAAAACCAGAGCTTGATTTTCAAATTAATTGAACGCACTGATATTTTTTTTTTCTCTTTCAAATGGTGCTTATTGCATTATGGAACCACACTCTTTATATATATATATATATATATATATATATATATATACACACACACACACACACTTATGATGATACAGAATGTATAAACAAAGTTATATATATATATATATGTTTGTATTGTGGAGATGTGGTGATCTGACAGGATGTTGGTAATTTGAAAATTTTTCTCTATAATTTCTCTCCGCCTCCCATTATCAAATTACCCACAGGTGTGTGTGTGTACATATGTATATGATAAATTGTGTTATATTACATCAGACAATGTAAACAGAATAAACAATTGAAGAAAATGGGGCTGCTGCAGGAATTGAACCTGCCACTGATAGGTAGTCACTTCGTAGTAGTGCACTTACCATCATGGTAAACAGCCAGCTGGTAATGCAAAGGCCAAATAACTGCTTTCCACCAAAATTCTCATCTTGTTTATTCTTCGGCTTTATCATATCTGTCAACGCAACAGTATGCATTTAAGGAATGGACATGTTTTGGTCTGACAGAATGAATTTTGTCAAACCAAATATATCTATTTCTCATGTCGGACCAAACATGTCCTCATACTACTCATCAGGAGAGAATATTCAAATTTTCAGCCACCTGGCTTCATCTGTGCAGCCTCCACACGTGATACACACATAGCCAGCCAGCTAAACTTGAAAACAGAAGAAACCTATGTTTCTAATAAGATCATCCTCATAAAGCCTTGATATTGAACAACTGTAGCCATCAGAGATGGCAAAAGTTCTATCCGTTTTTGATATTTGCATATATTTATGTGTTTGTGTGTTCCACTGCTCCTGGCCATACTGTTTTATAAACACTTGAAAAATTGGCATCAGTACTCTACTACACCCCTTCTGAAAATTCTGAATTTTTTTTTTTCATTTTCGGAAAAGAAAAAAGACTCTCTATTGACCTGTTTTTAGGTCTTATTCCGACGGGTTTATTAATAACATCTAGATTCTCCAAATTCCAGCAGCTGCTA
>OY735240.1:23150342-23342842 GCA_963457665.1 Thysanoteuthis rhombus | reverse complement strand
GATATTGGTGATTTGTTATATAAAAATAGATTTCTTTCTTTTTTTTTGCCCAATTAGAATAAAATCTTGTCTTTTTTTTTTTGTCATCAAAAATTGCACGCAGAAAGTCATTTGTTCAAAGGAACAACGATTCAAGTTTCTGTTTGGCAGAAATAATGAGAAAAAATCTCGATAAAAATCTATTGAATATCAGTTAAACTGAAAAGAGATTTTTTTGTTCTTTTACGGGGGGGATGGGGATAAAAGAAAAATTACAGGATAAGAACTTTCTGGAAAATTTGTTAGTTGATCTGCGGACTTGGCCAACAAAAAGGAAAGAGAGAAATCTTTTTTTAAGTTTAAAAATTTCTGATTGGCAAGATGTCTGATCTTTGCCAAGAGGAACAGCAGAGTTTGACTAAAGTAAATAGAGGGTTGATAATGTTATCATTATTATTATAATTTAGGACCTGTAAAGACGTAGAAAACCCTCCTGGATCTTCACTTAGGAAGTCAAGCCATCATCAAATAAAAAAAGAAAAGTGCATTTTTTTCAACATCAGATATTGATCCATTTTCATAATAAATCATTTGCTATGCATTGGTATTGTAAAAAAAACAAAAAAGAAAACATTCCCAAGGAAAGAAACTACCCGCCAGATATTCCCGTGGTAAGAAAACATTCACAAGATATTCTGTGAAGAAAAAAAACTCCAGCGATTCTTATGGAAACAAAAATATTACAAGTTATCATAATGGTATAAAGCCACTTGCAAGGGGTATTCATGTTATAAAACCATTCAAAAAATGATTTCCAGCTATAAGGAAACTCAGAAGACATTACCATGATACATAGTTGCTTACATGGCATTCATACTGTTATCAAGGAAGAAAAATGGCATTCGAAAAGGCATTAAGCGAGAATTATGCTCAACAGCAGATGGAGAGATCACATGACAGCACAGTATATTCAAGAAAAACAGGAGTCAAAGATATCGAAACCATTTCAAAACTCAATTGGCTGGTCATATCTTGTGCAAAGTTTTTTGGCAAAACATATCAACCATGTCTGTAATTGAGACGTGGCTCCTTATGACTTTAGTTTTTTCATCTTTGAGAAGAAGGATTTCCGATCATAGATGGGATTAAGGAGAATGTGATGCGGCAGCTGATTGTGATCCCAAAAGAGAACTTTGCAGATTTTTTTGGAAAGTACAAGATGAACATTTGAAGACAAAAAAATTCTATTAGTTTTGAAAAAAAAGGGGCCTTTAACCAATGTGTCCTTTATAGTTATCTACAGAGCTGAAAGATGGAACCTGATCAAAAGATTGGCTCTTGAACTAAGAATCATGGAACATGCCCACAAGAGGGTCCTGCTTAACTTTCATTTACAATGACTGCGTTCTTTTGAATACTTTCTGGGAAGTTCTTGAGATATTTGTCCATTTGTCAGCCTATACAAATTCATTATATTTTGCAACACAAAAAAAAGAAACATAAGATTTTAACAAAGTGTATCTTGCAATCAAAATATGTCCTGAAAACTGTTTTTTTTGGTTAAAGCAACAAAGTAGGTCTTCATGTGAACTTCAGTAAAACCAATGTCACGTACAACAAATATGTTATGGACAAATACATAATCAGAAGAGAAAATGCCGAGCTAAAGAAAGTGAACCACTACATCTACCAGGAACAACAAATCTCCATGAAATCCTCAAAAGAAGAATCACCCTAAATTGGTGGACTTTTGGTAGAGCAATATCAATATTCAAAAACAAAAAGATCCCATTAGTTTTGAAAAGAAGGGCCTACAACCAATGTGTCCTCTTGAGTCACTTATTGAGCTGAAACAAGGAAGCTAATCAAAAGATTAGCTCTTGAATTGAGATGCATATAGAATGCCCAAGGTAGGATCCAGCTTAATATCATGTGAAGAGATCTGAAGACAGCGCAGTATAATAAAGGAAAAGCAGGAATCAGAGATAACATAGAATCCATTAAAAAAAACATAAGCAATGGGCAGGCCACGTTGCAAGTTGTCAGACAACCGCTCAATATCATGACTCAATGTGGATCCCCAGAGATCCTATGCTAAATTGTGGCTGACAATATATGAGATGGCTTGATGAACTTGGAGAGGTCAGGTGAATCTTGGGGAAGGTCTATGTCCAATGACAAATGTTGTGGAATAAAGCCATTCAAAAGACAATTGCTGTGTAATAAAACCACTTCTCAATAATATATTTTGTTCAGTGCATGTTGGCCAAAGGCTCTGAGAATATTTTCCAATTAATTCTTATAAGACATCATGTAGATAAAACTTTAGATATAAAAAGGTGTATAAACCAAAATGAAAACTACAAAAGAGCTATGTTGGCAACCCTGGCTATCAGGGTTTGGTTAGCTTTCTTGGGCCCCAACACCCATGTCATGACAGGCGACCTCTATGATGATGATGAATAGGTCTAGTTAGTCACTCAAAAGAAACCTTCCCATGACCAACATCTTTTGACAGGAAATAAGGGTGATCATTGGGTAAGTTACTTCTATCACCATTTGTAAGGCAGTGATCATTAAAACAGTCTGAATTTTCAAAAAAAAGTATGAATGCTGCCGGACACACACTAAAAGACCAATTTAGCATAAACTTACATTGAAATTAAACCTTCCCACTAGTAGACATAGGGAGTAAATGCTTAAATTTTCAGCTCCATTGGTGCGGTCTGTATGCGTGATACATACACAGTCAGCCAAGAGACCAACCTCAAAACTGAAGAAACCCATGTTGACAGTTTTGATTGATGATTTCTTATAAACTGAACAATAAAAACAAAAAAGGTTGATAATTATTTATCCCCACCTTTCAAGGTTCAGAGAAGCAGGAAAAGCAAAATAAAACACTGACCTTCCTTCCATCGGTAGAATAGTAATTTTGCCGAGGTCACAATTGGTTAGACGTGTTACGCTCCGTTGTCTGGTGGGAAGTTTGTGTCATGAACCTACTGAGAATTTGAGACAGAGGAAGATCAATTGACCTTCATCTGTTCACTTATAATATTCTAGTGAGAACAGGTACACTTCATGGAGACTACGATTAAGGGTAGAAGAAAACAGGTTTTTGATTTAGACGAAAATGAAAATGGCTTGAAGGGCAAACAGGATATGGCTTGTTGATTAAAAAAACTAATAGATTTTAGAACATATATTTCTATATGAAAAATACTACTATATTCACACGGGTGAACACTCAATAGATGTGACACAAAAAAATGAGTCATGTCCGTTATATTTACTGATCCTTTCTATTGATTGAATGGTCTCGGTTCTGTCTCAGACAACGGAAGCGTATAGAGATCCTGGGATGTCTAGCCATAAGAGTCCCTCTTTCAGCCTCAGATCCTCTTTTGGGAATGCTATATGCTCCTTAGTTCAAGAGCCAATCTTTTGATTAGTTTCCTTGTTTCAGCTCAATAAGTGACTCAAGATGACACATTGTTTGCAGACCCTTCTTTTCAAAACTAATGGGATCTTTTTGTTTTTGAATATTGATATTGCTCTACCAAAAGTCCACCAATTTAGGGTGATTCTTCTTTTGAGGATTTCATGGAGATTTCTTGTCTCGGGTAGATGTAGTGGTTCACTTTCTTTAGCTCGGCATTTTCTCTTCTGATTATGTATTTGTCCATAACACATTTGTTGTACATGACATTGATTTCACTGAAGTTCACATGGAGACCTACTTTGTTGCTTTAACCAAACAAAACAGTTTTCAGGACATGGCAAGATACACTTTGTAAAAAATTTTTTGTTTCATTTTTTGTGTTTCAATTTGAATTTCAAGGACTATCCAGAAAGTATCCAGAAGAACATTGCCATTGCAAATGTGATGGTCACACAATACACAAGCTACTCAATGACATCTCACTGTCAACTGAGTAGCCTCACTGGAGAGTGTTCATGCATTTGCAGTAAGGTCACCTTCAACTGATTGCCTAGTTATCAAAGGTGTGCAACCAATTCTTGAAACATTCAGAATGGCTGGATACTTTCCAGACAGACTCTACATAATAGTGGCACAAAAAGGGCAAATGCTTAACCTGTCAAGACAAGAACAAGAACCATAAGTTCAACAATGCATCCACCATCTACGATAGTAGTAAAAGAAGGAGAAGGAAGCAGAACAAGTAATCTTTGATTGTGACGTCACATCTTTTAATGAACATCACACCTTTTTCTTCTCTCCTATCTCTATTGTTTAACATAACTGAGACCAACAGACTGACCGAAAAGCATCTAATAGAGATGTGTGGACACATCTAAAAAGAGAAATCATTCAAATTCTATAAAAGAAATTTGGGAAACATTATACGTTCGCTCTGCCACCATTTCTTCTGAGTCTTGCATTTCTTACAAGAATTATTGGTTTCATATGATTGTGCTTCTAATGAGAGCCACAACCCAGACTTCATTCACACAACACAATTTCATTGCCTCAATTATGTCCTTGTCTGTATTTATTTCTTCTCATTAATTAGATTGTAGATTCCTGTTATTGTGACATCAATAATTGATTGACTTTTCTCATTTCTTTTTTTTTTTTTATTTGATTACTGGCAGCAGGACTCCGAGAATATTTTGCAGTCATTGATTCAGTTACTATTTCAGACCCAAATCTCAGTTCTTTTTGTCTTCACGTTTCATATTTATGAATTTCTGGGGCTATTATTTGATACAGGAATACCTAGAAAAGCGAGATTTTGATTAGTGTGGGTTTTGATGTATAATGGTCATGGAGAGATCATAATACAACACAGTATATCAGAGAAAAGACAGAAGTCTGAGATATCAGAGAAGCCGTGAGCAGGACATGTTGCAAGAATGGCAGACACCGACTGAACATCATGACTCACAATAAGGATAACCAAGAATCATATGCAAAACTGTGTTCAACAGAAAGTAAGATGGCGTGATGAGCTAGATAAATCCAGGAAGTAATGGCTATGTAATGCCCATGATAGAGAGGTCAGGTGAATTTTTGGGAAGGTCTATGTCCAACAATAGCCACTAACATCATAATGATGACGGTTAAAGTATTGCTGTACAAATTAATGTAACCAAATATAAGCTGAAAAAACATTGAATTATAACAATAATAAAAAATAAATAGAATTGTTTGGTTTTGAACAATGTGAAAAATTTTAACTGCAATATTAAAGGTATACCTGAACAACAGTACCCGTATTATCAAGAATTATGACAATTTTACTTTTTTGTTTATTTTATTTCTTTATATTCTGTGTATCAATGCAGTTATCTGCTAAAATGTATTGTTTCCTTTCCCAAATAAATACAACCCAACTGACATACTCAATGCTTGAAATTTCAACAACGTATCATTAATGTACCCTTTAGCCTATTGGTATGTCATTGGGCTGCTGAAGTAAGTAAGTATCGGAGTTCAAATTGCATCAATTCAACTTGATCTCGTACATCGGTTTCCTTTAGCGTGATTACAGGTAAATGCAAACAAATCAGTAATTGTGTTTTGATGAATAATCATATTGTAACCAACTGGTAGGGTTTTGGAATGGGTACACAAAAATTCCGGTTCCAGTGTGTAACTTCTGCAATTGAAGAAATCTGTGAATGCGTGCGCAGCGATTACTGAACAACTGGACATCCTATGACACCCGACAGATATATTAATCAGTATACAAGACAGAGCTTGTTGAAAATCAAGTTGCTTGGATCAGCAGACCTTGGGGAATATGATAAAAATGAATTTAAAAAGAAAAAAAAAAAAATTGAAGATCATAGATTTTTCTTCATAGTTTCTATAGATTATCTCCCTTTATTCACATTCTTTAGAATTATCTAAATTTAGGTATAAAATATCTAAATTGGCAATAGGTCTAAATTGAGATATAGAATATCTAAATTGGCAATAGATCTAAATTGAGATATGAAATATCTAAATTGGCAATAGATCTAAATTGAGATATAAAGTATCTAAATTGGCTATAGACTTAAATTTAGACACAAAATATTTGAATTGGTAATAGATCGAAATTTAGATATTTTATATCTAAATTGGCAACACAGAAGAGAAGTAACCAAAAGCTATAGTTTTGTATGATAATTCTGGGAGGCAGTTCAAATCACCCCTCCAAACTTGCACCTTTGGAATGGCACTGCCATTCTTTCAAATCTACGAATGGTAAATGTATTTTCAATACGATTTCCTAGGGATGATAGCTGATAGTAGAAGACAGTTCAAAACCAAAATACCATGAATAACTTACAGGTCCACCCTCATAGAGAGAATCATGTCAGGCATAGAATGTATATTACTGAAGTTTTTCTACCTATACCATATTCCATTATCTTTTGACAAGCCCATCCTTGCCTAAACTTCATCTCTCCCAGGGGGCGGTGTGATGGATAGAGGAGTGCCAGCTTATCTACACAGGCAGTAGACCTGATATATGCAGGAAATTTATCTGTCTGCCATAATATTCAAAACCAATAAATTATTATCCTGATTTATTTCTTTATCAGGTGAAGTATTGTCAACCATTATTAATTTTTGACTCGTACTTTCTCGCAAAATTTTTTTAGTTGCTTTATATCGCAATCCATTTGTACTGTCAGTCTAAGGCTGTGAGTAAACAGTGCAGATTAGATATATATATATATATATATATATATATATATATATATATATACGTATGTATAGCCCCATTTTAAACCCAATCCTGTGTCTTATTTGTCCCTAGAAAAATCAAATGAATACCAACACCAGGTCATCTTGCTAGAAATTTACATTCATACCTTGATTAAGGCTCTGGATATGTTCTTGAGGAATTAAACACCAAGTTTATTAGTGTTATAAGTCTGGTTAGTCATTCAATAGAAACCATCACATGGCTAATGTCTTTTGGCAGCATGTCATGCTGGAGTTGATCAATTAAAAGATTGGAAAAAAGAGGTGGGAATCGACGAATAAGTTACTATTCTCACTTTTTGTTGAGCGATCACAAAAAGTCCGAATTTTCAAAAAAAAACAAACAAGCAGACACAAACTAAAGAACCAATTAATTCACATCGCAAATTGAACCTTTCACTTAAAACCTATTTTATGGGGAAATTTCAAAAAACAAAAAGACCATTTTTTCTTTCCCAGACATAAATAGTAAAAGTTTAAATTTTCATCCCTCTACCTCCATTGATGCAGTCTGCACATGCCATACATTCCCAGACAGCCAGACCAGCTTAATAACTGAATCAGCCTTTGGTGATTTATAAGAAACTCAACCAAAACTAACATATAGCTTGCATGAATATGGACATGGAATAGAAATTAATCCAGCCTAAAATAAGCTTTCATAGCATAATATTAGGTTGTTACGTATGAAATGCATTTTTTTTTAAACTATAAAATGTAGGATGATTTAAACAACAAAAAAAAACTAAATATTCAATCAAAATATAACCCACTTGAAGCAATAACCTTTTTTCAATGATCCTTTAATGCCGTCTCTACAAGATTCTTTAGATATTAGTGGTCATAAATTTAGTAGAAGAACAAATTATGGCTTCTCTATCATGGAAGTTTATATTATGGATATTAAGTTCAAAATGCTTGAAAAGGTGGTAATCTATTGGAAAAATGTCAGGAGAATACTGAGGATGATGCAAGACTTGATATCCCAGTTCTCTAAGCTTGGATACAGTGTGTTGGGATTTGGGACTGTCATGAAGCATTTTATTCAGTCCATGTGGGTCCCATTTGCTCTATCTTTTTAACCTTTCCTTCAGCTTTGAAGTGTGATATAGTCGTTGAAGTCCCAAAGTCTCTAGAAAGTACTTGAGCTGTTGGCCACTACTATTGATAAATCTCCATTTCAATTGCTTTTTATCATAACTTTGGATCATATTCTAATTTCACAGCAACGATTAAACAGTGCAATAGGAAAACAAAAGAGTCAGCCTATCGTGAAGTGTAAGTTATAAACATCAACAAGTGTAAAATATCAGGTGTAAAGAGTTTAAGGTACAAAATCAGCCTCCTCTTAACTATAAAATCCCAGTGGCTGAATGGTCAAAGGCGGCTAGGCATATTGAAACCTCTCTGGCAAGGAGGTGTGAGTTCAATTCTCACCAGGGGGCTTTCTATTTATTTTCCAATAGTCACCTATGGAGCTGAAACATGGAACCTAACCAAGCAAAAGATCCGCAAATTGAGAACTATGCAACGTGCACATCAAAGAATTATGCTGGACCTCACATGGAGAGACCACAAGACAGCACAGTACATCCGGGAAAAGACAAGAATCAGGAACATCACAAAATCCATTAAAAATCTCAAATGGCAGTGGGCTGGCCATGTTGCATGAATGGCGGACAACCGATAGACATTGCGACTCGCAACATGAATCCCCTGAGATAACATGCGCAACCAAGGCCGGCAGAATATCAGATAGATAGGCAAGCTAGACAAATTCAAGAAGTACTGGTTCTGTGATGCTCACGATAGAGAAGTGTGGTGAATCCTGGGGAAGGTCTATGTCCAACGACATACGTTGAAAGACTGATGATGATGTCTTAATTTGAAATAGTACTAGAAAATTAGTCTAACCTTAGGTAGACCCCATTGCTATTAAATGTTCAAAAACCTCTGATGATGACAAATTATATCTCAATTTACATGGAATCTGCAAAAAATGCTATTACATTAGCGAATCTTTCACTTTTAGCATTATTCTCTATGATATAACCCTAGCTGAAAAAAATTATTTTTTTAAATATAAAAAAAAAAAAAAAAAAAAAAAAATGGTGACATTTCATATGTTAGAACCTAATGAATACCAACACCAAATCACCTTGCTAATAATACTGAGCAAATTCTAAAAACTTTTTTGTGCCGGGTAACAATTGTTATTTTCTGATTAATTATGTCTAAAAAGTATAGAAAATATCTATTATTCTCATCAAAAATAGCTTTTCCAACCAAGACATTGATAATTCAAAATCTACTTATCTTCAATGGGGAAAATAAGCAAATTTACACAT
The DNA here is from genome assembly GCA_963457665.1 of Thysanoteuthis rhombus. NCBI lineage: Eukaryota > Metazoa > Mollusca > Cephalopoda > Oegopsida > Thysanoteuthidae > Thysanoteuthis > Thysanoteuthis major. The sequence continues at coordinate 23,333,788 of OY735240.1, read as the reverse complement.
TTTCAATCACAAAGTAAGAAAACCAATTACATATGAATATCAATATCCTGGCCACAAAAGCTAAGTTAGAAGGAAATAATAGCCATTTTCTATACTTTTTATAGACGCAATCAGAAAGTAACACTCACTACCAGACAGTAAGAGTTAACTTGACTCAATCATGCCAAATTTCTCAGGTTTCACTACCACTGGTCCTGGTCATGTTGGAAAAATAAGATTTTACATTTTATGATTTAAAAAAATATTCAACAGAATCTTTACATGGGTTGGACTGAGCAGAAATAAACACCCTAATACATTTTTCGTCTAATGAATTTCAAAGACAACAATGTTGAAATATCCCCAACGTAATCTTTTCTTTCTTTGCTAAGTTCGTAGAAGAACAGGAAAGGTAAAACAATGAAATCAAGGTCGTCAGAGTTCATTATACTTTATATAATTCTATTCTTTTAGGCATGTCAATTTTGGGGTAAGTATTTCAGTCGAGACTATTTGTATGTGGGGGGGGATGAGTAAACATTCCCAGTCACAAAACCAACGGTCAATTTACATTTTTTGGAAATTTTACAGGCTGCTCTTTTTGTGTGAAAGAAAAGAAAAAAAAAAATAGTACTGTGTAATAAACTCATACTTCTATTAAGGCTCAGAATTCACGTTCAAGAAATGAAACCAAGTATTGAAACACAAGTTATTGATAGCGAGTATAAACAAGGACGTAGGATGAAAATCAATCCATCCTGAAATATGCTTACAATGCATAATAGCATTTGCTCTTAAATTTCCAACTGTAAGCATTTCTGATTTATCTAAATAGTTATATTCAAAACAGATTAAAAAGGTTTTATTCTTATATAAATTTATCGGTTTAAAAACTAACAAAAAATCCACTACTGATCGGAATTTTATTGCGAGTGAAAAGTAAATCCCTGCTTCAGAAAAATAAATTTTTTTCTTTTGAAAAATCAATTTTTGCTACATCAAATGTTTTTTTGCTAATAAAAAAATCAATTTTTGCTTCCTGAAAATGAATAAGAAAAAATCTTAACTCATAGCAAAAGTTTGGATTCTGAATCTTATTCATTTTTCTCTTAAAATCGAAAAAAATAAAGTGACTAGCACTGCCTGTCTGTGTCATTGTGCCCCCTCCCTTAAACATGGGTACAGATCAACCAAATTTGGTATGTATACTAAGCAGACCTAGAGGAAGAACTTCGATTATTTGATTTTTCCCCTAAAATTTTTTTCAAGTGTTTCAGAGGGGGTGTATTACTTGCAATGTAACTATAATGCTATTGGTGCAGCTCAACCAAATTTGATATGCATAGCGACCGAAGGGAAGTACTGAGGCTATTTGGTTCTCTACCAAATTTATCTTTCAAGGGTTTTTGGGAGTTGGGGTCAATTTACAATGTAACTATGATGCTAAACTGAAAACTTACTTTCTCTTCAATATATATATATATATATATATATACACACATCCCATTTGACAGCTTCCAGCAACCCCGAAGGGGCCTTTCACAGAAACTAGCTGAAAACTGCCTAATAGATTAGTATTCAGATTATCTATCTATATCTATATATATATATATATATATATATATAAAGTGTTATCATTATCTTCAATTAGTTTTTCTTCATCTCATTTCTATCATGCCTTTACACCTAGTAATAGTGACAGACAAAATAGTCTCAAGTTATTAATTTTGACTAGTTTTACCTTTGTCTTGATTTTCAGTTGCTTTTCATCACAACCTTGACTCGAACCATAATCCTATGGCAATGATCAAACAGCATAATTGATGATAAAAAGTAAGTCCACTGTGAAAATCACCCCACCCCCACCTGGTCTTTAGCCAGAGGGAGTCAGCATATGCCTGACTGATTTTAACCATTCAGCCACGGGTCTACATGATTATATAGAAGCCGATTTACACCTATAAACTTAACTCCTTGCAACCAATAATTGACACCGGTCGAGGTTTTCAATTGAGACTGGGTAGTCTTTAATATGATAATTTATTTTGAATTTCAATCGTCTTAAATTGTCCAAATTTCTTAAACATAGCATGGTCATTATTATTAATTTTTGACTAGTTTTTCTTTCATATCATTTTATTGCTTTTTATCACAAACAATCAAGAGTTGAAGAATGTAAAAACTAAAAAAAAATAAGAAAAAATATAGGCAGCAGGTATCAGAAATAAAGAATAAGCTTCCAATGAGATTGGTGCTTATTTTGGGAATCAACAGAGCCACTCCATTGCGTAAGCAAACTAAGTGGCTGCTTAGGGCCTTGTCGCCACTAGAGGGAGCCCTCAAAAATGCTAAAAATCTCCTACAATGAATGAATTATTTTTTTGAAGGCAGAGGGTGGTCTGAAAATCAAATTCTGCTCGGAACTCATAAGAGCTTGAACTAAGCGTGGGAGTCTCTCTGACAGTAAGAGCACTTTAATGTTTGGGTTTTAGGAAAGATACAAGCAGATGTCATTCAAATTTAGTCTTATAGCTTCGTTCTGTCTCATTCAATTTTTTCCAGGTTACATCTTTGTTTTTTCAGGTTGACTTCACTTTATTATTATTTTTGACAGAATTTCTCTGATGAACTGTCAACACCAACATAGACACACTTAAAAACTGAAGCAACCTATCTAGCTGGCTGGCAGGCTTTGCATGTTGTGCATATAGGCCATACCAATTGAGCAAATTCAAACATTCCTCCCTTAATATGTCAAGTAAAAAGTTTTGTGTTTTAATTGCACACACACACACACACACACACACACACACATATATATATACACACACACACACACATACGAGAGTAGTATGATATCTTGGTTGTCAACACAAGTGGAATTTCCATAGGTCTCATTATCATCATCAGTCTTTTATTGTCAGTCGTCGGATATAGACCTTTCCAAAGATTCGCCATAACTCTTTATCATGGGCATCACAGAACCAATATTTTCTGAACCTGTCCACTTTGTCTCACCATCTCATATTCTGCCACCTTCAGTTCTGCTTTTGATCTCTCGGGATCCATGTCATGAGTTGTAATGTCAATCAGTTGTCTACCATTCTTGCAATATGACCAGCCCATTGCCATTTGAGTTTCCTAATGGATTTTATGATGTCTCGAACTCCTCTTTTCTCCCTTACAGATTGTGCTGTCTTGTGATCTCACCACATGAGGTTGAGCATGATCCTCTCATGTGCATGTTTCTCAGTTTGCTGGTTTGTCTCTTGGTTAGGTTCTACGTTTCAGCTCCATAAGTGACTATCGGTAGGATGCATTGGTTGTATTCTCTTCTTTTTAAGAGATATGGGATTTTCATGCTCTTGAAGATTGAGCTCGCTCTATCAAAGACTAACCATCCAGGTGTGATTCTTTGCTTGATTTCATCTTTAGAGGATTCCATGGAGATTTGTTGTCTCAGATAGTTGTCATCAATTTTTGAAGTTTTTCGTCCCAACTTTCACATTCTACATTCAGTAAGTATGCAGTATGGAATGGTAGTAAACAAGCTTTTGTCTAGATTTGAACTCATATCCTCTACCCTAGGGAGTTTGATAAAAAGTGACAAAAAAATTATGAAAGAAAAAATTCAGTAGTAGACCATTTATCCAGCAAGTTGGGGCAAGGTGACCCAGCTTTTTGGATTGTTTGTTCATTTAGACTAAGACTTAATATACTTAGGATATAAAATAAACAATGAAAGGTAAAGAACAATTTGTATTTAACAAATACAGATTAATACATTTCTAAGGCAGCGTCTATTTGATCTTTATCAATCCACTTAAAATTCTTAAAATATAAAATCTAAGATGATGAAACGTAAACTGAGAAAAGACAAGAACAAAACTACTTTCATGCTTAAAATTAATCCACTTCAAAAACAGGGTTTGTTTAATCAATATTAATCCAGTAATCTTTATCTGAAGACAATTCAACATCTGGGGTGACAGATATATGAAGAGAAGCATATGTATTGTGGGTGAAGTTTCAGGCTGAACTACATTTGAAAATTTCTGGTTGATCTTTGCAAGCATGTATTATAGATTCTGTTGTTGTTGATTAACTCTAGTCAAAGTTATTAATTTTGACCAGTTTTTACCCTGATCCCAACTTTCTGTTGTTTTTTTATTAAAACTTTGACTCGGACCATAATTCAACAACAATGATTAAAGAACTTAATCTGGCTAGAGGCTATAAGTATAATTCTCACAGTGAGCTAATTCTTTATTTCCAATCATGCTGTTTTATTGTAGCAGTAAAATTGCAGTCTGAGTCAAAGTTGTGATAAAAAGCAACTTAAAATTGGAATGTGGGTGAATGCTAGTCACAAATTAATAACTTTGACAATAACAGAATTTACAAGACAGGTTTGCAAAGATCAAACAGAAATTTTCAAGCTAGTCACAAAAAAACAATTATGTTAAAATAATTTAACCAATAATAAGAATAAATAGAAAAAATTAAAAAATATCCAATCAAAGTTGTTTTTCCCCCATAACACAATCCTCTCCAAATTCAGGGGAAAAAACTCTTTATAGTTTGTCTATTACATCACCTTAAACCAAACCGATGTATAAAATTTCATCTAAAAAGGTTTGAAATCACAGCCATGTGATTAGAAAGTGGCTCTCTTACCAATCAAGCTTACTGAAAAACCTACAAATTTATTATATGTAAAACACGAAAGCTGCAATAATCATCTTCAGTCGGAATAAAAGTAGACGTGGAGTTTGACCCTTTCAGCTCCAAGGCGTGTTTCATAAAATTTTGTTTTTCTTCAATGAAAACCTTGTATTTTTGTCCACATTCTATACAATAGAAGAAAATCTTTATATCAGATTTTCTCAATTTTTTTAAACAAATTTTTATGAAAAATTAAACTATTGTGTTTTTTAATGTTTTTTTTTTTTTTTTAGTCAGTGGGTGTCAATTTTTGGTCATCCCTTCAAAGTGGTCAAACAGTGAACTAACACAAATCTTGCCGTATTCAAAACTAGCCATTACTGAAAATAACCGTTTATCAGGTGATTCTGGAAGCCAAATAAATTGTCTGGTATCTGTATTAGAAAAATAAATCAATAATGCTTCTGCTTTTACTGCTTTGTATATCAGAATTGGAAAACATCAACCAAAACTGTCAACATAGGTTTCTTGAGTTTTCAAGCTGGTCTAGCTATGTATGTATGATGCCTTCAGTTAGTACTATTGTATTTAGAGGGCAGAAAATTGATGCATTTACCCCTTATGTCCAAGAACAATCTTTTTTTTTTTTTTCCAGTTTATTTTTACCACAAATGAATTTTTGATGAGGGGTTCAATTTGCAAATTAGGTTTCATTCATCGACACCCCTTTTTCCAACTTAAAAGATTTTTTTAATTGATCATCCCCAACAAAGCATGCGGCATTGGTCACATGATATTTTCTATTGAGTGACCAACCAGACCAGTCATTTTTTTTTCATAAACTGATCCATGACTCCACTACGGAATGTGGTCGACACGGACGACAACTACACACCCAAGGCACTGTTCACGTAGAACTCTTCCACAGCAGCAAATTCCAGGGAAGTCGATACAAGGATATCCTGGAGATGACCTGCAAGGCCTGTAACATCCCGTCCGGGAGGGGTGGTGCAAGGGGCAGTGCAATGAACTGATTTCTGTGATGGTAGATCTATAACAGCAGCTTGGAGCACTTCAAGAAACACATGATTAGGAAAAAGATGCAGTGTTCATCAGCATCTTATGGTGCATGAAAAAAAAAAAAAAAAAAATCCTCTACTTGTAGACAACTTTGTCTGCCCAAACTACCAGTGTTCGTGCTGTTCACGCATATGCCTGGGGTGTCTTTGCAGACACAATTATCCACACGAATAACGCCAGTAGGAGGAAGAATGGAGGTCTGTCGGATCTAACAGCTCTTTCCATCATCAAGAAACTTGACGGAGAGTTTTCTTTAGGGTTGTTGAATACACTTCAAAATCTTCACTCTAATCTTCAGTCTTGCTATGTTAACTCCTAACCACTTATATCGGCAGTGGAACTCTTCAATAAAAAGAATATAAAATAATGGAAAATCTTCTGTGAGTTGAATAGAAAAAGAAAAAAAAATTCTCCAAATGGTCATAAGGGGATAATTTCAATCAGAAGTTATTTCCCTTGATTGTGATAATTTTTTTATGAATTCAAGAGTTAACCATTGTGGCTCTTTGAAAGTTGTATCTACAGCTGGAGATTTAATAATCTCTGATCCTGACTTTTCCACAGCAACTCTACTTATTGCCTCTGCTGCATCAATGTCTTGAATTGGAGAACATGCTTTAGAGTAAAGCTTATTCTATACACTCTTCATGTGATAATCAAAATTCATCCTCAGCTATCTGATATGTTCTATGGCTTTCATATTAAATCTTTATCAAGATACAGTTTCCATATTTTATCATACCAACAAATTTTCTGATCACATTAAATTGAGTGTCCAAAAAATTTCAGTTTATTAAATAAAGATATAAGAATTTTTTTCAATTTTTGATGTAAACTTAATTGAACAACGTACTTACTCATTTTTCATTTTCATTTATAACTTTTACGGCTACTTTTTACTTTCATCTTAATTTATTAGTCGCTCAACTTTTTGCTCAAGCTGATTTCCCTTCAACAGTGAGTAAATAGTGTTGATCGAAAAATAAAGAATGAACCCATATCCCTAACAGAAAGCACCATTCAGCCTGACTTGCTCTGCTAATCAAGCTTCCAATTAGAAAACAGAAGTCCAAATAACACCCTGAAACCTATTGTTAATTCTGATTGGCAGCCATGTTTGTTTACATTCTGGTAGTTTCTGTATTCAATACAATTTTTATGCTTTTTCTAATTTTTATTTCCACTAGATGAAGTATTTTTTGAAAAAAGCATTTACTGTTTTGTTCCACTATGTTTAGCCATTTCCAAGCAACTTCATAGTTCCATCCTCCCTGGACTTTATATCTCCCTCAGCAAAGAACTGCTCTTTGAGCCTTTTGCAGTCTTTAAGGAGAATCCTGTCAAAAAGACAATTCTGAATAAATGGTTATCAAAAGTGCAATGTCTGGTGCAAATGAATGAAAACTTTTTAGCTAAGCTGTGACAATTGATGCCTAACAAAAAAAAAAAACAAAAAAAACACACAGTCTAGTGTTATCCAGATGAAATATCATGCCCTTAGCTAATACCACATGTTTTTTATGATGACATGGCCACACTACAAGATATTTAAGTAATCAAATCCACAGACGGATAGAGTTTGCCTTTAGTAGTCCAATCCACAGACGAATAGTGAGACACGAGTCAGAACAGTGAGACACGGAAAGTCTTATACTTTAAACTGCCCGAATGACTGCGCATACCAAGTCAGTGTCTAGGGTAGTAGTAGAGGGCTTCCGTTGGAACTCTTTAATGGTACTATTAGTAGTTACTGTAATAGTCCATTCAGCTATTGGTAGTTATTTTCTCGGTGTTACTAGTTTATTTACAAAATAGAAACAACTTAATTATTCACTATATTACACTTTTTGTCAATCGCTGCTTTTAATTGGTTTAATTGGGAGTAGTAGCTGTTCGAACAATTGTCCGGTTCTCTGGATGAAGCTTAGAGTACTCCTTTTCTCACCATATACACATCATCTGCTAAGGATGGAGACCAGCCGTTGCTATGATTAGTTGGGGTTCATTTTTCAATCTTTTGCGTTCCACGTTAAGTATCAATTTTTCATTGATTGCCACAATTTGTTCAAAAAAGCACAGAAGTGTTGGAGCACGAGTAAAGTTGGTGAATACTGATAGATAAAAGCTGATCTTACCAATTTATACCAGGTTCAAATATAGTTTTTACTGAACTACAACTCTGATCATAATTTGATTACCCCCAACTCCTGACTACTAGAATTTACTTTGTCACTGAATATGAAACCTTTAGAGTGAATTCAAGTTTAGACAGAATCGTCTTATAAATCCTACCCATAAATTACAGGTTTCAAAAATAGCTAGTATTGAAATAATTTGTAGCACATTCTATAAAAAATTCGCTTACAATGCATTCCTATTTATGATTTTAGAACTTTCTGCCTCTCTGTATCTAACCTTATAATGCAAATTTTTCTGTGTTTGTTTGTCACTGACGCATCTCATTGGTTAATTTACCTTCCTATTATGTCATAGAAACTCTTAAGACTTGAAACGTCTGATCACATATTGAAATAACTTGTGCTCAGTTGAGACTCTAAAAAATAAAAAAAGCACAACTCAAAATTAGGCTACTTGAATTATTAAAAAGAAAATTACCTAAAAGGTCTAGGCTCCTCAGTCCTGATCCATGAAACAATCATTTTGGATGTGTATATTCTAATACATTTAATATTTGATAGATCCTAAAATTGTCTGCGTGTGCATCTGTGTGAATATACACCAATACCTTGAATAGTACGGTTTTCAAGTCGTACGATCAAGTTATTGTTATACAAAATAATTAAACTAAGTACATATAGGCAAAACTTGGAGTTTTGTGCATAAAGAAAAAATTAAGCAGTTCTGTTTTCAGACCTGCCTGTTATTAGATCCAAAATCATTGGTTCTTACGGGGTCCTGGAATACACAGTATTTGATTAATAAATCCTACCCTGATATTACAGATTACATGAAGAGCTAGAATAATTTTCCATGTTATTCTTCAGTAAACTCACCATCACAGTCAATAATTGAACAATTGTAAAGTCAAGATTTGAAGTCATGTAAAGAAATTCCACTGAAAAATAAATATGGCCAGAATATATTCTATTCCACGCAAAAACATCCAAAATAGAGTAAAAGAAATAACTAAACACATTGATAAAACTGACTAAATGAAGCACCAAAATGTCAAAAAGCTTTTTTTCCAAAAATCAAATGTTTAGAAGGGGTATAGTAGAGTACTAATGCCAATTTTCAAGTCTGTAGACAAAACAGTATGACCAGAAGTGCTTGAACACTGAAACAAAAACACATACAGGGGAAAAGAATAGAACCCTTCATCATCTTTGATGGCAACTGTAGTTCAATTCATTCTATGATACAATCATTTCAGATTCATTTCTATGTTAGGTTTTAGAATTTTGTGTCACTTATAATTATTAGAGTGAATGAAAGTTCTGATGTATTTGTTTAATAATTCAGACCCATAATATTACAGATAGTGATATACCGGAATATCAATCTGATCAAATATCCGGGCTGGATTCAGAAAAAAACAAACAAAACAACTACAAACAAACAAATCCTTAACAAACCAGATATCCTGTTTTGCCGGACTTTCTGATATCCGGTAACCAAATTTCATTACTATCAATTTAATTTCTGATCATTTAAAATTCTAAAATCCTGTACATCAACTCTCCCAGGCATGTGAGTTTCAAGAGGTTGAAGAGAAAAAAAAAATCTTTCAATATTGTTTTAAAATATGCAACAGAATCATTATCAGAAGCGGACTAATCAGAAATAAACAATAGATTTTTCATTGTACGAACTTCAAAGATGACAACGTTTAATGTATCCTTTCCACCTTGCCTTTTGAAGTCATCATAGTTCGATACATGTTGAGGATAGGTCAATTTGTACCTTATATAAGAACAATAAATCTGATTGTTTAATTATACATGAAAAAATAATAATGATAATAAAAATAATAATAGATAACAATTAGGAGTTATTTTGGTTACATACGTTCAAAAACCAGTTAGAAGCATCAGGACTACTTTAGTCGCTTTGTTACAGAATTGAAATACATCAAATTACATTGTTCCTTCTTTGACTTAAAATAGAATCTTTATGGCACACTGTCATTCTGAGTAACTTTAAAGGAGTATCCTGGTTCCAGATATTTTCTACATTCTTATGTCGTTTTTTTTCTTAAAATTCTTTCAAATAAATTACACTCTTCTTTGACTGGAAATAAAATTGTTTTCGTTATGCAACGATTGTTACTTTGATTGTTCCGTCTATTTTTATTGCAGCAACTCGAACAAGAGCTTTGTAACGCTCCAGTCGTATTCCAGAACGGTGGAAAAATTTCAAGGATTGTCTGCATGGTCAACAGTACGTGCTTTCTGTCTACACTCAGATTGTCAAAACTATTATAATAAGTACTGAGCCACATTTTGTCACCGATTTAGTGTAAAAATGTTGGAAATTACAGAATCAATAAATTCTTTTTCTATACCCAGGATATTATCTTTTGATTCTTACACAGTACTTTATATTGTTAATACGGTGAAGATTGCAAAATCAATTTTTAGAAAAGTACCACGTGAATTTTCTTTTTTTTGATTTTGATATTTTCAAAGCACTTTTATTATATAAAGATAATACTTTTCATAGCAAATTTTTTAAAAAAATCTTTGAATGCCAAGTTTACGCCATTTTAATGTTTTTGTCAGGATATTATCTTGATTCTTACAGAGTACTTTATATCGTTAATACAGCGAAGATCGCAAAATCAATTTTTAGAAAAGTACCAAGTGAAATTATTGTTTTTCAATACTGATATTTTTATATTTTTAAAGCACTGTTATTATATAAAAATGATATTTTTCTTAGTAGAAATTAGAAAAAAAAAATCTTCGAATACCAACTTTATGTCATTTTAATGTTTTTATCTACTACGAATTTTTGGACTAAATAAATAAATCCCAGTACAACTCTATGAATTGACCTTACTAACCTTATATCTTTCTTGAGATACATTTACTAAATCAGAAGAATTTAAATAGACTGCTTCATTTGAATAAAGGAAATTACCCCAGTCTTCTCACCATGGGGCTGAGACCCTAAGGTGAAAAGCGCATTGCACAAGAAAATAAAACAATAATCAATACATAACATATCATTTGTAGTTCGGATATCTGTAGTTTTAGTTTCATTTTGCTTTGGTTTGTTGTCTGTTACAGGAATTATTGATCAGAATATTAGGTATTATCTAAAGGTAAACTTAATCTATAATTTGATATCTTTTGTATAGATTATTTATTCAAGAATTTTACATAAAAAATTATCTTGATATGACAAATATTGCTCAGCTGGATCCACTAAAATCTGGATATAGTCAATTATAAAAAAAGATCTATACCAGGTACATCACTAATACATATTTCATAAAAAGCTAGTATCAAAATTGTAATGCATTTCTACAATGAAATCATTTCCAATGAAATTCTATACATGATTTTTATGCTTGCAATGTCACTCTACATGTAATGATGAGAATAAATGAAAGTTTTGATATATTTGTTAAATAAATCATACCCATGATATTACAGTTTACTCGAAGTGATTGGTTTGAAATAATTTGTAATGTGGTTTTATAGTAAAATGATTTCAAATAAATTCCTACATAAGCTTCAATATTTGCAATGTCACTGTATATGTAATCATTAGTGGGGGAAAATTTTGTGGTTTTTGTTCAATAAATCTTACCTGAGGTATGATAGGTTACATAAACAGTAAGTGTGTATATGTATGTATATATTATATATATATATATATATATATATATATATATATATATATATATATATACACACACACGTGTGTGTGTATCACAGAACCTCAGAGGGCAATGGAAAGAGCAATGTTAGGAATAATTCCTAATGGCAGTAAAAGATCAACGTGTATCTGTGAGAGGACCAGGTTGAAGGATATCATAAAAGTAATTGAGCAACAAAAATGGAGATGGGAAGGGCACAAAGCGAGAAGACAGGAACAACAGATGGAGCAAAAGGTTAACTGATTGGTACCTGTGGGACAGTAAACAGAGTATAAAAAGACCAGACACAAGATAGAGAGAAGAGACTGGTTTGCAAGTAAGTCATAATAGAGGTTAGTATAATCACACTCATCATAGAAGGAGATAGGAGAGGCCTTTGTCCAGCAGTGGACCTACAACAGCTGATGATGAGATACATAATGCAAAATTAGTCATTCTCAGATCCAATTCAAACCCCATCCAAAGCCCAAATGGGATACAGGAAAATAACAGTGATAATGTCACCGGATAACAGCCCAAGTGATTTAATAAGAAAGAAACCTTTTAACTCATTTTGAATGAATCATAAAACATCTGTCGTGGTGTTACTTTGTCTTAATATGAAGGAAAAGCAGCTGACTGAATGCAGGGTATCCTAGGGTGATAGATTTGTCATTTGAGCATTGAAAAGGATAACCTTTCATGAGAAATTTCTTTGTCTTGAATCTTCTTTCTCTGGTAGTGAATTAGAAAGTGATTGTAGATCAGTGTTTCTCATCAGGTGAGCTATGGCCCACTGGTGGACCACAGAGACCCACTGGTGGGTCACAGAGACCCACAAACTCTCGTTTTTTTTTTTTTTTTGATAGGCCACGCCATAGAGTTGCACCTGATAAATTTGATTCTCAACATCAGTGTTCATGAAATTTTGACTTTTCTGCTTCCTTTTAATTAGCAACTCTCATGGGCTTTTTACAACAAAACATCATGTGTTATCATAAAGAATAAAGATTGTAGAAAATTTTCACACAAAATTATTTGAGGAAACAATAGATACTCCTTAATTGGAGAAAGTTGCGTTTTTTTTTTTTTTGTTGACATTATCTTGGTTTAGAAAATTTGCTTGCTAGGATACCCATTGGACCAGGATAGGTCACACCTAAAGCCAGGTGAGCCACACAGCAAAAAAAAATAATTCATAATTCATAGTTGGTGATGAAGGCAGTGAGAGCAAGGATTAGCCTGGAGTGGCCAACACAATATCTTGAGAAACTTTCAGTTCTGGATCTTTTTACTCTGACTGTCTTCTTTACTATATACAAATTATCTAGAATCACTATCTAATTCATTGCCAGTGTCCTGAAAAGGCTGATGAGATATCTAGGGAGATTTTTTTCTGTCCAGGGTTTTCTTCATCTGGCGGTGAATCAGTGTTTCAGGACAATCCGTAGATGACAATCAAAACAATGATTGTTCTGGATTAGCTGATGAGATATTATACAAATATGATATCACACAAAAATATTAGCTTGATTTTTACAGTGCTGTCCCAAGGCTTACCAGGTCCAGGCTCCTATCTTATAATGTTTTAATATCACAAAATTGCTATATATTTATACATCAAGTTCTTTCCAAATATCAATATGAATACACAAATTGTATATATATATATGAAAGAGATATAGGGTGTCACAGAAAAAATTCAGAGAATTTGAATAGCACAGAAACATTCTATATTCTAATATCAAATATTCTAGACTTTTGCCACTATCTTTTTCAAATCAGTGTGCAGGTTAAAAAAGGGACTACTTCAGAGGAGATGATGGAAACTAATGTTAGATAATAATCAAGGTATCTTGTATGTTCTGTCTGTGTGGTATTTTCTTATAAGTGACCAAAGAATATGATTTTGCCAAACTGAAAAATGTACATGTCATATTCTACATAGCTGTAGGTCAATTTAATGTACATATGTTTACAATAACAGCGGAAGTAATACAAAGGATAAATCATTTCTCAGATGCCAAACACGGGTAACGTATCCTGTTGTCATTTCAGGCCATTAAGATTGGCCTGTAACATTTAGATAAGTATTAATTAAATAAAAAGGATTCTCACTTTAAGGAATTTCAAAATGTCCTAGGTAGGAGCTGAATTGTTTTGTCAAATGCTGATGAGATGAAAAGTAATGTGGAATCAAGAGTGAATTCATTAGTGACACATGACAGGCCAAGTTGAGATGGACCAAAACAGTACAAATATGGACTACGAATTGAAAATAGTGGGAGAAAGCCAAAAGGCTGTAGCATGGCCTGATGGACATGGGCTCTCCAACCGGGGAAAGTGTTCAATAACATGCAAGTTTTCCTTCGACAATTAACACAAACAATACTTTCTTCTTAAGCAGAATGAAAACAACTTTTATGAATATAAGTGTCCTTGGTTTATTTTGTGTATTTTGTCAATTGAAAGTTTTCCATCACGTAGCAATGAAGTTCACCCAAAATCGACAACTAATCGGCAAATTTCCAGCACCAGTCGATAATCATTAGTTACATCCATAACACCCCTACAACATAACACGAGAGGGAAAGTTATTTTTTCCATGATCTAATTTACCTCATATATACACCTATGTGCACATTTATAAAATATACAGATATTTATAAGCATTTATACAGACAGATGGTTATAGAAGTTTCAGAATTAAAAAGCTATTTTCACTATTCAAGCACCCAAAATAATTTCATTGAGCCAACAGTATTCAATTGATCAATATTTGGTGTCAATATAATCAATAATAAGTAGACAGGGCAAGTAGAATTCAGGTTAAAGAAGTGGAATTATTTTTTCTCTGAGTAAATAAGAAAAGTCTACATTGACCATAAAACTACTACAAAGTTTTAACTCTTAAATACGTTCAAGTAACAAAAAAAAAAACAAAAAAAAATCAAAGGGGGGTAAATTTTCATTAAGATTACCTCCCTTGCACATTTTAGTAATTTCAAAAATGTTTCTTTAATTCAATTCACAAATACTATTCATTGAATAGTTCCACAGCAGTTACCAGTGGTCTACAAATCTAGGATTTAAATCTACCCAAAGCAGTAAAATTTACCAATAGTTATAGGAAGGCATGAAAAGGCTGAATGGTTAACAGGGCAAATTCAATTATGTGTATCTATGTATCTAGACTGATCATTCATAGTAGAAACTTTAATTTTTTGTGCACACGCACTCTCACATCCCTCAATGAGTAGGAAAAATTTTTTTTCTCTCCCCCAATCCAACCCAGGTTTTCGTCGGAGGGCTTTGACTTACAGTGAAAGTTTATGTCCAACAGGTCCTTTAGATTGTGTCTAACAGCATTCACTCATTTTTTGAAAATTTGTACTTTTTTATGATTACAACCCCCAAAAAGCAAGAAAAATAAAATTCATTGATCACTTTATTGGGTCCAGACCCGTTTCTTTTTCTCAAGTCATAACTTTGTTTCAAACTGTACTGGTAGTATCTTTCATCAAGGTAATTTAATTTTACCACTGCTACTGCTGCTGCTTACTTTATGAGATAAAAAGCAGTATATATATGGATGGCTGTGATTCATAATTTCTCTTGGAATGCTTGTTTGTTTTTGGTGGAGAGCAAGAGAAATAATTTGCAATAAAAATGAAGTGAAAACTATTTTTTTTTTTTTAAAGGAAAATCAATTATGATACATCAACCAAATTTTGGCTATTTATTACAGAAACTGATTCTCTTGATTTTATCAAAGGAACAATATTGAACAACTGTAGCCACCAAAGGTGGTAAGGGGTTCTATTTTTTTAAGATTCTTTTTTATATACGCATGTCTTTGTATGTATGTTTATATGTTCCAACGTTACCGGTCATACTCTCTACAGACTTGAAATTTTGCAACAGTACTCTACCAGACCCCTTCTAAAAATGATTTCCTTTTTTTCATTTTCGTCTATCATTATAGAAAAGGGGTTTCTAGAACTTTGTAAGTGAATTACAATTTCCAAGTAACAACTGTCTCTGGGTAAAATACCCAGCAACGCATTTCACCAATCAATTTATTTTTTTTGTCTAAATATTTTCCTGGAGTAAAAATCAGTATAAATCCAATTCAGAAGAGAAATCACAGTCTACACAACTTCTATAGCAAAATCTACAGCAATCCCTCAAAAAATCTTTCATGATAAAATCTTAATAACCTTAACAAAAAGGCTACAAAATATCTTATAGAAAACCAAAAGAAACACCTTTCTACAAGAAAACCAAAAGAAGCACTTTTCTCCAGGAAAACCCAAAAGAAACACTTTTCTACAAAAAACCCCCAAAAGAAACACTTTTCTATAAAAAAAACCCAAAAGAAACACTTTTCTACAAAAAAAAAAACCCCAAAAGAAACACTTTTCTACAAAAAAACCCAAAAGAAACACTTTTCTACAAAAAAAACCCCAAAAGAAACACTTTTCTACAAAAAAAAACCCCAAAAGAAACACTTTTCTATAAGAAAATCACCAGTTTTTCCTTTTTTTAAAAATATTACATGAAAATAAAATTGCAATAATAGAAACATTTCTGGAGGGGAAAAAAAATGGCACTATACACTTCTTAAGAGATCATTCTAATGATGTATGTGGTTGTGCACAGATTTGCATAGCAACTTACGAGTGGATGTTTTTTAAGTGGGAGGGTCATTGCATAGGGACAAGAAAAAAAAAAGTTTTTTGCTCCATATGCATTTAAACAAATAATGTTCCATATTTGAGATGTGAAACTCTTTCAACCATTGATGACGACTTGACATAAATTTTTTTCTTTCAATTCACTTACTCAGTCAGCTGAAACATGCAGACAAATCATTTAAATACAATGCTAACAGATTTATTATTCACCATACCAAACCATCTTGTAAAATAACCATCATAAAGAGATTGGCCACATAAAGAGTGAAGTATGCTCAGTCTTGGGTATCAGTCGACCTGGAGTAACACTTCCTCATTGCACTAAAGAAGGGGGGGTTGGCTCACCCCAACACCTTTGTTTGCTGGGATTGAACAAAAAAAAAACAAGCATTTATCTATACGAGTAAGTCTAACTGAAAAATAGGGAAAGTGAAGACACTGAATGTTGTGAGCATGTGACTGCAGTGTCTCGGAAAGTATCCCAGCCTTAGAAGTCATCGAGTTCACTTTCAATGGAAGATGAATACATATATTTATATATATATATATATATATATATATATATAAGATGCAACTTGCATCCGTTAATTGATACTTGTTTTGTGTGCGTGCAAATTGCACAGACACTCTGATCGTTGACAGTAGTGCCAATCTATACATTTTTTACAGGTACTAAGCTAATAAATGAATAATAATTGATAATCCATATATAAGCTGAAATAAGTCACGCCAGATGTGACAATATCCAAAAAGTGATAGAGTCAATATTTTGCTTTCTTCATACTGGCGTAACAGGCCCGTACCAAAGGAATGATATTTGTGGTAACTAAACCAAATACAGCTCAGGGTTCGGCATCAAATTCACAATTTCCAAGCATCTCATGACCAAAATTCCCTGTTTTTTAGCAGTCGGAGATTATAAAATATATACCAATAATAATGACCTTTAGCCTTTCAGTATCAGTCATTGGACATAGACCTTTCCCAAAATTTGCTAGATCTCTCTATCATGGGTGTTGCAGAGCCAATACTTTCTCAATTTGTCTCCTTTGTCACACCATCTTATATTTCATCAACCACAGTTTGCATGTGATCTCTGGGGGTCCAAGTTATGATCACTAGACATTAGGTGACATTAGTGTCAAGTCCAAATTTTCATTGTCAGTAATCAATTTCTTCAGTTGAGTGTGACAGTCCTTATGTTATGCCAGATTGGTGAAACTGACTAATTGGCAAAATTTTAACTTTTTTTTCCACAATAAATAAATACATACTTCTGATTTGATCAAAAGTTTAAAACAAGGATATAAAACAACTATATTTTGACAATCAAAAGTTTGCGAAATCAAACTTTCACCAAAACAAAAATGTGGTTCAGATTTGATTAAAGTTTATTTAATCAAAACCTATTTGTAAAACTACTATTTTTTAACAATCAAAAGTTTATGGAATCAAATTGAAATCATTCTTTTTAACAAAAAATTTTGCCAATTAGACAATTTCACCAATTAGGCATGACATGCATCTCAAACATTAATTCGAATGATTGTGAAAATTGAATAAACGCTAAATTCTAATTGAGTCTTCAAGCAAAATCTCTGGACTTTTGCAATTTGGGTATAATTCAGATATAAGAATGACTGATAATTGCATACCTTATTTCAAAATGGTTTATCTTATTCTTATTTCCTTTTGATTAGCAAAAAAGTTTTTTCGGGGTTGGGGCAGTCATTTGGAGCCAAATAAGTCTCTTTTGTTTTCCAAGTTAGAAAAAAAAAGGGAAACATATTCCTTGTTTAGTCACCTCTAGATAAAATGACGTGTATAATATTTTTCATTTTTAGGGTTGTCTAGGGTTTATTCTGACAAACATTAAACTATATATTTTAGTCTGTTAATGTCTCACATGATGTATATCTAATCTCATTTCCCTTGCATAAGTCCCAACAGAATGTATTATATTTGGTGATAGAGGGTAAAGGATTGAATACTATTTATCTAATGTTTTTGTATTATGGTAACTCCTTATAGAAATGACTCCATTTAAGCACAGTTTGAACATCCTTTTTTATCCCCACGGGCCCCGTACACTAAATTTTCACTGCATCTATTTTTGTAAATATCTTTTTTTATCCCTACATCCAAGTCTGCTTGTACACATTGACTCCTTTACTATTTGTCTCTGTGTCAGTCTGTCAAGCAGTGAAATATCAAAGCAACTGGAGGCCCTGGGCTGGTACAATGGTTCTCAAAGTACGGGTCGGGACCCCTCTAGGGATCAGATAAAGATAATAGGAGTTGGGGATTGTACAAACATTTAAAGATCCTTTTTAAAGAATAATTCTGTAATTAAGGTTATTTTTTTCAAATTATCTCCATACAAAAATGTACTCCTTCTGGTGCTTATTGAGAAAATGGCTCAATGCTACTATTCACAGATTTTGTGAATACAAATTTCGTTTCTGTTATGTTTTAGTAATTTATTTAAAATTTTTTTTTTTATAATAAACACTGAAACAAATTTATCAGGTCGGTGCAAAAATAATGCATTTTTTCAATACTAAATTAAAGCAGTATATTTCAATTTAGAATAAAGGTTATCAATCAAAATAAGAATCTTTGGAATCTACTCATTTTTGCCAACTGGAAATGAGTCTTTTCATTCTGGAAGCATATAAATCTGAGGTTCTGGATCTAATGAATTCTTCAAAGGTGTTTTGACCTGCTGCCTGGTTGTTGAAGACCTTCCCTTACTGAAAGTGGTCAAAATGCTTAAAAAAGCGGTAATCGGTTCTCAGAGGGGTCTGGTGAGTTAGCTGAGTGAGGTAGAGTTTCATAGTCTAGTTCCTTCAATTTCTGTAGGATCGTTTGCACAAGTGAACTCTTTTTGCTTTTTATCTGTGTGGGTGTGTCTCGATGATGACCCTCGATTCAGCTAAAATAATTAGAGCAAATTCACTTTAAAACAGTTTATTCCATAAACATATTTCAAACTTTGATGCTTATTTTTGAATAAACTAACAAAAAACGCAGTTATTTTTGCACCAACCGAATAGATTATAGATATGTTGCAATTTCGATATTTTTGAATTTAATGGTAAATATATTTTTACCACTTCACGAGAACTCTTCACAAACTATATTGGGAAAATAAAGGAATCAGAATAGAAGATGAATATCTAAGCAACTTCAGATTTGCAGTGAAAATTCTCTTTTTGGCTGAGAACTTTCAGACCAACTAAATGAAAAAGACAAGAAAGTTGGTTTTACATGAACTTCAGTGAAACAAATATGCACAACAAACATGTTGGATACGAAGACACAATGATGAAAATCAAAATCAAAAATGCAGAACTGGAGAAAGTAGACCACTACATCTACTTACAACAACAAATCTTTTTGAAATACTCAGAAGAAATCAAGCAAAAAATCACCCTAGGATGGTGAGCATTTGGTAGAGCAGGCCCAACTTTCAAGAGCAAGAAAATCCTGCGTCCTAAAAAGAAGGGTATACAACCAATGCATCTTCTTGGAAATCACATATGGAACTGAAACAAGGAATCTAACCAAAAAATTTCCATTGACCCTCAAGCTGATGGTGCACAGGAGAGAATCAGGCTCAACATATCACAAGACGGCATAATATATGAGAGGGAGTCTGAAATATCGGAGAATTCATAAGAAAATTCAAATGACAATGGGCTGGTCATATTGCAAGAATGCCAGACAATTGCTAGACATGATGATTAACAACGTGAATCCTACTGATTACATGCAAAATCATGACTGACAAAATATAAGATGAGGTGATGCACGAGACAAAATCAGAAGGTATTGACTATGCAACCCTGATGAATCTTGGAGAAGGTCTATGCTTAATGAAAGACTCTAAAAGGATAATAATGAGGAGACCAGCCCTAGATTATGAGGCCCATGGCTGCAGCCCGCAAAGCCAATATGTGAATCCGCAAGTCCTTTCATAGTAATTTATCCGGCTATGCTGGAGCTGTCACTACCTCTATCTCAACATCCCAACCTCTATTACAGTCAGTCTCATTTTCTGTTGATCTTTTTCAGCCACTATCAGCACCAGATTAGGATTTTGTAGTCCCCTTATGAAGCTGAAACATGGAACCTAACCAGAAGATTAACCCTTAAACTGAGAACCATGCAACATGCACATGAGAAAAATTGTGCTCAATATCACATGAAGAGATCACAAGACAGCGAGAAAAAAATGTCCAAGACATCATAGAATCGTTTAGAAAACTCAAATGTCAATGGGCTGGTCACGTTGTAAGAATATCAGATATGGCTGGCAAAATATAAGATGGCATGACAAAATAGACAAGTTCGGAAAGTATTGGCTCCACAACAACTGGAGAGGTATGGCGAATCCTGGGGGAGATCTATGTCCAATGACAGACGCTAAAAGACTGATGATGATGATGATGATGTGGCTACGTGAACTCTAATGCCCCTGGGTTATGTGTACTGTGAGGCTCCCAGTAATATTTTCAAAAGGGTAAAAAAAATACATCACATCAGCCAGATCTTTTAATCTCGTGTCTATCCATCTCTAAGCTCAGAAGCAAATTCAAGAATTTGAGCAGCAGGGGTGGGAGTGGAGTTTTGATAGACAATCTCAATTTTTTTTTTTTTACTCCATCCGTCTAATTAAAAAATGGATATAATAAATGTTTGTTTTGAAGGTTAGTTTACTTGAGATTATCAGTATTTTTTTTTTTTTCATCTTATTGATGAAATTTCTTTAGATATTTTTTAAAAAAATTGTGTTTTCCATGCAGGAGGGGGATGGAGGGTTCTGGACAAGTGCCTTAACCCGTTTGTTGGCTGAGATAGTTGCATGTTAACTGGCTGTCTTGAGTAAAGGTATAAATGCCAAGATTTCAAATGTTTAATTTCATAGCTGGCAGGTTTATAATTGGAGGTCTTGACCATTTATAACCGAGGTTCACCCCGAGGCTTGGTATCATTCTGTGTAGTCAAGAAAAAATGGGATCAGGATTCGCCCTATGACCAAGGGATTCAGATAAATAGGGACTTTCTCCTCAGTCAGTACATTTGTGTACCTGTAAAACCCAGAGTACTCACACAGTCAGACCAACTCGGTCTTCTTGTTTGCCTGTCTCGGCCATCTGGCAGAGCCGTATTTGATCCTCCTTAGTCATTCGTGGCCGAGGGTAAGCGACCGTCTAGTTCCAGGCTACTGCCCCCCAGGCTGCACCTCCAAATTGCATTATGAGGGGTAGGGTCAAGATCAATGACTGATGCGTGTCAAAAGGCAAGTGGTGAAGGAAGTGAACAATTTTTATCGCTACCCATATGTACACGTGTGACACCCCCCCCCCAACCTGACCTTCTGTTGGATTCGCCTTCGTTAGCGGGTAAATAAATCCTCTCCCCATTATCAGTTTACCCAGCAAGTCAAGTCCTTCTGTTGTGTATTTTTAGTTAGTCTAGTATTATACATCTTCGTTCATCTGTCTGTAATTATTATTGTTTTTTTCCCTCCCCCAAACCAAAACTGTCAGCATAGGTATCTTCAGTTTTTAAGCGTATCTGGCTGGCTATATCTACCTACCTATGAATTGCACGTACAAGCTGCACTGATGGGGCAAGAGGACTTTAAAAAATAAACAATCACTCCTTACCTTTTATTGTCTAGAAAGAGAAATTTTTTTTTTTTTTGATTTTGGGAAATTCTCTCCAAAATGGGTTTTATGGTATGGGGTGTCAATTTACAATATAAGTTTATTCTAAATTGGTCCCTTAGTTTGTGTCCGATAACGATCACGATTGTTTTTTTATTTTGTTTTAAAATTTGGACTTTTTAGTGATCACCGACCAACAAAAAGCGAGAGATGTAACTTGCTCATTATTAACGCCCTGCTCCCAATTTTTTAAATTGATCACCCACAAAACACAGCATGCAACCAAAAGATATTGGTTTAGTGACGGTTTCTATTGATTGACTAACCAGACCTATTTATAATGTATTTGTCACATTGTAACTTTGTCTGTGTTTACCAACAAAAATCCTGTGTTTTCAAGAGAAAACCACGCACATCGTTTTTCCTTCATCTACTCTCTATATATTTTCAGTAATCCACCAGCCGTGTGTTCATTACACTAGTTAGAAAAAAAAACGTACCAAATAAAACTCTGTTTCTAAAACCACAACATACAAAAGCTGTTGACAGTAATTGCAAATATATCGGATTTAAAAATAAACAAAATAACAACCATTTAATGTACAAACAAGAAAATAAGCATTTGAAAATAAATGAAAGCCTGCTTCTCCTCACTCATGACAACGAAACGATATAAGTAAAAACAATTTGTTTTGTCTAAGTGACTTACACATTGGTTAGAAAAGAGTAAATAAATAAAAGAATCAATGCATTTTTCTTTTTTCTGTAATTCTTCAGGTGAGACTATCTTTTTTCTTTTTTTAGAATGAAACAAAATAATCTACGCTTCTATAAAAAGTCATCTCAAAGGTTTTACTTCTGTTTCAATATATTTGTATTTGCAGATACATTCACACATCAGGATGTCTTCTTTCGCACGAACATAGATAGGTTCTACATATATATCTACTCACGCCCATCTACCCAGGTAGAAAGACCCGATACGTTCACATACATTTACATACGTACACGACTAAATCTCAACCTCTTCCTAACGTTTTTACATACATCCTTACCTTTTTTCCAGAGATCCCGTATCTTTCTTTATACACCTGCTTAGACAGGTTTACACACGCGTGAGCGCGCACATACAAATATAACTCACACACAGATATGGAAACGTAACAGTAACAGGCGTAGACATATACATACGCACTTAAGTACCCGAAGAAATACTTACCTAAATAATTCTTTACCTTGTTATACCTGTATAGATAACATCGAGCTTACAATGTAAGCTTTGTAAGCTTGATGGTATCTATGCCGCTATAAAAAGGTATGTTCACCTAAGTTACATACGTACTAGTAAAACATATATCTACAGATGGGACGATCGTAGATGTGCGTATATTCATGATGTATGGAGCACATGATAGATACATACAGGTGTACACACCTGAACCTCAATTCGTTCGTTCGTCTATGACTGTATATATTTTCCGGGTGGACAAATCTATATACATATATACATTAAATACCACTATCCCACACATATAAGCACATGTTCACACTTGAATGTTCATACAAAATAAATGAAATAAACAATATTACACATCTGTGTCGGTGGTGGAAATGGGGGGAGGGTGATGGTACGTCGGGATACGGCGTATATCTAATTCAATTAGTTTGCATTGCCATGAAGACATAACCATATATACCTTGTTACCCCCCACAAAAAACAACAACCCTAAACATTCTCATCAGTGATCTGCGTATTAATATACACGTGTGCGAACATACATGTTTATACTAATTTATTATGTATACGTTGATGTAACGTTTAGTACGTGATGTATATGTTCATATACACGCAGCACACGCCGTATGTGTGTGTGCGCCTTGCAAACCAACCACACAACAGAAACGTACAATATAAACGAAAGCAAGAACACACTTGTCTATAAACACGCACAATACAAAATAAATGCTAATATATATATATATATATATATATATATATATATATATATATATATATATATATACGCCGTGTAATAATGTAGCTTCAATACATTCACTGTATAGATACAAACAAACATTGTGTACATGAATTCAGATGATGTACATACTTGAAAACATTGTTCACTAATCTCTACGCATTACTTCATTTTCCAGGTAAAAAGAAAGTAAAACACACACACACACACACTATGAAAGAAATGATCGAATACGAACTATGTTCGTCACCTCTTCTATGTTATTGTTGAATATATAAATCGAATCAATGTTTTCGTTACTTACCTGAGCACAAAGGTAAAAAATTAATTTAAAACTCCACATGTACACGAAGATGTCAGTGTAGTTAGTAAAATAAATAAAAGAGGAAATTAAAAACACCGAAATGGCGTATGTACACGTGTATGAATGGGGTATGTGTTTTTTTTTTATCTTCCTCTTTTGATCCGAAAGAGATGTTTTACACAGGTAAAGGTCCCGTTGCACGCGTGCAGGTAGAAGAGTGGGTGTGGGTGGGGTTTTTTCTCTCTTGATCTCTTTCTCTCTCTTTCTTTCTATCTTTTTTTTTACGTTGTCACATTTCAAACGTAGGCTGGGGAGTTGGAGAGAATGAATGGATTTCTAAAAGTTAAGTAGGTTTCACTCTGAATTGCGTAGAGAGAAAAAAAAGGAGAACGACAAAGAGAGAGAGAAAGAGAAAGAAAGAGAGAGAAAGAGAGAGAGAAAGAGAGATAGAAAGAGAAAGACAGAGAGAAAGAGAGAAACAGGGAGAGAGAGAAAGAGAAAGACAGAGAGATAAAGAAAGAGAAAGAGAGAAAGAAAGAGAGAAAGAGAAAGAAAGAGAGAAAGAGAAAGAAAGAGAGAAAGAGAAAGAAAGAGAGAAAAAGAAAGAAAGAGAGAAAGAGAAAGAGAAAGAAAGAGAGAGAGAGAGAGAGAGAAGGAGAAAGAGAGAGAGAAAGAGAAAGAGAGAGAGAGAAAGAGAAAGAGAGAGAGAGAAAATACTCTCCAAAATATATCAAGAAAAATGTCACATAAAGCGAGGGGGAGGGAGAACGGTGTGAGAGAGAGGGGAAAGGAAACGTCACAGATAGATAGGGGGAAAAACGTCACAGATAGATAGGGGGGAAAAAAAGTCACAGATAGATAGGGGGAAAAAAAAGTCACAGATAGATAGGGGGGAAAAACGTCACAGATAGATAGGGGGGAAAAACGTCACAGATAGATAGGGGGGGAAAACGTCACAGATAGATAGGGGGGAAAAACGTCACAGATAGATAGGGGGGGAAAAACGTCACAGATAGATAGGGGGGGAAAAACGTCACAGATAGATAGGGGGGGAAAAACGTCACAGATAGATAGGGGGGGAAAAACGTCACAGATAGATAGGGGGGGAAAAACGTCACAGATAGATAGGGGGGGAAAAACGTCACAGATAGATAGGGGGGGAAAAACGTCACAGATAGATAGGGGGGGAAAAACGTCACAGATAGATAGGGGGGGAAAAACGTCACAGATAGATAGGGGGGAAAAACGTCACAGATAGATAGGGGGGAAAAACGTCACAGATAGATAGGGGGGAAAAACGTCACAGATAGATAGGGGGGAAAACGTCACAGATAGATAGGGGGGAAAAACGTCACAGATAGATAGGGGGGAAAAACGTCACAGATAGATAGGGGGGAAAAACGTCACAGATAGATAGGGGGGAAAAACGTCACAGATAGATAGGGGGGAAAAACGTCACAGAGGGAGAGGGAGGAAAACAACACGGAGGGAGAGGGGGGAAAAACGTCACAGAGGGAGAGGGGAAAAAACGTCACAGAGGGAGAGGGGAAAAAACGTCACAGAGGGAGAGGGGAAAAAACGTCACAGAGGGAGAGGGGAAAAAACGTCACAGAGGGAGAGGGGAAAAAACGTCACAGAGGGAGAGGGGAAAAAACGTCACAGAGGGAGAGGGGAAAAACGTCACAGAGGGAGAGGGGGAAAAACGTCACAGAGGGAGAGGGGGAAAAACGTCACAGACGGAGAGGGGAAAAACGTCACAGACGGAGAGGGGAAAAACGTCACAGAGGGAGAGGGGAAAAATATCACAGAGGGAGAGGGGAAAAACGTCACAGAGGGAGAGGGGAAAAACGTCACAGAGGGAGAGGGGAAAAACGTCACAGAGGGAGAGGGGAAAAACGTCACAGAGGGAGAGGGGAAAAACGTCACAGAGGGAGAGGGGAAAAACGTCACAGAGGGAGAGGGGAAAAACGTCACAGAGGGAGAGGGGAAAAACGTCACAGAGGGAGTGGGGGAAAGGAAATGTCACAGAGAGAGAGAGAGGGGAAAGGAAATGACAGAGAGAGAGAGAGAGGGGAAAGGAAATGTCACAGAGAGAGAGAGAGGGGGGAAAGGAAATGTCACAGAGAGAGAGAGAGGGGGGAAAGGAAATGTCACAGAGAGAGAGAGAGAGAGAGAGGGGAAAGGAAATGTCACAGAGAGAGATAAGAGAATAATATTACAGCAAGAAAAGAGTGAGAATATTACAGAGAGAGAAGAGGGAGTACAATTTCTAAGAATGATAGAGGGAGAGGAGTGAGAGATCAATGTGGAGCGAAGAAAAAGAAAAAACAACAAATGTAGCATGTGAAAGAGAGGGAGGGTGAAAGAAAGATAGAATTAGAGAGAAAGTGAGAGACATTAAGAGAAAACCAAAGAAGAAAAAAAAAGAGGAAGTGTTTATATATTATATATAGTGAGGATGAAAGGAGCTGACGACGGAGTCTGTAAAAAAAAAACAAAAAACAAAAAAATGTTGCCAATGTAGATGTTTTTCATCTATATATATATATATATGTTTTTGGTCACATCTAGATGTCAGAAATTGCTTTTAGGATGATTTTAATAGAAAAAATATAATTTTTATTTAATTCATTGTAATAAAATAGGTAATATTTTTGGGAAATAAGTAAGTAAATATTTAAGATATAAATCACATTTAATTTATTATTATGATTTGTTTTATATCCCTAGATTTTAAATTTATACCTACAGAATCTAGATGTTTTTTGACTATCTTAGATGTAAACCTTAGAATAAATCTTTCATCACTACAAAAAAAAAAAACAAATAAATAAATAAAAAAAACCGCTCGGGGTGCTACTGAACAACTAGTGAGTAGTACTAGTAGAAGTATAAGCCGTAAGTTGGAAGAGATGTCAGGTAGCACAGGGTTGGTGGGTACTAGTACATAGGTAACACTACAAACAGAGAAATATTGATTACAGCCTCAAGGTAGGATCAACGGCTTTTTTAAATTTCCACCGAATAAAGACGAGAAGTGATAGCAATCCATGGTTTAGTTGTATAATCTGTGCATTTAGAGATGTAGAAAGAGAAAATAAGGAGATATATTTATTTACATATATATATATATATATATATATATATATATATATGAGTCCCACACATCAGGATGACCCCAACAGATGGGATCCCATTTTTTGCTCACAAAGCAAGGCTCCTGATGGTAGACTTATGTTCCACAGTAAACTTAAAACCATTAAAATGGTAAACACACACACACAGAGCACACACTACTGAAGATGGGAATAACTCCCAAAACATGTCTAGACCATCAATGAAAACATTTATGGATTAATAAACTTTCACTCCTGAGTCTAACTTCCTATAGTTCAAATTTTATATATATATAATTTGAACTAAAAAGAGTGAGACGGTCTCGGAAATAAAGTGTATGGAAGTAAGGTTTGTTTATCTGTAAATGTTCTCATTGATGATATATATATATATATATATATATATTTAAAGAGCAAGAGAGAGAACGGGTGCGGAGAAGAGGACAGACTTAATTGCTTCCTGTGTCGCACAAGACAGAAGACTATGATTTTGTTTCCATTTTTCAAATGAACCATGGAGAGTAAATCATTGTTTGTAAAAATTGTTGCGTTCAACCAGGTCTGACAACCAAAATGGAACGTCTTTCCTCAGCTAAAAGGCTCTAATTGCTCTGCTTTTCACCAATGGCTACAGGGGAAGAGAGATGGATTCATGTCTTTCCCAAAGGTATTAGTGCAAAGTAAACTATCCAAGCCAGAGTTTGAACCTGGTTTGCCAATTTCCATTCTCCAAGCTGTTCACCATAAGGCCACTTACACCTCCAAAAAAAAGAAGGAGAGGATGAAAAAGGGAAGAGATAGAGAAAGAGAATGACAAAGAGCAAGATAAAAAGAGACAAGGTGCAACAAAGGAAAGAGAGAGATAGACAGAAAGACAAGGGAAACATTTAAAAGAGAAGAGATAGATAGTGAGGAGAGTGAGAAATAAAAGATAGTAAGAGAGAGAGAGAGAAAAGGAGAAAAATGAGAGATGAGGAATGGCAAAAAGTGAGAGAAAGAATCAAGTAACAACAACTGAGAGACAAGACCAGGAATGCCAGGAGAGGAAGAGACCAGGAAAACAAAGAAAGAGAAAGACAAAGATATAGATCAAGAGTCCAGAGAAAGAGAAAGAGAGAGAAAGAAGTAGAGTAATAAATTGATTTATGACTGAAAAAACTTTGAAAAAAAATACTTGAAGAGAATGATAGCCATTGAACAACTCTAATCACCAAAGGTGGCAAAAGGGTTCGATCCTCTGAGTGTGCGCGTATTCCAGCACTCCTGGCCATAGTATTGTGCCTACAGACTTGAAAATTGGTATCAGTGCTCCCGCCTGAAAAATTTTTCCTCATTTTTAGAAAAAAAAAAGCTTTGACATTTTGGGATTCCATTTTGACAGATATAGTTTATTAATGACATCTAGATTCTCCAGAATCTAAATGTTTCTTGAATTTTTTTTCAATTCTAGTATAGATGTTCTCGAGTGGAAGACACCCGTGATACCATAAAAAAGAATTTATTCTGACCATATTTATTCTTTGTTGGAATCTTTGTTTACATGACTTAAAATTTTGATGCTACAGTTCTTCATTTATTGACTATGATGGTGAGTTCTTACACGTAAGCAATCAGATGATAAGACTCACAATCCAGGAACAAAAATTGCATTCCATGGTGTAATCTGTTTCAGGTCACTTCAATATCTTCCAAACAGAACTGGTTCAGTGGAGAGAATGTTCAATTGCTTAAACTATTATTTCTATTGATATTCGGACCATCCTCATCTTTGTTGTTTTTTATACAACGTTTCAGCCCTTGCACTCTACGGCCTTCATCAGCATCAGACAAATTACTGATGGTTCTAGGTTCGATCCTAGTGTGAGACAGTATAACAATACTACTAACGCTAAAGAGGGGAGTACGGTCAATATACCCCCGTCGGATAAATAAAGGGTTCGGTTCGTTACTTCCCAAATCTACCAGATGATACCTGACGAAGGCCGTAGAGTGCAACGGCGGAAACGTTGTATGAAAAACAACAAAGATGAGGATGGTTCGAATATCAATAGAAATAATAATAATACCTCATCTCAAAGTTTCTGAGATATGCTTAAACTATGTTCCAAGCCGTCATTCTTCCTACGCTTGTGGAAGACATGCTGACAGCTATCCACTGGGTACAACAAAACAACCTTTCAAAGTATGAAGCTAAGTGCGACAGATGTGATCAAACATTGAATCGGATTCAATACACAAAAAGATCCCGTTCGTATCCTTAGAAATGTCAGAAACGGATTGGGTGATAATGAATTTGAAATTTATGTTTTAAAACGAGTGGACAATATTTCTCTGGCTTAGCCTGCTTTAGGGGAGATGATGCTCAATTGCCAAACCTTAAGGGTGAATATGTTCAAATGGCCACACCAGCGGGGGAGGTTGTTAACTCATCGATTCATAGATTATTTTAACCAGTGGAACTCATCAATGAATAAGAATTTCTTTAAAGATGGAACTGTATTGTGAATTGAATTAGGGAAAAAAAATTTCTAAATCACCAAAGTGCAAAAGGAAAGTAACTTAATCAGAATTTACTCCTTTAGTTATCATTTGAATTCCTTCATATGAATTTAAGAGTTAATGGTATCGTTACAGAGCATAGCTTCATCCATAGACTTCAGTGTGGACAATTGAACTCACTACAAAGTAGTGATAATCTATTAGACAAGCTTGTTAACAACCATACCATGGCAAGGCACCCCTGATAATCTGTGATAGAAGGTGAAATCAAAGCCTTTTGTCCTTGAAGAGACAATTTCCAATGGAGATTGGAGGCCATGAGAAAGTCCCAGTTTCTGTTGCATACGTCAGAGACCAGGATTTTATTGCTCCTAGTTTTTATGACAGTCTCCTAGGTAGGATGCAAGCCTACTAAAGGGATACCTCTACCCTATTCATGGCTTAGCGTGTACTCAATCAGCTGTCGATTGCACATGGAAATCTGTCCTATTGAAGAGGTTGTAACACTTCGCTCATACTGGGAATTGGATCCAGGATCTTCAATGTGAAGCAAATTTGCTAACCATTACACTATACAAGCGGACTGTGATATACAGAATATCAAGTGAACCTACTTTGTCAGTTTATAACTTGCCAAAGTATTTTTGCTTCTTATTCAGATGAAAATTGCCTCTAAAAACAGACCACTCATGGTTTATTCAGGAACATTAATATGCCCATATAGCTTGCTGATGAAAAAGGTATTTATTTAAAAAATGTTTTTATTCTTAACAATTTCCTTCCTTGTGAATGAACTTAATCAAACTCTTCTATATTAATAACATAAACTTAACCTTATACTAGGAAAATTTCACATCAAAATTCAGTTCACCATGTCTGGCTACAAACTTCTAACTCACCCACCCTCATATGTTTGAATAGTAGAAATTACGACTGAAGTAACACTGGAAACGCGAAAAGGCTTGGAAGGTACACTTAATTTTGAAATTTCAATGATTCAACATCATCTGGAAGGTGTTCATTCTATTGTCTGGGTGGGACGAATTTCAATGGCCAAAAGATGTTGCTCACCATCAGCCTTTTAATGTTCCTCGTTGGACATTAACATTCCCCAAGATTTACCTCTCTATCATGGGCATCGCAGAGCCAGTATTCACTGAATATGTCCAGCTCATCACGCTGTCTTACTTTGTGTTGGTCACAATTTTGCATATGATCACTGGGGATCCATTTTGTGAGTTGTGGTGTCCAGCGGTTGTCTGATATTCTTGCAATACGCCCAGCCCATTGCCATTTGAATTTTCTAATGCTTTCTATATCTCGGACTTCTATCTTATCTCTAATATACTTTACTATCTTATAATCTCTCCATGTGATATAGAGTATCATTCTCTTATGTGCACATTGCATGGTTCTCAGTTAAAGGGTCAGTCTTTTGGTTAGGTTCCATAGGTGGCTATCAGGAGTATGCATTCATTGTATATCCTTCTTAGGACTAGTGAGATTTTCTTTTTCTTGAAAGTTGAGCTTCCTCTAATGAAAGCTTGCCAACCTAGTGAGATTCTTTGCTTGATTTTGGTCTCTTGAGGATTGTATGGTGATTTGCTGTCCTACATTCATGTAGAGATCTACTTTTTTTCAGCTCTGCATTTTTTTATTTTGATCGTTATGTCTTTGTCCTCAACATGTTTGTTGTACAGGACATTCGTTACGCTGAAGTTAATGTGGAATATTTCATTTCCCAATAAATAATATTGCTTTTGAGATGATATTTTTTTCATTTATTTTTGATGCTTCTTG
Source organism: Thysanoteuthis rhombus (assembly GCA_963457665.1). NCBI lineage: Eukaryota > Metazoa > Mollusca > Cephalopoda > Oegopsida > Thysanoteuthidae > Thysanoteuthis > Thysanoteuthis major. The sequence continues at coordinate 23,302,170 of OY735240.1, read as the reverse complement.
TTTCAAACATTTTAACAGGGATTACTTGAAAAATCAATAGGAAACAGATAGTTTTATTACAGAAACAAATATTAACAAATGTAGCCAAATGGTATCAAAAATTCTCTATGTTTGGAAACCTAAGACACAGTGTCCTTTTTCTCGTTTGTGCGACTGATGTAATTATGTTTCAGACAATCTATTCTTCAGCCTTCTCCAGGAATATAATCCTGAACAAAAGAGTTACTCCCTATAGTAACTGGTCATAGTAAGCTACCATACTTCATAGAAGTTCGAATATAAACAATTGCTAGCAACAAAAGTTTGTATGTATTTTAGGGATATATTTCAGAATTAAGGCTATAAATGCTTATGTATATATGGATCTAATACCCTTGAGAAAGGTATGAATCCACTTTCTCCATGAATCTCATTTTTATGCTTGCTTTTCATTGTGATTCTCATCGAAATGTAATGAAATTAATAAAATAATAAAGACGAATGCATTGACCCAGTGTTAATTGTGCACTGACACAGTTTTTTTTTCTTAATCAATAGATCTCCCCAAAATGAAACCACTCCTTCCTAGCCAATGGCTCACCCATCCATGAAATTTCATTGAGATATTAGACGGACAGACAGACAAACAGACATAGGCAGAGGTGAATGATCAAAATCGTTTCTCATGGTTTAACATATTTATTGGAAACAAGAAAGTAAAAATATTTTGTATTCTAGAATGTTATTTTTCAATCCAGGCTGTAGCACTGAAAATATTAAAAGCCATGTAAAAAATGCATCTAATGTAATAAAATTAGCTAAAAAAGGTTTGTATCTACAACAAAAACAAACCTTAGGTAACACAAAGTAAACTAGCTCCTATTCACCCGACCCCCATCAGAACAAGATGTGACATCAGGTCGGTTTAACATTGGGAACTTCACACATAAATGTGTGGGGCAGAAACTTCCTCAAAAAATCATCTTCAGTCCTCACAACTATTGTTGCTAAGAGACAAGAGTACTGATTGGTCATAGGGTGAACCCAGATCTCACCAATCCAGACAGAGTAATGAATCCGTCTGGTCAGAAATAATCTTCAAATATATATTTGGATGATCACCTTATTTGTATATGTATATATATATATATTATATATATATATACTCATACACACATTTATATTTATATATGCACACAGCTGCTCTGAACTATGAATAAAGTTGAAGTCACCACGGCAAGCCTAGTCAAAAACAGTGTCTTATGTCTTTGTTAATAATCATGGCTTGAGGGTTGTGGATAATTACAGCAATTATAAAATAACTCATTCCTCGTCTCCCAATCTTTTTATGGTTAAGGGGCTAGATTATTGTTTTGTTTTGGTTGGAAACAAAACAAAAAAAAGGAGGGGGTTTGAGAAAGCTGTGTAATTAAGAGGCTAAAAATAAGTGTTTAACTCTTGACAGACGAACATTAAATTCATCAGCAAAAAAAATAAATAATGATTATTTTTTTCTCATCTGTACTCATGCCAACGTTATTCAATTTTTTTAATAAAAAAAAAAAGTAAAAAGGTTAGGTAAGTCACTCAATAGAAATAGTTGACCAATGTCTTCAGGTAGTATGTTGGGGGTGATCAATTAGGAAGGTTGAGAAAAAGGCTGATCAATAAATGAGATACTTTGCCTTTTGGTGGGTGGAAAAAACAAAGGGGCAAAAAATTACATTGTAAATTGAACACCCACCAAAATTCTATTTCTTGACACAAGGAGTAAATTTTCAAAATTTCAGCCTTTTAGCTCCATTGATGCAGCCTGTACACTTGTTAGAGAGGCCAAAAAGTCAGAGGTTACTGATTGTATGATACATGTGCAGAGAAGTTATTTGAATTTCAGCAGTCTGAGGGTTTTGCACATTTCTATTCATGATAAGACATGTTTGCAGTTCAAACTGATTTATACAAGTGTTTAAATAAGTTTTTTTTTGTTGGAAGATTAAGGCTGGGTTTTTGTTTGTTTGAATGTATAAATTTACATTCCAAGACAAATGCTTTTCAAATCTCGATAATTGAATAGTCCCAAACGGGATTAAGTCTGAAATGGCAGGTTTTCATCCTACCCCAGCTAAAATTCCTTCCTAATTCTTACCTTGATAGGTTCCATGTTTCAGCTCCGCGCTCAACCTCACGTGGAGAGATCACAAGACAGCACAGTATATCAGGAAGAAAACAGGAGTCCGAGACATCATAGAATCTATTAGAAAACTTAAATGGCAATGGGCTGTTCCTTTTGCAAGAATAGCAGACAACCGATGGACATCATGATTCACAACATGGATCCCTAGATATCACATGCAAAACTAAGGCCGGCAGAATATAAGATGGAGAAATGAACTAGACAAATGCTGAAAATACTGTCTCTGTGACACCCACGATAGAGAAATGTGGCAAATCTTGAGGAAGGTCCATATCCAACAATGGACGATAAAAGACTGATGATGTTGATGAATTCTTACCTTGCTTGAAATTCCTCCCCTGGGAGCCAAACCTTCTGTTTGAGATTAACAGGTGTAGACAATCACTACGGCATGGAGTAGCATAGAATAAAGAAATGACTATATTTGAATGACATCAGATGTTTAGCTTTCATAGTCAACCAGGCAGGCTCCCAGGGATAAGGGATTCTGGTAAAAATTTCATAACACTTCTCAATCTTTATTTCAATTTGAGATTTGGGGAAAGAAAAAAAAAAAAAAGAAAAAAAAAAAAGTTGAAAAAAAAAAAAAAAACTAATCAAAATAAGATGTTTGGTTAGTCACTCAATAAAAACCCTCAAGTGACCAGCATCTTTTAGCACTGTGCTATGTTGGGGTTGATCAATTAAAGAATTGGAAAAAGTGGTGATCAATGAATAAATAACATTTCTCACATTTTGTTGAGCAGTGATCACTGAAAAAATCTGAATTTTCACCCCCTACCAAGCAAGACATAAACTAAGGGACCAATTTAGGGTTGAGCACTCTTCAAGTGAGGTAACTCATTCATTGTAAGCTTATGCAATGCTCTTCCAACATGGAATGGAGCACACTGGTAGACAGGGAATATATATATGCATAAATAAATATATCGGTTAATTCAACCTTACTGACCGTCCAGTTCCATGGAGTAGAGTGAGGATACCAGCCTCTGGATCTGAAGCTACGGTTTTGATCCTACCTAGTGGTGCTGGATGGGATAATGAATAGTCCATAGCCACACTGAAGAGTTGTAATACGACTAAACAGCTGTCTGTGGATGACACAACATATATATATATATATATATATATATATATATATATATTCAACTTTAACACAGTCGATACCCCTTTCATATGTGTTTCAATGACGGTTATATTTTGAATAGTCAAACCATTTTAACATAATTACAACACATCAAACTTTAAGAAAATGCTGGTTAAGAATAGAATAAAATGTGATAGTGACAATTGCAAAATGACTAAAAAAAAATAGACATTTGATTAGTTGGCATTCACTTATTTGAGGAGATGTGAAAACATCAAAACAATTTATCAAACTGTAATGAGTCTAATGATAAATTAATATATTAAAATATATTTACATATACATACATAAATACGCACACAATTTATATAAAAAACATTCACTGGGTCTATGTCCTCGTAATTCTTATCTTTTATATATCAATAGCTTTATTTCCTGTGTTTTTGAACACTTGGACATCTGCAACAGATAAAATCTGTTATCTTTCATTTTCTATTTGTATTTTTACAAATTGAGACTGCATAAAGTCTATGTATAAGAAAAAGGGTAAATAATCAGACAGAAATAATTATAAATTACATTAAATTATACCACAACTATTTGAAATGATCTTCTGCTTTACAAATGATTCGGTCAACAACAGGAGATCATTCTAAATAGGTTTGGTTATGTTTATACATTCATGTATATGCGTTACTGTATTTGCTGGCTTTTCAGATATGTTTTAAACTACTGCACCTTATGACTCAGATCTATACAAATGAATTTTGGAAGTGTGCAGCCTCCCTTCCATAATATCAATATCCTGCATTCACTGTAATATTTTGGATTCTTTTTTTTAATTTGATGTGAGAAAAAAAGAACAAAACAAACTGCATGTTATAAGCCAGTGAATTCCATAACACCATGATGGTGTTTGGGGATTTGCTCAACTTGACCTTTGATTCAATGGATTTAATTGTTATTGTTGCAAGCTAAACAATCCAAGTGGGTTTTTTTTTGGCATCAGGCTTTGTTTTTCTTAGCCTGGGTTTAGAGAGGAGGTCCATGATAGGATAGAAGCCTTCAAAATCGGCTCATTTGGTTTACCCCTGACCTTTAGCCAACAGACAATGGTCAGAAAAAACAAAGATGAAGCTGATGGATCCAGAGTTAAAAACAGGAACTGCATGTGTTTGTTCAATGATCTCTCTCCAGAATATAAATATTCAAATATATAAACATGTACACAAACACACACATATATATATATATATATATACACACACACAGAGTGTATGTGGTACAGATCAGGGTAGCAGTGTAACATAATATAATAATATATTAATGATATAAAGCCACTTCTGAAATGCAATGGAATGGATTTATTTCATAGAGTGCTTCATACATACAACTTTTTAACTCATGGAGTTATGTTGTTTTAGAGTAGAGCTGGAAATGAATAGAAGATTGTGGATTTGCTACACAAACTAGCTCATGATTCGCCTGATGAGGCCAGAAACATGAGATGATTTGAGTAGTGAATCCACAATCTACTATATATATATATATATATATATATATATATATATATATATATATATATATATATATATATATATATATAGAGAGAGAGAGAGAGAGAGAGAGAGATGTACATACACTTATATTTGTGCATATATGGACCTTTACTTGAAAACCGTCAGCCAATAGCTTGCACCCTCATTTAGGCATATGCACGTGTATAAATACAAAAAAAGAAAAAAAACTTTAGACTATTTAGTACATCTCAAATTCTTCTTATCAAAAGAATGTTGTATATATATATATATATATATATATATATATATATATATAATGTATACATTTATCCCTCGCCATTTGCAGTTCAGGCATGTATAATTTAATGGGAGTTTTGCTGCATAACACTGAAAAAGCATCATAGAAAATATGTTGTACAGAACGTGGAAAGTTCAAGGAAATCCTAAGTGTATCATGATAATCTTTGTGTTATTAATACAAAGAGATTAAAAAAAATTATCAACAAAAAACTATTCATGTGGACAGTTTAAACCTGGTTGAAAACTGAAGCTTGTTTATACTCATGAACCAGTTAGTAGAACAGTATTTTAGACATATTATCGTAACTTTTCTCAGACTGGTTAAAATTTTCAAAACAGCAGCAAAATGTTAAGATGAAGATAAATAGTAGAAAAAGCAATTGTCGATAATCACTGCAGTGTAGTTTTATGAAATTTATGGTTTTTGTTGGTTATTTGTATTCTTTTTTTACTAGCGTCTACCGTGAACTTTTTTAATGCTCTTTTAAAACGAATTGCAATGCAATGATTAAATATCGTCTTCGAAAGTTCAATTTTGATTATAACTGCAAGAAGATAGCATTAAGACATAAAGAAAAAGAAAAAAATACTTTGGCATCATCACTGAGAATTTCAGATTACAGATTAAAGCTTTATTTATTTGTACGTTTATAATTCGGGAATGGTTAAGTTTTGTTTATCGAAAGATTTATGGGCTTCAGGGAGCGAAAGAGTGGCAGGGATGCTCAGCATAAATTATTCACGGATTTAGCACATTAACAGCCTCTTAGCCTATGAATGGCAAGGGATAACTGTAGTTATATAAGATTTCAAGACATATATATATATATATGTGTGTGTGTGTGAAGTAAAGGATTTGTTGATGTTGAATTGATTGAGCACATGATATAAACTCATTACACATTGGATATTGAATTATATAACTGATTTGTATTGCGTTTTATATACATATATATATATATATATATATATATATATGAAATGAAAAAGATGTATATATAAATATATGCATTCTATGTGCATGTATAAACACACACACATAAATACAAATAAATATATATGTAGATAGGTTTCCATTTTGTTGATATGTACAAAATTTGTATGTATTTATATATATTTCAAATCATAGTGGAAATTATCTTCTGAGTATACATATATATATATACATATATATATATACATATACACATATACACATATACATATATACATATACATATACACATATACATATACACATATACATATACATACATATACATATATATATATACACTACTGTAAGGCCCATTTACAATGCCTATCTAAGGAGCTGAATAAAGCAAAATAAGGGTATACCATTGTCAGAGACAAAATTTATATATTTAATTGATAAATTTTCTCTACTGTAAGTATTGAGCACTGTTCGAGTAATGATTTTTCAGAATAGTATATATGATGTGAGATATATATATATATATATATATATATATATATATATATATATATATATATATTATACTATTTAGATTGATGAGAACAATGAGTTAATCCTATGGGAACAGTAGCAACTTACCGATAAAATTTCATTAAAATCCCTTCACTCTTGCTACTGAGCCAACGGAGTATCAGATACAATCAGAAAATCTAACCCTTTTTTCAAATCCTATCAAGACAATGAAAAATGCCAAATATTCCCAAGCTGTTGATTGAGCCCGAATGATTTATGCTTGACATTCAAACTATGGCTTATCCAATTGGATGACCCAGTTTCAAATCGTATTGATTTTGAGCAGGTATTTTCTGCAACAGCGTTTCAAAGTGTCAAGTGATGTGCTGATCTGGAAGTGATATTTGACACATTCAGATTGCAAATAAAAAAATAGAAAAAATAATTATCAGCGGCCAAGGTGAGTCAAAGATGTCTCAGCCTCAGTCTGGAGCCTGGTTGCCCTACTGTGTAGATAGGAGATCAATTTTCTGCTTTTTTTCTAGATGAGCTGTCTTTAGTAAAGATTTGGTTTAGTAAACCTATGTACTTCTGTAGGAAATGTGTTTGGCAGCTCATCTAAAAATACAAATGCTAGTTTCTAAGTCGGTAGACTTGTTCAGTGTGAGTAGCTCAAAGGAAGAGATCAAATCTGTTTGTAACATGATGGTAGAGCAACAGTGTTGGGCTGTCGAACATTGAGGTGAAGTTTCAATTTCAGTTAAGCAAAACCAGTAAAGAGTGCTTTTTTTTTCTGGGAGAAGAAAATGAAAGAACAATAAGTTTTCCATTACATTTATACTGTCTACACAAATAATTTTTAGTTAATAATTTTCAACTATCTTTCCTTGATATCAATTACAATTATTGACAATATGTATACATGAAAAGGTAGCTATAATAGGGTAGGGGTTAGCCCTCAACAACAATGATGTCTAACTAAGAAGTTAGACTAATTTTCATGAATGATTCCAAATAAAGACTTAATCCTGTTCAAGTTGCTGATAATGTCAGCAAAGTGTTTGGAAAGGGACACTATTCCAGTGCGAACTGTTAAGCATTGGTTCAATAGGTTTAGGACAGGAAATATAGATATGGATAATAAACCTTGTGGGGGGCCCATACCTATTCTCAATAAAGAATTATGAACGACAGTATTATGATTTTGACAGCAATTATATCACATCATCTGAAGACAATAAAAAAGGTTAAAAAGTTGGAAAAATAGTTCCCACATGAACTTAATGAAATGCTCCATGACAGTGTAAGACTACACACCTTACAGTAGACTGTCTAAGACTAGAGAATTGAAATATTGAGTCTTTCAGCATCTTCCACATTCACCAGACATTTCTCTTACAATTTAATATCCTTTCAAACAATTTGAACTTCATATCCGTATCAAAAAATTTCAATAATAGGGGAGCCATAATTCATGTTTTAACTATATTTGTAACTACTAAACCAAAATAATTTTATGGAGATGACATTTTCTCAGTAGAGGATTGTTGGACAGAAGTTATTGCTTCAAATGGGTTATATTTAATCGAACAACTTTAGCCAGCAAAGGTTCTATCCTTTTTTATACATGAGTTTGTTTGTGTGTTCCAGTGCTCATGGCCATACTGTTTTATCTACAAGCTTGAAAATTGGCACCAGTACTCCACTCAACCTCTTCTAGAAATGCTTCTTTCGATTTGAAGGGGGAAAAAAACTTCTGATTAATCAATAACATCTACATTCTCCAGAAACTAGAGGTTTCTTTTTACTCTATTCAAGATATTTTATAGTGTGAAATGCAAGTAGAATAGAGTTTATTTTGACCATATTTATTCTTTGACAGAAATTTTAAACCAGACTTCAAATTTTGTCTAACAAACAGGAACCACCCTCACAAAAATAAGAGATGTAAACTATATATATATATATATATATATATTACACATTCTCCAACAATAATTTGAAGTCACAACCAACCAGTTACCAGGAGGTTGTTTTACTGATTGAGCTAAATTGACAAGTCTAAGATACTGACGAAAATTTATTTGATTCTAATAAGTAATATGTCTTAAGAAAATAAAAGAAATAATTTTTTATAATCTTTTTTATTTATTACGTATACAATACACGAGCTGCAGTAATCATCTGTCAGAATAGTGGTTGGAGTCGAGTGTGACCCTGCAGCAGCTCATCTCGTTAATTAGTTTTGTTAAATGACAAACCAGAAAAATTTAAACCAAGACCTCCAGTCCAATCTTTTGACCTCTGGGCTTTCACTATCCCCCATTGTTTTTCTCTATTCCCCTCTCTTTTTGGCTATGTTACAGAAAGCTTATACGGCCTTCACTTAAAGTGCATTTGCTATAATAATGTCTCAAACTTTTGATGAACTTTGCATTAGTTGTCAATAAACTACACAATGAAAAGGGCTACGACTCTTTATTTTCAAAGTAATTCAACAAGAAGTCAATTGGAAATAAATAAGTAAACAGGTCTGTTCAGTCATTCAATAAAAAATTAAGTGACCAACATCTTTTGGTAGCATGTCATGTTGGGTATGATCAATTAGAAAAAAGAATGATCAATAGATAACTTCTCTCCTTTTGTTGGGCAGTGATCACTAAAAAAGTTTGAATCTTCAAAAGACAAGTACAAATACTGCCAGGGACAAATTTAGCATTAACTTTAATTGTAAATCAAAACCCTTCTGAAAACTTATTTTTTGCGGGATAGGATTTTCAAGAAGAGAAAAAGAAAGCATTTTTTCTAGACATAATAAGGAGTATATTTTCAGTCCCCGAGCTCTATTAGTGCAGCCTACAGAAGTGATAGAGCAAGCAAGACCAACATAAAAACTAAAAAAGCCTATGATGATAGCTTTGGTTGACGGTTTCTAATATATCAATGAAATATCTCTGAAGCATCATGATTACGACCTGTTCAAACAACGGATTTAATTCTTTTGTTGCTATCTCCTCTGGGATTCAAAGGAGATATTTTGTCAATCACTCCAGAACAAAGAAATTTTTCACAAGATATGTCATCAATTGTTCCAGGAGAAATAAATTTTGTTTTTTGAGATATCTCGTCAACCACTCTAGGACAATGAAACAAAGAAATTTTGGATGAAAGGAATCAATTTTGTGATCTGGATTCAACAAGTCAAAAGCACAAATTTTCAGATGATGCTGTAACCAAAGATTTTTTTAATTCAATCACAAAGATAGAATGTATAATTCAGACACCATTAGTCACACAGAAGAATATTGTGAAGAAATAGTATCACTAAATAGTTGCTTTACTTCAATCAAATTAAATTTTGATTACGGAGTAACCTGAAAATTTGAACTTTTGATTTGAATCATTCTTGGGATCGGATTCTACGTTTGATCCAAGACTTTGTGTGAAATGACTCGTCAGCTGCTCAAGGACAAATGAACAAGGAAATTTCTTCTGAAATATCTTGTCAACTAGAGCAAGAAACAACTAGCGTTGTGACCAGGATGAAGAGAACTGAATATACATTGGGACAGCTGGTGAAATTGGCCCAGGACTTGGATGCCTGGAGGGGTCTTTTTGGCGGCATATGCCCAAAACGGGGCCACAGGCTTAGAGAGATAGATCTTGTCAGTTACTCTCAAGTGGTTGAATAGAGCTAAAATCAGGTCTCTCATCAAAATAAAAACAAAGGCACTTACCTTTATTTAATGTTGAAGACACTCACTCAGTCTCTATTGCATTAGTGTGTAGAAGTTAGATTCACTTGTAAACAGTTTGGTTATTATGTTGATATCAAACACCTAGAAGAAAAAAAGGGGGAAGTGAAATACACTCTACATGAATTATTCTAATTACAGTAATACAAGTCTGGTTAGTCACTCAATAAAAACTGTCAGTGACTTTAGGCATTATATCGTATTGGGGTGATCAATTAAAAAAATTTGAAAACGGCTGTGATCAATGAATTTAAAGTTACTTCTCTTGCCTTCTTTTGGGCAGTGATCACTGAGTAAGTCTAAATTTTCAAAAAACTGGCCGACCCCAACTATGGGATCAGTTTAGCATAAACCTATATTGCAAATTGAATGCATCCACTAAAATCGTTCAGGAGGGGGGAGGGGATTTGAAAAAACAAAAACAAAAAAAAATTTTCTTCTAGACATAAAAATGAGAGAATGTTTAAATTTTCAGCCCCCTAGATGTGATACATATATAGCTAGCCAGACCAGCTTGAAAACTAAGAGACCATCAGAGAAACCTATGTTAACAGTTTTTGCTAACAGGTTGAATTTTCCAAACTCTGCAACACAGAATTCAGTAACTTCAAAAAAAATGGCAGGTATTGAGTGGTTTCTGATACTTAGCAAAATGTATTTGTGTTGTCATAGTTCATGGACCTACTATTATGTTTTGAAAGCGCTCAAGATGTCACGTGTTTTGTGTACAGCACTTTGTATATATCCATAAGCTTATTTTCTAAAAAAAAGTCAGTTAATACCAAAAGTTGGCTCAGTGCTGGTCCAAACCATACCTAGTTGGGGAAATCAAACCAGTAGAATAAATGTCATGCTTAGTAATGTGAAATTAGGATGAACATAGACTTACAAGTCAGGGGTCTTCAAATTTGGGCAAAACGTGTTGATTTTTAGCAAATCATTATCATTCGAGCAATGGAAAAATTTGGGGCAATTCAAGCCTTTTGCCCCCCTTATAGAAACAGTTCCCATACACCTATGGGGATGAATATCTTCATTACATTTCAAATAGTAAACTGTCTATTTACCCAATTAAAATAACAGTTTACCTTCCAAGTCCCTCACATTCTGAGTGAGATGCACACATTTTGATACATCCTCGCATGCATGAAGAGAAAATTCTCATACATTTTGTAAAAAGTGTTAGATTTTTTTAGATTTATTGAATTGCTGTAGATTTCTGGACGTATGATATCCAAAGTTTTCAAGGAAATGGGTTTAACACGATTCGCACTAGTACTTAACATCAAAACTTGATGGGTCTGACATGATGGTTTTATTTTTTAAGTCTTAAATTCTGTTGTCCGAATTGCAAGATAATCAATTTAAAAAAAGTCAAAATATCACAAAAAATAGCCAGATGGTAAAGAAATGCAAGCAAAAAGAATGGCCAGATACATGGGGGTAGGAACGGCCAAAAAGATGGGGGGGGGGGCAAAAAGATTGGGGGGGCGGCCAAAACGATTGGGGGGGGGAAACGGCCAAAAAGATTGGGGGGGGGAAACGGCCAAAAAGATTGGGGGGGGGAAACGGCCAAAAAGATTGGGGGGGGGAAACGGCCAAAAAGATTGGGGGGGGGGAAACGGCCAAAAAGATTGGGGGGGGGAAACGGCCAAAAAGATTGGGGGGGGGGGAAACGGCCAAAAAGATTGGGGGGGGGGAAACGGCCAAAAAGATTGGGGGGGGGAAACGGCCAAAAAGATTGGGGGGGGAAACGGCCAAAAAGATTGGGGGGGGGGAAACGGCCAAAAAGATTGGGGGGGGGAAACGGCCAAAAAGATTGGGGGGGGGAAACGGCCAAAAAGATTGGGGGGGGGGAAACGGCCAAAAAGATTGGGGGGGGGACGGCCAAAAAGATTGGGGGGGGGGAAACGGCCAAAAAGATGAGGGGAAAATAGTCAATTACATACCCTCCACCACACCAAAAAACTATTAAAAACATGCAAGCTCACTACACTAATTCAGCACTTTTTTTGCAAAACAAGAAAAGTGCTTAGGTGGTAACATTGCTGTCACCCCTTATTCAGGCATCTATCCCTCACATAGGTCTTTAGGAAGGAGTTGATACCTGTTGGGATAAATTATGAATCTGAACAATGGGCAACAGCAAGTGATCTTTGATTATTCTCAAAAGTCATTCTAACCTGAGTACCGCCAGGTGACCCTGCACACGATCACCGACATTTCACCTGTATTAATGAGTGTCGCAAAAAGTTTTACACCTGTCATCTGATTTTTTCATTTAATCCATCTCGCAACAAAAGAGCATACCTGCAAAGGATATGAATTTTCTGTTTATTCTCTGCACTTTGTCATCATCATGAAAGCCACCATAGGTGGCGTCTGGGTGGGGGAGAGACTTGCGTCATCATCTTTAATCAACCGTATCCTGAACCAACATCCTTTTTATCAGCAGTCAGTAAATGACATCTTTGGTGGGGGAGGGGGGAGAAAAATGGAAAAAAAAAACCCCAAAACTCTGCAGGTTTCTGAAGAGTTTGGTTAATTTGTGACTCGTGCATTTTTAGAAAAGATCAGAAACCGTCTACCAAAACTGTCAACATCAACAAGTTTCCTCAGCTTTAAGGTTGGTCTAGCTGGCTAGCAGGCTTTGCATGTGTCGTGTTTACAGGCCGCACCTATGGGGCTAGACGCTTGAAATTTTTAACATTTACTCTTCTCCAGCACGGCATGCTGCCAAGACGTTGGTCGCATGAAGGTTTCTAGTGAGTGACTAACCAGACTTGTTTTTGCTATTTTGACAAATTAAAGGGGATGTTGTTCCTTCGGAAAATTCTCTCAACTACAATTTACCATTCTACCTTTCTTTCATTGGGAGAGGGAATAATTTAAATCAAACCTTTTCTTATATTCACTGACTTTCTAATAATTTCAAAAAAGTTTGCTGTGGTTTAGCGAGACATCACGATTATCTCTCGAGGATGCTGTGAGATACTTACAAATTTAAATAATTCCAGGCAATCGTAATCGATAGAAAGCAACATATAACAGGCACATCGAAAATCGCTGTCCATCTAGTGTTGGATACTAGATGGAGCTCAGTCGATAGATAAGATTTACATTCTGGATTATTCTAGAACTGCATTTAACATTCTTGGTGCATAATAGCTGCATATTGATAACTGTAGATTTTCCCCGGCCTCACTGGAGATTCAATCTACTCATTGGTGATATGATCAAGCAATTAAGTTGAATCAAGTGTTTGAATGGAAATAATGAATTTATTTAATACGATTAGATTAATCATATAAACTAGCTGGAAATTGCACATGTGTTGACGACTAAAATTATCCATTATCTCATGCCTCTGTTCCTCTATGAAAATCTTCTCATTCTCTTATCACTTCCAATCTTTGCTACTTGGCCATAATTCTATCTGAATGTTATACAAACATTGGTTATTTTCACATGCAAAGATTTTCATACCCCTTACTACCTAACTTTCTTTTCTATCCTCTCTTACCTTTCTTATTAAACTGCACTTTTCTCCCCTCTAACTTCCTTCCAACTTATCTTGTTTCCTCTCACTCTGTTCCCATCCACTGAGAGACTACCTAACTTTCTTTCCAACCCTCTCCTCCTCCCCTCTTATTGAACACTTTCTCCCCTCTTTTCTCATTCTCTGATCAAACTAATTTTTCTTTCTCATCTTATCTTTTCGAATCCCCTCAATGGACTGAATAACTTTCTTCCCTCCCTCACTTTTCATACCCTCTTGTTAAACTACTTCATCTGTCTCCCCCCCTCTCATCCTACCACTTCTGTAAACTACCTATAACATTTCCCCTCATTCTTTTTACCTTTTATTTTCTTCCTAAGTCAAGTTTTTAGTGAAAAAAAATAATTTCTAACTTATGACATCATGCTGATTAGAACAGCTTGACACAGGAAAAAAAAAATTCCAAGTGTAACAAGAACTTTAGTTACTGTAAATTATTAAAATATAATTCAAGATCTGAAATGGTCACTTTAACCTAGTTTTTACCTGTGATGAAAGTTATGGGGTCTAAGAAAGCCAAATTCACTTTTTTTCAGACCAAATTGAAAAAGGTTAACAGCATACCTAGAAAGAGAAGAGAAGCAATAGAGAGATATCTATATTTCAGATCTTAAGATTACATTTGAATAATTTCTTGTGAGTAACAATATTTATATCAAAACACCATAGACCCACACATGGTTTGCCGACCAACTAACCAAGTGGGCTACAGATTTTTATCTTTGGGTGCGTGCGTCTCGGTGCCCCTGATCACATTTTGGGGGCTACAACCTTGAAAACTGACAAGAGTACACCACCAGGCACCACCTAAAAATGATTATTTTTGTTTCCGTACACGAAGCCCAAATCTTATACTGATATTTTTTTTAAAGAAAATCTGAGATAAAAGATTTTTTTTTCTAAGATAATTATTTCTCCAGGCTACGGTGACACATTTATGCAAGATACGGATGTTTCAGACCTATTTTGCACGACACCATGATAGTTCTCTTATAACACCACAGCATTCTTATTCTGATCACTCAACAGCACAGGTTTTGAACAGAGTCTATTTTCGTTTTCATTAAGTATAGCTTGCTTAAGCACAAGGCTACAACAGTGTAGGACTTGTAAGAAATGAACTCACTACACTGCAAGATTAGCTAGCTAGCCATCACTCTATGGTCATCATCATCAGTCTTTCAATGTCCGTTGTTGACCTTCCCCAGGATTCACCACACTTCTCTCTCATGGGCATCGCGGGGCCAGTACTTTCTGAATTTGTCTAGCTTGTCTCTTCATCTAATACTCTGCCGGCCTCGGTTGCACATGTCATCTCGGGGGATCATGAGTCGTGATGTCCATCAGTTGTCTGCCATTCTTGCAACAAGGCCAGCCCATTACCATTTGAGATTTTTGAGGGATTCTGTGATGTCCCTGACTCATGTCATCTTCTGGATGTATTGCACTGTCTTTTGGTCTCTCCATGTGAGGTTTAGCATAATTCTTTCATGTGCATGTGGTATGATTCTTAATTTGCGGGTCTGTCTCTTGGTTAGGTTCTGTGTTTCAACTCTCTAAGTGACTTTTGGGAGGATGCATTGTTTGTACACTTTATCATAGCTCAGTTGTTAGAGCAATGACCTGAATATCTCTAGTCTACTGTTTATTAAAAACCGTCCCCATAGGTTTCTTCTGGCTTAGTATGTATAGCAAATGTGGGCAGAAAAATTAAACATTTACTCCTTATGATTAGAAAGAACATTTTTGGGTTCTTTTCAATCCACCAACCCACGTTTTTAGTGAGAGGTTCAATTTACAAAGGTAAGGTATTCTAAATTGGCCCCTCAGTTAGTGTCTGGAAGGGTTTACGTTCATTATTTTGAAAATTTGGAATTTTCTTAGAGATCACTGCTCCATCAAATGGCAAGAGAATTTTTTCATTGATCACCCTCTATTCAAGTAATATCTTTCGGTAGTATGCTTATGTGACAGTTTCTATTGAGAGAATAACTAAACCTGTTTAGTCTTGTCTTCAGGTGGCAGGTATTGGGAATTACACCATAAAATATTTGGACTGGTAAACTCATTAGTGTGACTGGAATACACAAGGAAATCTCTTTATTTAAGAAAACAACATTCATTAAAAAAACACGTGCACTGTAAGGGGAATGTAATCTTACCTTAGAAGGTATTCTTCCACCCAAATCCTCCCCCCAAATATTACAAGTAGCAATAGACTTTTACTTAAATACTTATAACATATATAAAAATAAACAACAAGAAAAAGAAAAACTAAAGTAATTGATTTTAAGTAAAAGGCTATTAGCTTCAGTATGTCTTACAAAGTCACCCAATAAAAACATTAATTCACAAATAGCTTAATGAATAACTCTATAAATCACACTATTGTTCGTCTATATATTTTTGGCACTGATTTTTCTTCAGTTTTTGAGATAATAATGCCATTCCAAAGCAAACAGGTGCACCTGAACGCCCAGTATTGTGCTTTATGCAGTTTTGAAAAGAAATTTTTATAAGGTTTCAGAGGTGGTTGTTTTCAATTTACAATTTAACTCTAATGCTTAACCGACTCTTGATTTCTGTCATTCGTAGTTTCAAAATATTTGGTTACTTCCCTTGTGAAAGCTATGAAATTTTTTTACACAAGTAATTTTTGTACCTTTTAGAAGGTTAGCAGTAGGGGTCTATGCTGCAGTGCAACTGAACTCTTCAGGAAATGCAGGTTCCAATTTCCATGGATTGGTAATCTCCAATTTTATGATCATTAATTCAAACAGCTTTGCAGTCCGCTATAAAACGGCTACCCAAATTGGCAATTTGAAAGTTGCGCACACTTATTCACTCAATGTTAAAAACTGCACAACTTTTGTGCAACGTTTTTAACATTGAGTGAGCGAGTGTGTGAATTATCCAATACAATTTATGAGCGAATGTATGGAAAACTAATGAAAGAAAAACAGAAGTTAATTCCATTCAGGCTAATTTTATAATTAAAATATTTTTGGCTAGTACATTCTCTAGTCTTCCATAGGAATAGGCTACTCTCATTGAATTTAAGGAGCTTTGAACAGAATCTACAGCTTCATTTTTGAGATTTCTTCTCTAGTTTATTTGTCACAAATTAAACAGCAACATCAGGGTGTTGGCCAGGAATTTCTATTTTGATTTCTTTCAATTTGTATTATGTATTTTTTTTTAAATGCAAAAAGTTACCACAAAACAGTGAAAATGGCCCCAAAAACGCCAAAGGTGACCAAAAACATGCTCAGCTTAATTGAGAAATTGGAAATATGTTCCTATTTGGAATTAGCAGCATCTCCAAAGAGAATGCTTGCTAAGGGCCCAATTCTTTCATTCAGGTTGATTTAAGAATTAAAATCTTCAACTTGAAGAATAAATTGATTAATTCAAAGTTTCTCTTCAAGGTGTGAATTCTGAGACCAAAATATTGATAAAATTGGATTGTCTATAACTTTGAGGAGAGTTCATCACATCCTAATTTTAGTTTAGATAATTGAATCATTTCTTTGAATCCTTGATGTTGTCAAGAATGTTTTAGGCAATTCATCCTTCAGCCCTCGTCAGGTGTATGGATTGGTTGGAACATTCTGTAGATAACATCAGGGATGCGAAGAGGGAATCCAATGGTCCAAACGAAAATTGGAATTTGGAGAAAAAAAAAAAATTATATTCCTAACTAAGCAATTTCATGGAAGTCTTCTGTGCATGTGCGCACAGAAGAGAGAGCCAGAGGTGAGGGGAGGGTGGGGAAGTTGGAGGAGGGAGAGATGAGGAGAAAGTCAAAGAGGGAGTAGAGGAGAAAGTCAAAGAGGGAGTAGAGGAGAAAGTCAAAGAGGGAGTAGAGGAGAAAGTCAAAGAGGGAGTAGAGGAGAAAGTCAAAGAGGGAGTAGAGGAGAAAGTCAAAGAGGGAGTAGAGGAGAAAGTCAAAGAGGGAGAGAGGAGAAAGTCAAAGAGGGAGAGAGGAGAAAGTCAAAGAGGGAGAGAGGAGAAAGTCAAAGAGGGAGAGAGGAGAAAGTCAAAGAGGGAGAGAGGAGAAAGTCAAAGAGGGAGAGAGGAGAAAGTCAAAGAGGGAGAGAGGAGAAAGTCAAAGAGGGAGAGAGGAGAAAGTCAAAGAGGGAGAGAGGGGAAAGTCAAAGAGGGAGAGGGGAAAGTCAAAGAGGGAGAGGGGAAAGTCAAAGAGGGAGTAGACGAGAAAGAGTGGGGGGAAAATGACATGTATGAAGATCAGCCTTATCCAACCCGAGAACTAAAATTTTGTATTCAAAAAGCTTTTTGCCCAACAGAGTAGATTCCTTTGTGAAAGGCAATTAAAACAGTTGAGGTTGTACAAAGAAAATGAAATAGAACAAATCAATACCAAAACTAAAAATCTTTCAAATAAAAAAAGCACTTGATAATGCACAGCCTGCATTATTAGGTAAGTAATTGTGTAGACTGCATTTCATCCCTGCAAGCTACTGAAACGCCAGGCAGTTGCGCAGAGACACCAGAATAATTGATTCCAAGATAATAGAGGATACAAATAATGTTTACGTCCCAGGAACAAAGGGATAGACAGGATTATATAACGTGGAAAGGTAAAGTTATCTTAAGTTGAAATAGGGCATCCTTTGATTCTTCACAAAAAAGGGGTAAAACAGTCAGCCACAAAATTGCATAAGAATAACAAACTATACATATGAAGACCATAGTCACCAAATTTGTCTGTTTGTTTGTCTGTCTGTTCATGTCATGGTGAAGACATAAGTTTTACTCTCTTCAAAGCTGATTGAAGAAACCCATATTGATGACAGTTTTATATGTAAAGTAGGTGCACATACATATCTCACTTTTTCAGATGCGCTAGTATCCCTAGCAGCAACTGCTGTTACTGACCGACATGTCAAGATCAGTGTTGACAACTTGAATGTTTTTCATCTAAATTTAGACATTTTTTTGCTTCCTCTAGATTATTTTTTTGAAAGTAAGTAATATTTTCATTGAATTTATAGTGATAGAATGATATTTTTGATAAATTAAGTGATATTTTAATAAATGTTGAATATCAAGGTCACATCAACAATGATATGCGATATATTTCCAAGATTTTAGGGAATATCTAGATGTTTTCAGAGGAAATAACTAAATAAATAGTGAAATATGTAGAACAAAATACCTTCTCCCTCTTCAAACAGATTCTTTTTTAATGTTGCTCTAGATTAAAAGCTAAATTTATTTTTCAAATCAAAAACAAATTCATGCCCCTCCTATCTCCCAAAGAAGAGAAAAAAATGTAATCATAAGGTTTAAATACTTCTAAAAAAGAAAAAAAAAAAAAAAAAAGCCCCCCCCCCACCCGTCAATAAAATTTGAGAATGTTAAAATAAGTAAAAACATTTGAAAAATACGGAAGCCAATTCACCTGATGACAAAACATTCAAAAGAACTAGAGAATTGGTGGGTAGGGATCCAGTGAGGCGGAGAAAGGAGAGAGGGTAATGGTATTTGGGGAGAGCTGGGTATCTCGCAACTGCATACCTGCCTAAAGAATCTAAGTAGATTAACATGTTTACGATTTACTCCAAGTTACTATTGACGGCATTGTTTCGTTTCAGACAAGCAGAAGAAGAGTGCCAATCACTGAGGTGGGGGGGGACCTCCACCCTCCCTGCGCTCACGGATGTTTGTAAACTACGCCTTGAAAATGGGAATCAGAAATGCGCAGGAATTAAATGGAAAGAAAATCATTCTAAATTGGCGAGAAAGAAATTGAATAAACTTCTTGAAATGTCATGTCGAATGTCATTTGGGTCCCCCCCCCCATCTTGGAGAATAATGCTAGAAGTGAAAGATTTACTTATGTTGCAGTATTTTTTTTCTTGCAGATTCTTGGAGTGAACGCTACAACCACAAATGTGGATCCATGGGGGTTAGCAGCGTTCTCACAAGACGTTCTGCCTGATTAAGCTTTTTGGCATTTTTTGGCCATTGTCCCCCTCCTATTCTGAAAATAATTTTGGCTTTTTAAAAAAATACAATACAAATACAAAAATGGTGGACAATGGAGGATTGCTCAATCTGATCCAGGGAAGCAAAGTCTTGGGCTGGTGGGGGGTATTGCCCACGGGTCCAGACCCTGATCCATGAGAGCAAAGTATAATTACATTTGTTTGTCTTTCTTCAAATCATCTAAATAAGGAAATTTATAAATAAAAAAATAAATGATCCCAAGTAATTATATGTTAACCTTGAAAACAAAAATGTATCATATCCATTGTCTTAGCATAAAAGAAAATAAAGAGGAAGGGAGTAGAAAAAAAAAAAAAAAAAGAACCCTACCCTCCTGCTCAAAATCCTGGATCCGCTTCTGAACAGTGGAAACTATCCAGCATTGGTCCAACTTTATACTTGTAATATAAGATTAAAAAATGAGGAAGTCATAATTTCAGCTTTTACTGAATTAGTGAGCTCTATACCTAAATTTTACAGAGATGGTATATTATCATTAGAGGATCATTGAAAAAAGAGTTATTGATACTCATCTTAAATTTTTATGACTACTTTTTACATTCCTCTTTATCAATTGCCAAGGTAAAAAGAAGTCATAATCTAAAATGATAATTTATAATAAATACTTCATCTAATAAAAAGGTTATGATAATAAAAATTCGATTTAATATTTACTGTTGATTATATCATCTTTCATCTAACTATTCAAGAAATAATTCATAGGTAAAAACCTAATAAAATCAAATTGGTTTCATATAATTTGTGGTTGAGCCTCAGATTTGGACAAAGAATGCAAAAAAAAAAAAAAAAAAAAAAAAAAAAATTAAATATAGCCTGGTGACTGGAGATCCATTTCCCAGACAGCACCTCTTCTTTGTAATAAGAGGTAGGTAAGGATCACAGGGAGACTTTTTGCAGTTGTTGGAAAAAGTCTGAGGAAACTGAACAGTTTCTGGAAGACCTTTATCATGACCGAGTTGCTTGAATTATCAGATGGGTATACAGACTGCTATTTCAACACTAAATCCCTAATTTTGAGTCACATTTTGCCATAGTGAGAAAACAAATAAATCTTCTTTTATCTTTAAACAACTATAAAGATGAATACATAAACTAGTCAAATTAGATTAAAAAATCTTGCGCAAGTGAATCACCATAGTCTGCACATGTACCAGAACTAGTTATCAAAAAATTATCTCAAGAAAATAAAAAAAATTCAGAGAAAAAAAAATTTAAAGAAAAAAGAATTTAAAGAAAAAAGAATCTAAAGAAAAAAGAATTTAAAGAAAAAAAAATTTAAAGAAAAAAAAATTTAAAGAAAAAATTTTGAAGAAAAAAAAAATTTAAAGAAAAAAAACAAAAAACAATTGTCGATCCGAAAATGACTAGAGACAGAAAAAAAGGACCGTCTTGAAAAAATAAAAATATTTTCAGAATGAGCTCAGTGGTAAACTCATGTAAATTTTCAAGGTTCAACCCCCCAAAAAAATGAGACCAAGAGCCCTGGAAGATACACAAACACGTGGATACTCAAAGGGAGATGAATCTAGAGGTCACTTGAATGGTTCATCAAGCTATTTCTTGGGGCTACGGAGATTCAATGATTTTCTACAATACTTCATTCAATAATAATAATTTTAAAAAATCCTTGACTGTCTGTCCCAATTTGACATGTTGACTAATAAATACTACCATACCCATTGTACAAAGAGCTAAAAGAAACAAAAACATTATGATTGTGGCTAATCATGAAATCACTGTCTAGAATAACAAAAATGAATACTTTTCTAAATAATGATATGAAATAATGATATGAAATAATGATCATACTTGATCTCAGAATCGAGACAGCACAAAAAAATTCAAGTATTCAAGTCTTAATCATCCAATAAACATTCAGTGCAATAAACAAGGGCGAAAGTTGCTTTGAAAGCAAATATGCTTATTCAAACATGGATTCTTTGTAAACAAATTAAGGAAACAGATCTCTTTGGAGACGGCACAAGTTCATAAATCAATCGCAAATTATGCCAACCCTCTCGAGTGACAATTACTGTATGAAAGATGGTCACTAATTAGACAAGACTCCATACAAGAGACAGCAAAAACAAATGTTTTGTTTATAACAGAATGAATAAGTAGAAACCATCAACACGGGTTTCTCCAGTTTTTAAGTGATTTTGTCTGGCCATGTAGCTATCGCATATACAGGCTACAGGCCAGAAAATTTCAAATTTACTCTTGATTATATCTTTAAAAAAAAAAGGGGGGGGGAGAAGGAGAAAAAAGTGTGTGTGGGCGATCTCTTGAAATTATCCCCTAAATAGGTTTGGGGTAGTGGGGTCAATTTGAAATGCAAGCTCATGCCATATTGGTCCTTTAGTCAAGCAGAGTTCAACCTTGATTTTTGAAAATTCAGATTTCTTCTAGTTGTGAACACCCACCAAAAAGCGAAAAATGTAATATATTCATTGACCACACTTCTTCCAATTTTTTGATCAATCAAAATGACATGCTACAAGAGGATGTTGGTCATGTGACAGTTTCTATTGATTAACTAACCAGACCAGTATTGATCCATTTTTTTATTAGATGAACCATTGTCAACCATAATCAATTTTTGATTAGTATTTCTTTCATATAAGTTGCTTTTCAAAACTAATCAGACCGTCAGTCTATGGTAGTATAATAACAACACAGATTGTCTGGTTGTAATGAAAAGTAACTAAAATCAGAATGAAAGAAATACTTATCAAAAATCAATAATGGTTGACAACGCTTCCAAGATAATAATACTTATGAGTCTGGTTGGTCAGTCAATAGAAATTGTCACTTGACCGACATCTTTTGGCAGTAGGCCGTGATGGGATGATCAATTGATAAGTTACTTCTTTCGCCTTTTGTTGGGTGATCTGAATTTTCAAAAAAGTAAACGTGATTGCTGCTGGGCACAAACTTAGGGATCAATTTGACAGAAACTTACATTGCAAATTGAAACCCTCACTAAAATAACAAGGAGTAAATGTTGAAAATTCCAGCCTTCTAGCTTTTGCAGTCTGTATACATTATACATGAATAGCCAGCTGGACCAATTTGAGAACTGAAGAAAGCTATTTTTACAGTTTCAGTTGACAACTTCTAATATAACTAGTGTATGTAAAAACAGTAAATATGTTAATGATCAGGGAAAGAGGAGTTTAAGGATTAGATTTTATCTTCTGCCAGCCACAGGAGCACTAGTAGCTCAAACAATAGAGCTGTAGTAATACATGGGCAAATTTTCCAAGGTAAAAGTGACACCAGTTTCAGTCTCACCCAGATTTTTAATCTACATTGTTCTCTTACTACAGTAAACTGACAGTCTGATAAGTAGTTGTAATGAAAAGTAATTAAAATTAAGATGTAAGAAATACTAATACAAAAACTGGTGTAGTTAGTCATTAAATAGAAACTGTCATGCAAATCGATGTCATTTATCAGAAAGTCATGTTGGATGTGATCAATTGAAAAAGGGTTGATCAATGTGGATCACTAAAATGTCCAAATTTGAAAAAAAAAAGAAAGGCATGAATTCAGCCAGGCACAAATAAGGGATCAGTTTAGCAAAAACTTACATGACAAATTGGAGCCCTTTAATCCTGTAAGGCAGTCCCTCTTGGAAGTTGGGCTAGTACCCCAAACCACAAAAATCCACAATCGCTGACTGATTGCTGCCACTTTATACAAGTATGGCCACTCGTAAGAGAGCACACTGTCATGTGGCCTCTATTGAGCAGTGAGTGCTTGAAAAAGGACCGAGTGCACAATCTGGTCTGAGATTGGCAAGATGTTCTGTTTATTGATAACAGAGCATAGACTGAAATGACCACAGAATAATCTTGTTTTCCCAGACGGTCACCTATCTAGGTAATGACCTGGCTTGACGCCACTTAACTTTGGTGATCTTATGAAAACTGGTGTATCCAACATGATTTGACTGTATACATCTGCTACAAACAATGATTGGGTCTCCCTGGATCATTCAATAAATACAAGTGAAATCATTACATTATGTACTGTGTGACAAGGAAGGCCACTTTTCTCATGATTTTACACCACCTTTCAACCAATCTATGCATAATTTATACATTCATCATTTGAGGTTAATGCAAAACTTTCCAGCATTTTTTACGACAGAATCTTCTATTCATAAGAATTCATAGCATTATTATTCAGTGACCAATTTATTTCTTCTTCCTTTCTATAATCTTATGCAGATATTTAACCGAGTTGGGCGTTCCATCAGAAAATAAAGATTCCAGTTTTTATTTCCATTAGAAAAAATGGCAATGGGTATGCCATGTTGCAAGGATGTCAGACCACCACTCAACATCATGATTCAAAATGTGGATCCTCAGAGATCATATGTGAAATTGTGATCTACAAAAAATGAAAAGGCATGACAAACTAGACAAGTTAAGAAAGTACTGGCTCTGTGACACCAATAATCAAGAGGGCTAGTGACCCTTGGGGAAGGTCTATGTCCAACAACGGATGCTAAAAGGCTGGTAAGAGTGAAACACAAAAATTTTTTTTCCCCCAGTAGATTTCATATAGGTTGAAATGTTGAAGGCTTTCCTAAATCGAGACATGATTTTCATTTGGGATTCTTATATTAAATTCATTTTTCATATTCTATCTTGTCACAGAATGATTTCTTTCTTTTACTGAAAAGAGGAAGAGAAGTCTTTAGATATCTTTTTAGACTGATGTCGCCAGGGTCAAGATGAAAAAAAAAGCACCCTTTTGGAATGGGCGAAATCTTGGTCCAAAATGAGTTACAAGCACTAATTCTTGAAATAACTTTTGTATCTCAAGGAATCCCTGCATAAAAATATATGTACAGCAAATGACACATTGTTGTGTTCAAAAAATTATATGTATTATGATCTAAAACTAATCATCAGTATTCTACAATGTATAGGGAGATAGTTTTCTATACAATACTTCATTTCGGTGAAGATTCTAAAATATTGTATTTTTTCAGTCTCCTTCCTATACATCGAAGTGCGTGTGAGTGTATATGTGTGAGCATAGATCTATATTTCAGCATATCCGTGTGAATATGCCTAAAAAGTATGGCACTTCCAAGTATTGTTGACTTCTCGTCTCAGGGTTACTTGAAAAGTTAACACAATGCAGAAGGGGTGAAGAAAAGAAGTTTATGAACCGTTAAATGTAAGGCTTGTATACAGTTCCATTTACACAACACACTTTAGCATTATGAGTCAGACTTCTTTTCTTCTGGATTATAATTCAAAATAGAAATCTTTACGAAGACCTAAAAGTACAACTTGAAGGTTACCTGACAATTGACTGAAACACAAAATAAATATCAGATAACCTACATTAAGTAAACATGACAGGTTTCCCCTGAAAGCAGAGCATTCTTAGGAAAGCTATCAGAAGCCAAAATGGCCATAAAGCAAAGGAACAATCATCATTCATTTACATGAAGGCAATACCCATTCCGATAGGGGGATTTTCAGAAAGGGACCAGTTTAGCATGAACTTGCATTGTAAATTAGCATACTAAAATCCTTTTGGAGGGAGGGTTAAAAAAAACAATAAAAGATAAAATCTTTTTTTCTAGACATAAGGAGTAAATGTTCAAATTTACAGCTCTCCATTGGTGTGGCTTGCACTCAAGACAATTACATAGCCAGACTCACTTGAACACTGAAGAAACTGTTGATTTGATTTTCGCAATGATTTCTCTTCTGGCAAAATAAGCAAAAATTCTAATCCAATAACTGAATAGTATGATTTTTTTTTCTATTGGTTACTAATAGTGAGTAGGTGGGGGGGTCAAATTTCTTGGATGAAGCAGTCAGTATTATTACTTTTATTTCATTTTTTTTTTACTAGACTTTCTTTAATCTTATTCCTGTTGCTTGTTTCACATTTACCATTATTACAACTACCAGATGTATGGTCCCAAGTTGACTGAATTTCTTTGATAAAGAATCATTGTCATAACTCATTTTTTAAGACTTTTCCTTTCATCTTATTTCTGTTGCTTGTTTTACATCTGTGACTATCTCTGGATGTATAGTCTTAAGTTGTCTGGATTTTTTTAGATGAAACATTGTCATTATTATTTTTTGCCACAGGATTTTCTTTCACCTTATTCCTGTTGATTTATCACCCCTAATAGATGTAGATGTGAAGTTGTCTGAATACTTTAGATTAATTATTCATTATTCACCATTTTTGACTGGTTTTTCTTTTGCTGTTTGAAGAAGCCGAGAAGAAGAAGAAGAAGGAGAAGCCGAGAAGAAGAAGAAGAAGAAGAAGGAGAAGCCGAGAAGAAGAAGAAGAAGAAGAAGGAGAAGCCGAGAAGAAGAAGAAGAAGGAGAAGCCGAGAAGCCGAGAAGAAGAAGAAGAAGAAGAAGGAGAAGCCGAGAAGCCGAGAAGAAGAAGAAGAAGAAGAAGAAGAAGGAGAAGCCGAGAAGAAGAAGAAGAAGAAGAAGGAGAAGCCGAGAAGAAGAAGAAGGAGAAGCCGAGAAGAAGAAGAAGGAGAAGCCAAGAAGAAGAAGAAGGAGAAGCCAAGAAGAAGAAGAAGAAGAAGAAGAAGCCGAGAAGAAGAAGCCGAGAAGAAGAAGAAGAAGAAGCCGAGAAGAAGAAGAAGAAGAAGCCGAGAAGAAGAAGAAGAAGAAGCCGAGAAGAAGAAGAAGCCGAGAAGAAGAAGAAGAAGAAGCAGAGAAAAAAAAAGAAGCGGAGAAAAAAAAGAAGCGGAGAAAAAAAAGTAGCGGAGAAAAAAAAGAAGCGGAGAAAAAAAAGAAGCGGAGAAAAAAAAGAAGCGGAGAAAAAGAAGTAGTAGTAGTAGTATCATCATCATCAAGTTGTCTAAATTTTTTAGATGAAGGATTGTCATTAATGTTTGACAGGTCTACCATCTCATTTTTTATTGCTCGTTTACTCCTAGTAGTAATAAATAAGTGAAGGAATGAGAACAGCATAATCCTGTGGATTAAATAAAGTTTTTTTGACATCCTCAGAGGGGTTACCAAATTAGACACACATCCAAGAAAGGAGTGAGTGAACAGAGTCTAAAATGTCGTTATTCAAATAACAAAGGTGAGGAAACTGGTCAAATGAATCAATGTACTGTACAGCAGGGTTATTTGGCATTGTAAGGACTTACTTTGTTTTTTTTCAAACGCTTTTTATTTGACGAAAATTTGTTGAAATTTTTCATGGAAATCATAAAAAAAGTTACTCCATCTTCACAACTACCCTGGTTATATTTCAAGAGCCAATAATTCATTTAATTGTAATTACTATACAAGAAAAAAAATTTCAAGAATTTTTTCAAATTTTATTTTTCCCTGGCTATGTTGAGAGAAAGAAAAAAAAAAAAAAAAAAAAAAAAGTACTGGCTTTAAACATTTATAATTTTGATAGGACCAAACCTCTTGGGAGTATTCAGTGCAAAAGAACTATTTCTATGTTAACTAGTTTTTATTATTACTAATATTATTGCTAGGTTGGGCTATTCGCATTTTTCTTCTTTCAATAATTTGCTTTGACACTATTTCTATTTAATTTCTTCGTTTTTAAATCAGTTTATCTAATTTTTACACTCTTAATACCAAGTATATGAATAATAAAGATCAGAATCACAAACAATCATGGTTTGACATTACTGCAAAATATGATATTAATTATGAAAAAAACAAAAAAAAAACTCAAAGTATATTTACAAAGGTATAGAACCTACATATTTGAAGGTCTCTTAGAAGGCTTTCATGTCTTTGATTAAGAAGCCTAGTGTAGCCAATATGTGCATATTGCAAGCTGTTGAGTGTAGTTTAAGAATTTAGGCTAATTCACATCTGAATAAGCAATGAATAAAGAAAAAAAAAATACTTTATATAAAAATAAAACTTTACCATGTGTAAAAAATCATTTGTGGGAAAGATTAACAAAAGCAAAATTTTTACAATTGATTGATAAGAATGAACCTACTGAAAAGGTTAGTATTTAGAATTAATAATATTATTATTTAAATATAATAGTATGAACACAGATACAATTAAATTGGAGTTTATAGTACATTGCCAAATAGCTTCAATATGTCGCCTCAGAATACAATTGAAGATTGACTAGCATTCCAAGGGAAATTATGAATCACAGCCACCCATGTATGCTACCACATAAATTGAGTCATCATCATCAGTCTTTTAGCGTCCGTCGTTGGACATAGACCTTGCTACATTTCTCTATCATGGGCGTCACGGAGCCAGTACTTCCTGAACTTGTCTAGCTCATCTCTCCATCGATTGTCTGCGATTCTTGCAACATGGCCAGCCCACCGCCATTTGAGATTTTTTATGGATTCTATGATGTCTCTAACTCTTGTCTTTTCTCGGATGTACTGTGCTGTTTTGTGGTCTCTCCATGTGAGGCCCAGCATTATTCTTTCATGTGCACGTTGCATGGTTCTCAGTTTACGGGTCTATCTCTTGGTTAAGTTCCATTAAGTTACCTTGATAATACCACCAGTAGGGTTTGAATCATAAATTCATGATACTCCTCCCACTGCCAAAAAACAAAAAACCCAACAGGTCTGGTTAGTCTTGATAGGGGGTGATTAATTAAGAAATTAGAAAAAAGAGGGTGATCAATGAATGAATTACTTTCCTTGCTTTTCTGGGGGCCTGTGATCACTAAGAAGCTGCTGGATACAAACAAAGGGATTAATTTGGCATAAACCTTCCTTGTAAATTGAACCCCCCAATGAAAACCTATTGGGGATGGGGGCACTTTCCTAACTCATTGCAGAGTGTGCTAGTGAGTGTGTGCAAAATTTGAAGTTTTTACAATGAGCGGTCAAGACTAGGCAAAGTCTGGATATATAAATGTCAGAACACATAAATAATCAAAACCCAGCAACAGTGATTAAGCCAGTCTGTTGCGGATAGCTGTGATTGATATGGTTTGAAGGGTTCCGAAGGGGAGTAAGTAGACGGTAGAATGATGCTGAAATTAAGAGGATTATCGTGATTTGATGCACAAATGTTTTCAGTGTCTGGCTGAAGTTCCTCTAAGACAATTTGATCTGCTTTCCTGGCATCTGTGAAGAGTGTGACGGACAGTTGTATTTTGTTCCAACCGATTATCTCATAGTATAGGGAATCAAAAAACTTACTCAGACAGAAAATCTGTTTTTACCCACCAAGAAGTTTATAATGTACTGCAGGGGTTTTGGGTGCACTTCTGTTTCACTTGCAATTACTAGGAACGTTATCATTCATATATCAAACTTTATCCCAGCTTAAGGCCCTCGAATGAGGGTATGAAAAAAAAAATCTGAACAAGCTTTACTTATAATATACAATGACACCTCCTATATATTATTTTGAAACCAGTTTAGAAAAAACATCAGAAATATAACCAACTAATGTAGCTTTTATATATATATATATATATATATATATATATATATATATATATATATATATATATATATATAATTTGAGAGTGAAATGACAATATTAGAAAGCCAACTGCAAAAATGATTTATTATATCTTAATTTGACATTTCACCCAAACTTGCTTCTTGAGAAATGGAGGTTACATAAGAAAATGGTAAATATATAGAAACCCACAAACACACACATGAAGGTATGTTAATAAGGCCCCACTCTAATGTAGTCATTAGCTGAATTTTAATCTGAAATTTTCACTGTATAATGTTCAATACATGTTATTAATATTCATCACGGATTTGTGCTTTACAAGGATAGAGATTATCAACCTCACAATTCATTTTTTTCATCAAGTTTTTATGATTAGTAAATACCTTTCAGTCATAGATATCTAAAAATTATATGCATTTGTCAATATCTATATACATGTAAAAGCATAGATAAATGAGATATGTCCAGAGAGTCTCCAGCCATTTGATACAAACAAACGAAAAGACAAAAAAAAATCTTGCTGTACATGAAAGGTTCAAACATTGAGCCATTTGGCAATATTTTCAAGCATTGTTAGAAAATTGCTGAGGGAAAAATGATCAAATCACCTTCAGATACTAACAATGTACATAGACCACTGCATCTACCTAGGACAACAAATCTCCATAAGATCCTTAAAAGAAAAGGAAATCAAGCAAAAAGTCACTTGAGGATGGCAAGTCTTCCACAGAGCAAGCTCAACTTTCAAAAACCAGACAATCCCAATAATCCTAAAAAGAGTATACCACCAATGCATTCTCCCAATAGTCACTTATGGAACTGAAATGTGGAACCTAACCTAGAGACAGACCCGCAAACTGAGAAGCATGCAACGCACACATGAGAGAATCATCCTCAACCTCACGTGAAGAGATCACAAGACAGCACAATGTATCAGAAAGAAAACAGGAGTCCGAGACATCGTAGAATCTATTAGAAAACTTAAATGGCAATGGGCAAGCAATGTTGCAAGAATGGCAGACAACCGATGGACATGACGACTCACAACATGGATCCTCAGATATCACCTGCGAAATTGTGACTGACAGAATACAAGATGGAAAGATATACCAGACAAATTCAGAAAATACTGGCTCCGCGACACCCATGATAGAGAAATGTGGCAGATCCTAGGGAAGCTCCATGTCCAACGACAAACGTTGAAAGAATGATGAGGACACATATACCCCAGCAACACTTCTATTTTTCAATACAGTCCGCAAAGTCTTCTTTCGGGATTGTCATCAGCTACCTTATTGCACTCTCTTCAATCTTGTCCACAGTCTGGATTCTCCTTCCTTCCTACAGTCTCAGGGAGCTAAATTTGGGCTGTGGAGAGACCTGAGCGAGGCAAAAAGACCCTACACAAGTAAAGAGTGGTCAGTCTGTGTCAATCTAACACTCATAGTATACAAGCTAAATGCCATTTCATTATCATCCAAGTAACTCCCTGGGAGAATATCTCATTGGTTACCAAGTTATATCAAAGCGGTGCCACTGGTTCTCATCATCCTAGTAACTCTATGAAAGAATATCTCATCGGTTACCAAGTTATATAACAGCTGTGCCACTTGTTCTCCAGATAATCAAATTGGCTCACCACTTTCCAGACAGACTTTGTATGTGTGAATACATTAATTGGTGTAAATATAATATTAGTAGAAAAGTATGTAAAATAAAATTTTAATAGATTTTTTTTTTTTTAGTTCGATTCATTTTCTTTTTTTGTAGTTTCTTTCATTTTATCGTGAGGTATACAAAAGCTTATGGTTGGTTTATTAATCAAAGATGAAATAGGAATAAAAAGTTGGAAAACAACCTGAAGCAAGAAAAAAAAAAAAAAAAAAAAAAAATGAGAATATCGGACTGAAAATATAAAGGAAAGAAAAAGGATGGGTCATTGGGTCAGAGGAATTTCTCTTTTACTTTATAGAAATAGGTATTATATAAATAAAAGAAAAGAGAGATATCAAAGAAATAAATTCATTAATCCTGCCCTTTGTTGGGCAGTGATCACTGAAAAAGTCTGAATTTTCAAAAAGTTACGCAAATTACGAGACCAACTTAGCATAAATTTACATTGTAAATTGAACCCTTGTCTATAAACCTATTGGGGGGGATAACCCCCCCCCCAACAAAAAAAACAAAAAACAATTTTAAGCATAATTAGGAATAAATGTTTACATTTACAGCCCTCTATCTCCATTGGTGAAGCCAGTACACACCATACACACATAGCCAGCCAAACCATCTTAATAACTCAAGAAACCAATGTTGACAGGTTTGGTCAACAATTTCTCATAAATGTATGTCTCAGGGGTGAAGAAGAATGGTTCATTATCTCTGAGGAATTTCTTCTGATTGTTATACAAATACGTATTACATAAGTAAAAGAAAAAAAATAGAGATCAAAGAAATATATGTTTATTGCTTTCATTGGTGAGCAATGTAAACAAGAAAATGAAAAAATGACAAACCAGATCTAGTAAGTCACTCAATGGAAACAGTCATGTGTCTTTTGGTAGCATGCTGCATTGGGAGTGATCAATTAAAAAAATTGGGGAAAAAGTGATCAATGAATGAGATATTTCTTTCACCTTTTGTTGGACACTAAAAATTCTGAATTTTCAAAAACAAGTGTGAACTCAACAACAGACTAACTAGGAACCAGCATGAACTTGCATAGTAAATTGATTCATCCCCCATCTACATTTAAAAATTTATTTTTCTGAGAAATTTTGAAAGAAAAAAAAAAGTAAAAAAAACAAAAAAAGTTAAAAAAAAGAACAAAAAAAGTAAAAAAAAAAAGTAACAAAAAAAACCAAAAAAGTAAAAAAAAACCCAAAAAAAAACGTATTTTCTAGACATAATATGCTCAATACATACGTAAGTTACATAGCCAGCTAGCCAAACCAGCTTGAAAACTGAAGAAACCTACTTTGACAGTTTTGGTTGACAGTTTATAACAAGTGCATCACAGGGTGGGGGAAGGGTTTTACTTATCTTAGTGCACATTCCAAGACTTCAAATATTTGAGCATTTCCCTCAAGTCACAAATAATGAATGAAAATTTGAAGATGTATTCAATAAAAAAAAATTGGTCATTGGCTCAGAGGAATTTCTTTTATTGACAAACAAAAAGAGAAGGTATATCTTGAATAAGGTAAAGCGTCACGTCTCAAGAGAGACAACATCCAATGGAGTATGACGGCCAGTAAACAAGTCCTAAAATCCTTGCAAGTCTCAAGTCTGGTCGAGACCAGGAATTTATACCAAGAAGTTTTTTCATGACCATCACCTTAACAAAATGCCTAGGCAGAATTTTTAGCGGTATTATTCAATCGGATGTGGCATGAACATGTAATAGCCAGCAAGATCAATTTAAAAACTGAAGGAACCTATGTTGTTGTTGTTGACGGTTTCTAACATTTTGCACCCACACAACATTGGACACCAGCAATTTTAGATAACTTTTCTAGGATTTTATATTCTTTGTACTCAATTAATTACTTAATGCATGGGGAAATATGTCCTAAAGAGGAGTTTTCTACCTTCTTTGCTCATACTGGGGATTGAACCCAAGACCTTCTGCATGTGAGACTGATGTGCAAGCCATTACACTACCCATGCAGACGAACCTTGAATGCAGCAGTTCAAGCTCTTTATGATTTAATCAGTTTTTTTTTCAGCTTATACGCAGCTTTATCAAATCATATGATAATACCTTAACCATACTAAATCAAAATCCATGCAATTCAAGGCATAGATATAAGTAAGGGAGAGGTATCAGTGTGTTAGTCTGTCACGCTATAAAAAGTACCGTAACATGGGTGCAATCTAACCAAATTTGGCATGTCAGTTCAATGGACTTGGGAGGGATCAGGGGGATGTTTTAAAAGAAAAAGTTTTGAGCAAAACATTTTTCTAAAGGATTTTAGAGGGGTGGGGTTCAATTTACACAGTAACTATACTGCTAAAGTGGAACCTACTTTCCACCCATATACATATATTCTTATTGCTTATATATAATTTTTTAAGGTGTGTAAAGTAAAGGGAAACCCACTCTTTATAGAGTCATAAGTAGGGGAGATTTTTTCCTAAATTGAAATTGAATTAGAGTTTTGAGGAAAAAAAAGCATTAGAAAAAAAAAAAAAAAAAAAAAAAAAAAAACGTTCCAGAGGGGGGCTCTATTTATAACGTAACTATAATGCAAACCTGGACCCTTACTTTCCATTCAATATATGCATATATACTAGCTTAATAACTTGTCTATGGGATGGGCATTCAGCTAGTATATATTCTATTATCAATATTATTATTTGAAATGACATGCTATTATAACACGGCAAATATGTTACTTGGCTAAGACATAGTAAATCGAATAAACAATTGAAAAAAAAAAACGGGGCTGCTGTAGGAATCGTTCCTCAGACCAATAAGTAGCTGCTTTTATGTAGTGTCACCCTTTGAGCTAAAACAGCCTGGCAGAAAGGCAAAGACCCAAGTTACAGCTTTATCCCCTCATTCTCACTATCAGTTGCAGGTGTGATTCCTGTAGCAGCCCCATTTTCTTCAATTGTTTATTCAATTTATGCAGTCTAGACCAAGTGACTCATTATCCAGGAGGTAGTTTCAAATAATATAAAGCATTTATTATATATATAAGAAAAACAAACGTTTGGTCCTAATTCAATGAACAAACCATAATATCATTATTAGCAAAACCAGAATATTAATCCCTGACTATCATGAGTCTTCTATTCAGTGCTTGGATTTTGTCTCTAGAAAAACTGATTCTTATTCATAGAATATTTGTATGAATGAAAAGGATATAGCGACAGTTTTAAAAAAATTCCCCAGCCATCAAAAAAAAAAAAAAAAAAAAAAAAAAAATTGATAACTTTTTGAAAAAATGCCAATAGAAACCATAGACCGTCAAAATGTAAACATCTTAAAAATTAATGTAAAAGCAGTCGAGGTGGTATTCAGATTCAACCAATGCTTTGCAGAAACAAAAATTAAAAACAAGTCTGGTTGAACACTAAATGGAAACTGTTACATGGCCAGCATCTATTGTCAGCATGCCATTTCGGGGGTGATCAATTAAAACATTAATAAGGGGGTGATCAATTGATAAGTTACTCATCTCACCTTTTGATGAGGAATGATCCCTAAAAAGTCTGAACTGAAAAAAAAAAAAAAGTGTACGCAAACTGAAGGATCAACCTTTTAGCATTCATTGTTGGACAAGGACCTTCTCCAAGATTCGTCAGACCTCTCTATCATGGGCATCGCAGAGCCAATACTTTCTGGGTTTGTCTAGTTTGTCAGACTATCTCGCATTTCGTAGGCCACAGCTTCACATATGATCTCTAAGGATCTGTGTTGTTTGTGGTGAAATCCAACAGTTGCCCGATAGTATAGCGAATTAAATCCCTAATTAACGTGATAGCCAGCTAGACCAACTTGGAAACTGAAGAAACCTATGATGTTGTTCACGGTTTCTAACATAACTATAACATTTTTCACCCGCCCATACATTAGACACCAGAGATTTTTGATAACTTTTCTACACAAAAGTCCATGAGACATGTTCTGACAAAGAAACAACCCAATATAATCATGTACAAGTCAATCTTGTGGATAGGTCAACCCACGATTTATTTTCATCTTATGCACATTACAAGCCTACTTTATCAATAACACTTACATAAATTCCTGACCACTGACAATCCCTTTCTTCACAATTTTCAATGCATTTTCATATCAAAATTATTACCAATACCTTT
Organism: Thysanoteuthis rhombus; assembly: GCA_963457665.1. Lineage (NCBI taxonomy): Eukaryota > Metazoa > Mollusca > Cephalopoda > Oegopsida > Thysanoteuthidae > Thysanoteuthis > Thysanoteuthis major. The sequence goes on along the minus strand of OY735240.1, from coordinate 23,267,042 downwards.
AACAATTATCAGTTATGCCTACATTAAATCTTTACTATTGACAAACCTTTCTTTCTGATTCTCAAAGCATTTCTATACTAAAATCATTACCAATGTATTTACCATGCATATGATAGGTCTATTCTGTCAGAAATTCTTGCCTTAATTCATGACCATTGATAATCCTTTTTTTTTCCTTGAATTTCAATGCATTTCGGAAGTAAAATAATTAGCAATGCATTTACATTCTAGATAGTGTCATGTAACCCTATTGTGTCAGTAATGCTTATATTAATTCCTGACCACTGATAATACCTTCCTTCCTGATTTTCAAAATTTTTTCTAAAATCACTAGCAACACAGTAAAAAAAAAAAAAAATCTCAGGAATATACGTGATCTAATATTTGTAAATAGAAAGTATCTCGTCAGCCGTTTCAGGATCGAAAAATTTCTTTTGAGCTATCTCGTCAGTCGGTCTCCAAGTAGTTAATAATCTAAGTCTCTTCACTATATGTTTGCTCGGATAGTGTAATGGCTAGCATATCTACTTCACACATAGAAAGCCCTGGGTTCAATTCTTGGTAAGAGTGAAGAGTGTGGAATACCCTTCACTAGGACTAATTTCCCTGTGAACTGAGCAGCTAATTGAATATACTCTGAGCAGTGGGATTAGAGGGCTATCCATTCAGTGGTCTTGCATCCTGCCGGAGAGGCAGGTCATATAAACTTGTAGATATCAAGTCCTAGCCTCAACCAGACTTGAGACTTGCAAGAATCACTAAGCTGATAAATGCAAAAGAAACTGGGATTTCATCACCAACCATCATATTCTATTGACTCAAAAGAGATATGTGACACTTTACCCTTCAATACAGAAGATAATACAACTATAAAAGAAATTCTCTGAATAATGAAACACTGGTAAACAGGAGACATGAATAAACAAATAATCTCAATTCCATAATGGTTATTTTTACAGCGGAAGTTAATCTACTCGCAATTCTATTCGGTTCTGTCTTCAATTTCCTCCGAGGGAGACTGCAATAGAAATCTAGTTAGCTTCGCAATTTGTACTAACCGACTTACAACCTTAATGTACAGGATATGAAAGATATCATTCCACTAAATACTTACCACTTTTTAGTACGATGGCATCAATATTTAGCCGAATTCAATATTCAGTTAATCAGATAGTGATTCAAGACAATTTGTATATGGTGATAAAGGCAGTGAAAGCTATGATTATACTAGAGTGGCTGATGAGATATCCAGTGAGAAATTTCTTTATCCTGGATCTTATTATTTTGGCAGTGAATCACAGTGATTTGAAATAATTCATAGATCACGAAGGTAGTGAAAGCAATGGTGGTCTTGGAGCAGCTAATGAGATATCTTGAAATAAATTTCTTTGTCCAAGGTCTTCTGACTGCGACTGAATTATATTGTGATTCAAGACAATTTGTTCTTATCGAAGGTATTGAAAGCAATGATTGTCCTGCTGTGGCTGACAAGATATTTTATCAATATGACATCATGCAATGATTTTAGTAATATATAGGAACCTTACAGGGTAAAAGGACACTTTTCACTAAAATTTGAAAAAAAATTTTTTTTAAATGAACGAATAAATAAATAAAATAATGTCCCATTCGAAGCCAGGAACAGTTGATGAAAAAAAAGAATAGGGGCACCAAGATGGTTCAGAAAATCAACTCTCCTAGACACTACACAACAATATTAAGGGTACATTCACTATATCTGATAAATAAACCTATATATGGTCTATGGAGAATGAAAGATATTCCACTAAATACTTACCACTTTTTAGTAAGATGTCATCAATATTTAACCGAATTCAATATTCAGTTAATCAGATAGCGATTCAAAACAATTTGTACATTTACTATATCTGATAAATAAACCTATATATGGTCTAGGGAGAAGAGGATCAAAAACTATACAAAGATAGAATCACTTAAAAAAAGACCATTATGAAAATAAATTCAAGCCTGAAAGTCAGACCATAGATCTCACGGATTCCCACTCAAAAAGTCTATTCTTTTCAAAGCTCCCTTCATTTAAAGGTATTTTCATTCAATAGCACCTTGACTTAGAAATTTTGTTTTAGTATATCAGTCAGTGACTTATAGGAGTTAAATACACCTAAAAGAAGCTAGATCTAGCTCCAAAATGGTCTTAGATACAAAATATACTGGCACATCTAAAAGTTACTACAAATATTAAATCATACATATTTCTGACATTTTTATTTTTTATTTTTCAAATTTGTAGGAAACTTACCTTCTTTTTGTAAAAAACAAAAAACAAAACACCTTTCAGGCAGGAACAGAGAATCAATCAGGTATTTCTAGAGAAGGACTCACCTGAAAATAAAGAATAATGGATTGAATCATTTTTATACAACAGGAGAAACATCATCATGAATCCCAATAGGCATACTATCCTAGTATATATGTTATGGTTGGTTTTACAAGTACATGCACTGTACAGTAGACCATTGGTTTAATGGACTAATAAAGGTAAACTGGTATCCAAAATTCTATTAAATTGAATGTTACCAGAGGGAGGGAATTTTTTTTTTTTACCCTTCAAATTCAAATCTTTTAATGCAAAAGTAGCTTTAATACAAATAACATTAATAAATTCATTGAATAATAATACAGAACAAGTCAGTAAATTTCACACAAAAAAGAAAAAAAAAAAAAAGCATCCAGCTTTAATTGTTTGCCACTTATATATCTTAACTAGGATAGTTCTGAACAACCGAAAATGTTCATAACGAAGGACTTTTTTCAATTAACTTTAATTTCCATGCCACATTCAAGTTTACTTTTAAATTCTGTATCAGTTGATGCCATTTTGAGAGGTAAGCTTTGTAAAATTGTTCAATAAACATGACCACAGGATGACCAAGTCAAAACAATATAAGCAGGTTTTCCAACATTTTGAAATTTTTATCCGCAAAAATGAGGGAAGAGTAATCAAAAAATACTTTGTTGTTTGAGAGAAATATCTAGAAAAATTATCCAAAATTGATGCAACAAATATCCAAAAGTATCTAAATGTGTCAAGAAATAATCTAGAAATTATCTAAAAGTACACTTATTAGGCCTTCATTCACGGCGAATAATATCAAAATATGAAAAAATTAAAGAATTTGAGGACTGTAACGGGGAAATATAGAAGTTTGTTTTTTTTCTATTTTTTTAATTTTGATAAGGACCTTCATTTCATGCGGGAATTTTTTTGTGAAATATTAGATTTCAATCTTAATCCTAAATATGGTTATTCGAAAGAAAAGAAAAAAAAAGAAAAAAAAAGAAGAAAAACGAAAAAACTAAAAGATAATTAATGTATGCCAAATTTCTGTAAAAATGGCTGAAAGTTGAAACTTGCAACGATCACTGAGCTGACGTATACAATGGAAACTAAGACTTTGTCACCAGCCACCATACTCCATTGGGAGTTGTCTCTTAAGAGACAGACGCTTTACTTAATTCTTCAACTTGGGATTATGGCCCAAAGAGCGCTGTAAGTATCTAATGCCATAACATTACTTTAAATGGTTCCAAACTAAAATCAACGTTGAAGAAGAAAAGCTAAATACTTCAGTCATTTTAATGTAAGAAATAAAATGCATAAAATCTGGAAAAAAACAAACAAAAAACACACACACACACACACACACACACACACACACACACACACACACACACACACACACACAAATTAAAACGTTACTAGGAAATGCAACTACTTAGGTTGTTTACTTACTATTATCTGAATCTTCACCCTCCCCCTCAAAAAACCCCCTCTGTTTAGTTACTCGGTAGAAACCGTCAGCTGGCCAAAGTCATCTGGAAGTATGCTATGTTGGGGATGATCAATTGAAAAATTAGAAAAGGGATGATCAATGAATAAGTTATTCCTGTTGACACAGACTAAGGGACCAGTTTAGCATAACATAACATTGTAAATTTGGGGGGCATAAGACGGAAAAAACATTTGTTTCTCGATAAGGAGGATTGGTAAATTCTCAGCCCTCTAGCTTCATGCACACACAACACAGACTTATAACCAGTCAGACCTACTCGAAAACTGAAGAAACCTACAGCTATCAAAAAAAAAAACAACATGATTATGGCGTTGTGGAAGCCAATACTTTCTGAACTTGTCTCGTTCATCACACCATTATTTTTGTCAGCCACAGGTCGTATTATATCTGGGGATCCACATTGTAAGTCGTGATGTCCAGCGGTTGTCTGATGATATCTCCAACACCTGTTTGTTTCTAATATAGTGTGCTGTCTTGTGATCTCGCCACACGATGTTAACTTTACTGATTATTACTAGAATCATCCAATTCTTAATGCGTAACCATTGTCTCCATTACCAGAAAATTCGAAAAACACTTCAACTCCAGCACTTTCCAGACATTACTTATCCCAGACTCCTTGAAAGACTTGACAATAATCTCTTTAATTAATTAGAAAAATAGATATTTGTTTTCATTTGAAGGTTGTCGGAATGGCAGTGACGATGGAGGTAGAGAGCTGCTGGCAGGGGGGGGGGCAGTAGCAATGAGCTACGGGTAAAATGAAGCGTGGATGCGATGTGAACATCTTGACTTAATTAAAAAGATGCGAGATGGCAAAGCAAAACAATGCGTTCATTTAGCTCAATAGTTAAGGTTTCTTTCCAGCAACAACCCCTCTTCTCACTACCATCACCCAATAGAACCTCATTAGGCCCCCCACCCCAGAGAAACCACCCATTCACTCTCACCCCCCACCCAATACTGTAACACATTAAGAGTTGTTTGTGTGTTTTTTTTATTCTGATTCTTCCCCTGTATATAGTAATATGTTTGCTACCGGAAATTTGCCACCAGTCATTTACCAATGGACATTTGACCTACTACCATATACCTTCTCTCTTCCCCCCCTCTCTCTCAGGGTTGAGAGATAAAAAAAAAAAAAGAGTGAGAGGCTTGGTTTGATTTGATTTGATTCTCGGAGAGAAGTTAAAGGAATCAATTTCATTGATCATTATCAATAACTGACTTGTTTGACCAGCAAATTTTTTTTACTGAAAACTTTTCAGGTTGAATACCCTCGGAGCATTAAAGTAAGTGAATCAGAATAAATAAGTAACCTTCGAATAGTTCAAGTCTCACTGGAAGTTATTTCTTTAGTCCGATTCCACACTGCTTACTTCAATGATTGGAAGTTATTTGACCTTAGAATATTGCAAAAAAAAAAAAAAAAAAAAAAAAAAAAAATAATCAACAAATAAATGAACCACCACAGCCACCATCTGTACCAGAACAATTATTAAAAAAAAAAAAAATTGGGGCACCATTAGTCCAAAATGAATGGAGATCCGAAAGAGCACTTTTTGGGAAAAGAAAAAGAAAAATGTTTTCAGGTGGTGCCCAGTGGTGTAATCGTGCAAAGTTTTAAGGCTGTGGCCCCCTAAATGTGACCAAGAGCCCGAGGAAATACAAGAACACAAGAAAAGAGAGGAGAATCTGTAGCCCACTACTAATTTGAAGAAAAAGTATTTTTTTCACTTTTGAGCCTTGAAGGATAGGTTTCCCATCACTTTGAACCCCTTAAAGAATTATACAAACTCATGATTAGGTACTTCTTATAGCTCAACAGACAAACAGGTCTCACGTATATAAGGGGGCATGCATGTGTATCATATATATATATATATGTATATATATATATATATATATATCTCTGTGTGTGTGTGTGCGAGCATATATCCACATTTGAGTATATGTGTGTACGTAAATATACATGCGCACGCACGCACCTGTGTGTACGTAAATATACATGCACAAACACAGATGCGAGCGTGTGTATGTATATGATTGTATATGGGAGTATATATATATATATATATATATATATTAGCTTAGTGAAATTTATAAAACATTCTATGCTTATTATTTTCCATCATTTCATCATTTGAATCTTTAAGGTAACTTTATTGATGAAGTCATTATTCAAGGAATTATTTTGGACTAGTATCCTAATTTTTATTGTTTTGATGATTTTGTTGAAGCATTCTTCCTCTATTTCCTTCTCTCACTCTTTTTCGATTTTTCACCTCTTTCCCCTCTACTTTATTCATATCTTTCCCTCTCTCATAAACCATCCCTTTCTCCCATTTTACCTTTTCTTCATCTCTCTCTCTTCCCAGGTATAATCACATTAATACTTCATTTCAGAACTTCAGACAATACGAGAAGAAGTCCAAAGAACACAGCCTTAATTTAGGGATGACCCCCCCCAACCCCAAAAAAGAAGATGAAGATGCTAGTTTAAATGATTCAAGCAATTATAGTGCTTTATTCCCAAACTTTACCTACCTCTCATTCTGAGATATATATATATATATATATATATATATATATATATATATATATATATATATATAAATAAATATAAATAAATATAAATGTCATTCACAGACAGCTGTTTTGTTGTATCACAACTCTTCAGTGTGGCTCTCCAATATCCCTTCTAGTACTGTGAGTTAGGATTGAAACCTTCACTTCAGACCCAGAGGCAGACATTCAACCCCTGTCCTACGCAGAACTGGGTGGTCAGTAGGACTGAATTAAGCAACATATTTACTTACACACAATTCCCCATCCACCATTGCGTATGCGCAGGTTGGGTGAAAATCAACTCCCTATTAGGAATTGATGGCTTGCACAAAGCCCAGATCTTTTAGATCAGATCAAACGGAGGAGGGCATTTGACATTATGGCCCACATACTGCCAGAACCCCAGTAAAGGTCTATCAACGCCATACCAAAATGCTTAGAGCAATTGGAATCTGCATTGAATTTCAACTCGGCAGGCAAATTTTTCGATTGTATAGTCAAAAGTGAAGCTAGTTCAACTACAGTCGACCAATAAATATTGAAGTTATGACCAATTTCCAACAGACGGGTTCTTTTCACCCACCCTGTACAGTTTAATGTACTAGTCTGCATTATTCATAGACTATTACGAATAACTAACATCTGTGTTATTAAATTCATTTTAATAGTAACAAGTCCCAATTTCCTTTTCTTTCTGGTTTTAAAAGCAAAAAAGATTTTGTTGGGGGGGAGGGTTGAAGGGACAGGACGGTGAAGGGGTGAATTTAATTCCTTCAAGAGAAATTCTGATGTTCTATTAGCTGGAAAATTCAATAGAAGACACATTATATTCAACAGATTTTAAGCAAACATTTGAAAGAGGCGAATGAGTAAGGTATCTCTTTATCTAACCATTCCAAAGATGTTTTTGGTGGGTGGGGGTGGCATTATTATAGAATTCTTCACTGCTTATTCACATTCAATACCCATCCACTACCCTCTGCCAGACTTGAACCATTGAACATTTATTTATTTTTTTTTTAATTTGATAAGTTTTGTCTGATGTTCTAACATGTATGTTTGATCTTTGTGATTAATATTCACCACTGAATCAAGTCTGTTGACATACAAGGAAGATTATATTGAAAATGAATATCCGCTGTATAAAATATTGTATGCATACATACACACACACACAATGGGTGACCACATAAAAATGCTAAAGATTTGGGGGATGTACTTTTGGATTAGATAAAGTAAAAAGTGCTATATTGCAAAATAAGGTATTTATCATCTAGTTGACTATAAGTGAATTATATATATATATATATATATATATATATATATATATATATATATATATATATATATATCCTAGACAGCTTTAAACACTAAACATCAAAAAGCTTTCAAAAGATTTTTTTTATCACTTCAGTCACTTATTTCCCAATATCTGTCAATGCAGTTTACGTAATTTCCTCCAATGTTTTTTTCCATTTCACAGATACTGTACTATTGTGGTACAATGTATAAATTGTCTCTTGTTAGGATCATCAATTGTTTACCATGTAACCGTTTTGGGGATTTTAAACACAAAACAGTTATATCAACATGGCACCCCAGCAGTTTTGATAAAACACCACCTCCTTTTCTTACTATATAGCTTATACAAATAAGCTGTCATTTTATATAGGGTATTATTGATATTATATATTGATATTATATATTGATATTATTTTATACTACATATTTATCTTTTGAAACAAGGCTCACTTATATAGATCATCCCCAAAACATATTTGACGATGAGGGGGCAATGGGCAGGCCATGTTGCAAGAATGAAAGACAACCGATGGACATCACGTCTCACAACATAAATCCCCAGAGATCACAGAAGAAACCGAGGCCGACAGAACACAAGATGGAGGGATCAACTTGACAGATTTAGGAAATAGTGGCTCAGCGATGCCCATGATAGAGAATTGTGACGAATCCTGGAGAAGGTCTATGTCCAACACTGGACGTTAGAAGACTGATGATGATGATGATGAGTGAGTATAACAACAGACATGACTCGCTCTTCGTGTCATCTCTATTGAATGTTCACCCATGTGAACATTGAATCCATTGTGTTGGTTTTAATCTCAGACTGCATGCAAACCAACTTATGATATCTTTAAGAATACTAATAACACAGAAAAAACTGAGTCTATTCTCTACCGACATATTCAGCCGAAGAATTCGACAATTTTTTCTACAAACCTTAATTTTTCCACGTATAGCATACTGTTTTCATCAAATGTTTTAACATAAATATCAAATAAAATTATATATATATATATATATATACATATATATATATATATATATATATATATATGAGATAGAGAGAGCACACTGGTGGATGGAGAATACATGCATGAATAAATATATTGCTTAAATTCAACCTCACTGACCGTCGCAGAGGTAAGACGCCAGTCTCTGGGTCTGAAGTGAAGTTTTCTATCCAACCTCGTGATACTGGATGGGATAATTGATAGTCTATACACTGAAGAGTTGTAATGCAACAAAACAGCTGTCTGTGGATGACACACACATATATATATATATATATATATATATATATATAATACACACACAAGCATATGTACCAGGTGACTGTAAACATTTCGTGCCTCTTGCACTCTTCAGCAAGCAGTAGTCAGTTGTTTCCTTACAGGAATGTTTACATTCACCAGGTACATGTTCTTGTGTGAATAGTTCTATATATTGAGATGAATATTGAACACTGCAATTAAACATCTACAACAGATAAAATCTGTTATCATTTGTTACAAATTGAGAGATTATTTATTTATATATATATATATATATATATATATGAGAGAGAGAGATATTAAACATACACATATGTGCGAGTGTGTGCATGTGGGTAAAGTAATACAAAATTATTTCACAATTACAACTTGAACCTGCTCTTCCCAAAAAAACAAATCGAAGAAATTAATTTCAAACATCCAAAAAGAAATCAAAGCAATGTTTTTTTTCCTTTCAACAAATAAACAAGGCGAGAGTCGAGAGACAGAGATTTAAAACAAGCCACCAGCAGATGGAAAGTTCAATGATATATTATCTGTTGGCAATACAGGTAAGCATATGCTATGCAGAGTCACCTGTCACCCAGTACACACCTTCAACATATTTATCTTTAGCCCAATATAAGCAAAAAAAGTTAATTACATCTGTTAACCGATTCAAAAAAAAAAGTTTTTCCAGCAATTTTTTGCGCTTTTGATCTATTAAACTCAAAAACCTTCCAGGAATTTGTTAGATTTTTGGAAAAAAATAAAAAAATAAAAAAAAAAAACTTTTTCAGTCCTATTTAAAATATAACTGTAATCGTAAACTGGACAATTACTTTCAGTCAATGGTATAAAAGTGAGTCTTCCAAGTATGTTGTTGCTTCTGTTTTTTTCCTATTTGATCAACAGGTGTGAATCTTGTGCAGCAAAACTAAATATGTCCACCAGCATCAACTATGTTTACAACAAAGACCATGTTAGGTTCTCAAGATAACTATTTTCGAATATAAAGAACTAGTTAATCACTGGAATAAATACAGATATATACGAATTTCTATGAGATGACAAAAACAAAAACAAAACACCTCTCCCATCAAAAAGTAAAATAGAATAGTTCATCATTTCAAAATGTGGGTAAGGGATATTTTTATCCGCAAAATTGTTACCTTTAAGTAGAAAAGTCCATTATCACAGACAGAGAAATGAGAAAAAAATCCTCACTGCTTATAGATAACTTGATGTTATCTGCCAGTTATAGTTTGTTTTTTTTCCCTCCAAGTGATCACAATAGGCGGCTTCCTCTTTACATAAAATTCCAATGAAATCAAATAAAACTACATCTTTAATGACCTGACCTACACTAAAGTGAACAATCTGGTTCAAATACCAAATTGGACCAACCCAAGACACACAAAAAGAAAAACCTCAAAGCAACCTAGTCTTGTGGGTCATTAAAGCTAATTTAGTTACTTGCTTCAGATTACAACTTCCTTAACTTACCCAATAATTTCACTGTAATGAAAGCTCTTTCCACTAAAGCTAATACAAAATCTTCACTGAATATCCCTCTTCCAAATGTAGAGCAGACAAAATGGTTTTGTTTTGGGTCTCTTTGTGTCAGATTCTTTCAGATTGCCAGAGGTCATGATATTGGACAGATCAGAAGTTTCATGAAATTTTACCATAAAAGTGTATCTAACAAACTATACAAACAGAACTAATAAATAGTGACCATCTTTTGGCTGCATGCCATATAGAGAGTGATTAATTGAAAAATTGGAAAAAAGTTACGTATGTTGCCTTTTGTTGGACAGTGATGCCTAAAAGGATTGAGTTTTCAAAAAACGATCATGAAGACTGCTGGACACAAACTAAGAAACCAATTTGGCACAAACTTACATTGCAAATGGGAGAGCCCACTAAAATCTTATGTTGGCTAGATTTAACCCCCTCCCTTTTATAGACAAAAAGTAAATGTTCAAGTTTTCAGCCCTTTAATGCCATTGATACAGCCTGAGCGACACATACTGAGATAGCTAGAACCACTTAAAAACTGGAGAAAGGTTGATGCTAATAGTTTTAGGTGATGGCTTTTAATAAACCACTCTTAGTGGGTGTTGGTCACTGCAAAAAAAGATGAAAGGCTTTCACTGGTCTATGAGTCAATGAAAATCACCATGGTAACAACAGTGCTTAAAAGTGGAATCTGATGTAACAAACAAAATTTACAATTTTTGATCTATAATTTGTTTGAGTGGGTTTTCGTACTTACACTGAGTGTTATGTATTGAAATAACAAAGGGATTGTCAATGGTCAGGAATTGATGAAAACATTACTGACATAATAGGGATATAAGATGTATAATGTAAATGAATGTTAATGATTTTACTCTAGAAATGTATGAGAAATCTGGCAGATAAGAATTATCAGGGCTCACAGAGAAGAGGACTGCACTATGGAAACGCGTCGCCAAGGACAGCACTATGGGAACACATCGCCGGGGACAGCACTATGGAAACGCATCGCCGGGGACAGCACTATGGAAACGCATCGCCGGGGACTGCGCTAGGGTAAAATATCGCCGAGGACAGTGGTAGAGAAACGCATCACTATGGATTTTACTATATAATCTCACTAGGATAGCTTTTTGTTCCGAGACAAGCTTTCTACGTACACATCTTTATGAGATAAAAAATGAAAAAATATATACATTATGATGCGATGTATCTCAACTTATATATATTTTTAGCAAATAATTTCATATTCCAATCTATCCAACAAAATCATACAGGTATACCTTGATTACTGATGTTAATTCATTCCCAAGTTTTTACATACTGTTCATCATATAATTTGATGTGTCATTTTCCGGCTTATACATAGTTACATTAATTTGTACAGTAATACCATAACGGTACAACATTATAAACCGCATTATTCAAGATATTCCTCTACTTGTCTGATTTCAATACATTTTGTTTGTTCAATATTTATACCGTCTAGTGAGCAACAGTTTTTTTTTTTATTGGACTCCCCACTCCTTTTGATAATGTTCAGTTTCTTTTCTCCTGCCAACACATCTCACCATGTTTGTTTTATCTTTCATAGCCAGTCAGTACAATAGACGAAGAAATATTGATTGAATTGCCACAGTGATAGAAACAAGTCAAGTTTTTATAAGTCATAATCTTGAGAAAATGCAAGCAACTGTTTCAGGAGAGAATAATAATGGTTCTATCTTTTTTCCGAACGATATATCAAAGGTCAATGGTACTAATACAGAGGAAGCCACTTATTGTGATCACTTTCAGACAGGGTTTTGAATAACAATAAATGGCTGATAACATTAAGCAATGAATATGAAGATTGGAATGGTTCACACTCTTTGTTATAAATACATATTTCATATCATGCAGAGGTATAGATTGGTAAATGTTGTATATAGAAAATACCTAACCTGTATTCACCCTTCTGTAATACAATAATGGTCAGGGATCTCACGCCCTTTCACTATCAAGCAAATGGGACTGGCCTTTATAGATATAAATGTATATATATATATATATATATATATATTAACATCATGGGATTAGATCATATTTGGATGCAGATTAGATCATTTCAGATCTTACCAGAGATCAGTTCAGAAGTGAATTATTACAGCTCATGTTTCTAGAGTATGCTCACATGGATTAATAACAGGTCTTGTTAGTCACTTAAGAGAAACCATCATGTGACCAATGTCTTTTGGTAGCATGTCATATTGGGGTTGATCAATAAAAAAATTAAAAAAAAAAAAATTGGTCAAAGGTGTGATGAATAAGCTACTTATCTCAGTCTTTGCTGGATAGTAAAAATGTCTGAATTTTCAAAAAATAAAAAGTGAATGCTGCTGGGCACAAACTAAAGGATCAATTTGGCATAAACTTACATTAAAAACCTATGTTTTAAAAGTGCTCAATTTCAAATGACCTTGTGTCAAATCCTTTGCATACAGGGCTGTAGAAAGCCACCCTAATATAAGCATCCCTGACATAGCATGGTTCCCAATATAAGACAATCGGTTTGTTGAACTCAACATCATTACTTATATATATCACCTACTTATCAGGAAGAAAAAAAATTAATAGTTAAAATAAAAATAGAATTTCATCAAAAGACTCACTTTATATGACTAAAAAAATATTAAATTTCTCCAATTTGAAATCAATTAACATAATTGCCTGGTATTTTACACACAATTTCTTCGATTGTGATTCCACCGTTCAACTTTTAATTGATCCATGGTTCAGTTATAATGCGTTGTCTTTCTTGGACCCCAACACCAGTGATATAAAGACTAAAAATAACACAAGAATATCCATTTCAAAAGTGCCCAATTAAAAATGACCTTTTGTCAAATATTATGTAATATAGAAACATAGTTAGAGTCAAGGACATTATCTGACACAAAAACTGACTAATTGCTAAATTTCTTAACGGCTTTCTTCTCCCCATCCTGCTCCCTCCCTCAAATTAGAAACTGTCAACAAAACTGTCAACATAGGGTGGTGGGATCAATCAACAATGTACGTTTATGCTAAATTGGTTTGCACCTAGCTGAGTTTCTAAGGATGCAAATAAAAGGCAAGAGAAGTAGCTTATTCATTGAACCCTACTTTTTCGCAATTTTTTTAATTGATCTCCCCCAACACGGCATACTGCCAAAAGATATTGGTCATGTGATGGTTTCTATTGAGTGTCTAAATTGTTTAAACACTCACATAGCCACTTGCCAAAATATGTTTCGTATTGAAGAAAATATCAACAAAAAAATCAAGAAGTCAAGAGTCATGTTTTACAACTTGCCCCTCCAACACCCCAGAAACATTTAGCTTAGTAGGGTATTTGAACGTTAACATCTGTAAAATGTGTTTTTCTTCCTTATATGTACAATTCATTGTTTTTCTTTGGTCTGTGAATATATATATATATATATATATATATATATATATATATATATATATATATATATATATGTATATTGATTGTGTATGTGTGGGGAGTTGTGTGTGTGTATTAGAATGTAAGACTATATATTTCATTACCATGACTCGTTATTTAAATAAATTTTTCCACCCTAACCCCTGGTCAGCTGACCCCAGAATTTGGGAACCACTGATATATGTGCTTATGCATGCATAAATTCACTTGATGCCAAATCTGGCAGAGCAGTGGTTTTGTAACTTCAAAGAATCAATAAATTCTTCTATAAAAAGGAAATATTCTGGCGAACCTCTATTTCAAGCATTTAGTTTTCAGACTGCTATTAATGAACCACAATAATATACAATTTTTGATAAAAAAAAAAAAAATACATTTATTTCAACTGGATTACCTTTATTTGAATTGTAATACATGATACAGGTCTGAGTTCAATAATTATGGTTTTTGATAGCTATGCTATGAATGATGTTTCTCTGACGCAAGATCTACAACCTCAGGTTTCAAGTGAATGCTGTTGCAGACCCCCCAAGCATTATTTGTCAGACCCCCCAGGGGGTCCACAGACTCAAGTTTTGAAACCACTGGGGTAAAGCATAAAGTCAAATGACAGCAGAATGTCTGTTTTGTAGTCTGAGGAGTTCAAAATCAATTATGAAGTTAATCTTGAGTCTAGAAATGGAGAAAACAGGAGGAGAAAAAAAACTGATGCCGAAGGAAATTATATGAGAGAAGGAAACAAATATGAATGAGAAAAGAAGAAAGAATAATATTAGTCATCATAGTCAATAATTGAACAATCGTAGCATCAAAATTTTGAAGTCATGTGAAAAAAAATTTCACCAAAGAATAAATATGGTCAGAATAAATTCTATTAATGACATCAATGGCGTTTTCCAATGGAAAACATCTGAATTAGAGTGGAAAAAAAAAAAAAAAAAAAAGCCACTAGAAGTATCGCGTGATGTTATTAATAAACCTATCAGAATAAGGGGAGAAAATTTTTTTTTTTTTTTACAAAAAATTGAAAAAACATTTTTAGAAAGAATATAGTGCAGTGCAATGCCAAATTTCAAGTCTGTAGATAAAACAGTATGGGCTGGAGCATAGGAACAAACAAATATAAACATGCACATTTAAAAAAAGAAAAAAAAAAAGATAGAACCCTTCGCCATCTTTGATGGCTATGGTTATTCAAATGAAAAGAAAGAAGCAGAGTAAGAGAAAGTGCAGGAAGGGGATATTAGTTGAGTCCTGAGAATGTAGAATATTTTAGCCCTCAGAGAGAAATAATTAATTCAGGTTTTTATATATATATATATATATATATATATATATATATATATATATATACACACACACACACTCCACACACGTTTTTGAGAAATGGATATATGATTCAACAAAATGATTATGAATTATGTTGTAAAGAAACTCTTATTTGAAATGATCTCCCATCATTACAGTGAATATATCACTTGGCCTAGACAATATAAATAGAATGAACAATCAAAGAAGTGTGGCTGCAACAGGAATTGAACCTGTGACCGATAGGGTAGCCGCTTCAACGTAGTATTGCTCTTACCTTTGAACTATTTGGGCCTTTGCATTATCAGCAGCAGTTCATCTCAATGGTAAGAGCAACTCTACATTGAAGAGTCTACCCTATTAGTTGCAGATTTGATTCCCACAGCAGCCCCCCTTTTCTTTGTTTATTCAAATTACGTTGTCTAGAACAAGTGATACTTTAACTATGTGATGATGGGAGATCATTTTAAATGAGAGTTACAAAATAATATAATGCAAATTATATATATACATATATATATATATATATATATATATATATATATATATATATATATATATATATATATATATATATATATATATATATACACATTCACACAAGTGAACAGATGGTAAATAACTTGTATTTGTTAATTACAAATAGAAATGCAATTTAAAAATTAATGTTTTTCATTACCACTGATAATTAGACTTTAATCAATGTCTCTGAAATTCTGAGTTGTATGTAATATATATCACACACACAGAAGCATGTCTTTATTAGTACAGCTGATTTGTTCCCAAATTTTCTGTACCGTTCTAAACCACACTGTGCATGTTATTATAATTTAATGTATTTTTCAACTTATATTTAGTTACATCAATTTGTACAGGTTTATATATATGATGAATATATACATAGGTATTCATTACAATGTATACTTCCAACTATCTTATTTTGTTCAATACCAGAAAGTACTCGATCATTTTGACAGGGATTGGAAAATTCTCTTACAGCCAACATTTCAAATTAGGAGAGGAGAAACGAAGAAAAGAGGAAAGAAGACGAAAGAGGAAAGAAGACAAAAGAGGAAAGAAGACAAAAGAGGAAAGAAGACAAAAGAGGAAAGAAGACAAAAGAGGAAAGAAGACAAAAGAGGAAAGAAGACGAAAGAGGAAAGAAGACGAAAGAGGAAAGAAGACGAAAGAGGAAAGAAGACGAAAGAAACGAAGAAAAGAGGAAAGAAGACGAAAGACGACGAAAGAGGAAAGAAGACGAAAGAAACAAAGAAAAGAAACAAAAAAAAGAAACAAAGAAAAGAAAAAAGAAAAGAAAAAAAGAAAGAAAGAAACAAAGAAACAAAAGAAAAGAAAAAAAGAAACAAAGAAAAGAAAGAAAGAAAAGAAAAAAGAAAAACTTATTTTAATTTGAAGCTAAAATCAGACAATTATGTTTTCCCTCCCCAACTCAATAATCCCAAATCCAGACTGCAACCACTTGGCATTCTTCTCTCGCATTGCATAACCAGATGCTGCTATTAATATCAGTGAAGATGACAGAAGAAAAACCTAATTCAACATCTGAGGTTATTATTCTAGGCTTTTACAATAATAGCATAAGACAGACTATCTTTATCTTAAATGTATGAATGTTATATTCACCAATGTTTAATACACTCACACACATACGCACAATACTTACATAGACCAACATATGCACACAATTTATACATATACACACACATATATATATATATATATATATATATATGGAGAGAGATATATATGCAGAGCGATGTACTTATTCATATCTGTACATAAACATACACAAATACGTTATGCATACACCTATACATACATATAAATTGCTTGCACAAACACGCATGTCTGAAGTTTTGATATGAAAGTGTTATTAAATCATTCTATATTTCTTTTAGACAAGAATCCAAATCTTAGCTGGCAGAATCTGTCAACATAAGTTTTGTCAGTTTTTAAATGGCTCAGGCTATCTGTTTCGTGTGTGCAGGCTACATCAATGGAGCCTAGGGCACTGAAAATGTAAACACTTACTCCTTATTACGTTGAGAAAAAATTTCATTTTTTCAAATCTCCCCCCATTATAGGTTTCTGATGGGTGAGTTCCAATTCATAATATAAGTTTATGCTAAATTGGTCTTTTAGTCAGTGTCCGCCTGCATTCATACTAGTTTTTTTTTGTTGAAAATTTGGACTTTCCAGTGACTTATTCATTGATTACCCATCTTTCCAATATTTTAATTGATCACCCATAAGAAAGGACCAAGAATGTAATATTTAGGTGCCTCCTAGCAAACTAGTCTTACAGGATAATGTTAACTTAATAAAGAGAAAAAAAAAATTAGAATAGTCACTTAACAGAAATCACATAACCAATGTCTTTTGGCAGCATGGCATGTTGTGGATGATCGATTAAAAAACAGGAAAAAGAAAGTGTGATCAATGAATAAGTTACCTATTGTTGGGCAGTGATCAGTAAAAAGTTTGAATTTTCAGAAGACAAACATGTATGCTTGCTGGACACAGGGGGGATCAATTTTGCAATAAACTTACATTGCAAACCCCTCTCCCACCACTAAAAACCTATTCAGTAGGGGAATTTGGAAAAAAAAATATCCCAACATTAGTGCAGCCAGCATGGGGGATACATGCATACATAGCCAGCCAGATCAACTTGAAAACTGAAGAAACCTATTTTGACAGTTTCTAATTAAACACAGCAATACCTTAAATAGTGTGGTTTTGATTGAGTTTAATGTGGGTTTTAATGTGGTACAGTTAGAGTATTGCTTTACAAATTAAAGTAACCAAGTACATATATATAAATGTATATACATACACTATAAGCTAATATCAAATTGTAATAAGTCTTGAACTACTCAGAAAATTTCTAAATGAATAAACCACACTCAAGGTATACTTGTAAAATTGAAAAAAAAAAATTCAAATGATCAAAATAGAATAAATTTGACCAACCTTTGATTTTTTTTATAAACAATAAATAAACTACATAACTTTGAAGAAAAAAAAAGTTGGAATCACTAGACTCATATTTATATGTGCAGCAGCAGGAAATAAGCTTTGAGAATGTTTTCCAGACACTGGGCACTGGTGGGTGGGTGGATGGGACGTTGCTGAATATCCCAGTTAAGCCCCAAGTTAACAGACTGAAAAAGTTGAAAATCTGACAGCCGAATCACATGATGGAATCGTCTGAATAACCATCATATATCAGAATCAGGTACGTAATGCAACACAACATTCAGTGTTTAAAAACTAAACATGCTTTTCCTCATTTTTCTTTCTCCATCAGTTATTTAATATTGCGTTTTTGATTTAGTCTGACACAGGGACTCAAAAATCACCCACTGAAGACTGGACCCAGAAACAACAGTCTGAGAGATTAATCTGCTCATTATTACCCCCAGGTAGACCTTTTTGTGAACTATCAACCAAAACTGTCAACATAATGCAATGTCTGAGTGGTTCAGGCTGGCTGACTTTCAATCACATGTGCAGAGTACACCAATGGCACTATTCCATATTATATTTCGGGGAAAAAAAAAAAAAATCATGAGCTATATATTCACATTAAACAGATAAGAGTCTTTTTTTTGTCAATAACGCTTGCATCAATCCTTTTAAGTTCAATTTTCAATACACAGATGGATTATACTTTCATATCACATTGCATAAACTATTTTTGCTTCATTCATTTTCAACCATACGCCGATTTAAAATTTGGAAATTGTTCAGCTTTTAGAACTTGTATTTTGCTTTCTTGTACCCATTTGAAAATTCGAGCACTATGCACCTTAGAAGATTCCTTGAAAGGGTTACGCAATCCTGTTCCGTATTATCGTTAATATGTTGAGGGCTAAATATATTGACATCCCCCCCCAAAGGTCTTTAGTTGAAGGTTCAATTAACAATGTAAGTTTACGCTGTATGTGCATGATGAATTTCCATTAATACCCAAGATTTGTCAATTTAACTTAATGAGATATCCTTCTGATAATTAGTTGGTCACAAGTTCAGATCATGGTAGGGAAATATGAATCAAAGTTTTCTGGCTGATTGGCTCCGATTGAAGTGTAGTATCTGCACCATGGCATTGCTGAAGGTATAGAATCTGCAGAGACATCCAATGGATTGGAGGAGGTTGGCGGGTTTTCTCAGTCCAAGTGCAACAGTGCAATGTTGCAGCCGATGAGGGATGCTGGGGCTCGGCATTGCTGAGCGTATTGAAGCCTATGGACTCATCCTAGGTCCTTAAATATATTACTCGACCCAGTCACGGGGAAACATTTTGCCTCTGAGCATTGCTGTCCCATCACATTAAAAGGGATGGGTCGCACTTGTCCTGATGCTTTTGCGACACTAGTTGCAGGGACTGGTGCAATTTTTATGGGTACTCTAATCCATTCCACAATAAACTCGACCTTGCATCACATCTGGCCCTTGTGGGTGTGTAAGTAAATAGGAGAAATGTGAATTTTACACATTGGTTTACATCCTTAATTTTGGTGTGGATTGTTCTTGCTTTTTTTTTCTTGTTATAGTAGAAAAATGAAGATACCTCCTGTTTTTGAGTTTGACAAAAATAATTGTACTTGTTATCTTGTGAGACATTCTCCTGCCAAAGACGAACATTTTCTTGCACTATTCAAAACTAGGACATAGCTAAAAAAAAAACCAAAAAACTATTGTTTGACGAAATAGTGTGAAGAAGCAATTTGAGTATTCAGACACACAAAAATGGTTGAGTCGTCAGAGGTTGGGGTGGTGGGAAGTGGTGGAGGCTGGGGAGGGGACAGATAGGAAGAAAAATTGTTTAATTACTTTTTGATATTAATTCCAACTGCATATTATTTTTAGTGTTACAAATATGAAGAAAAATACTTCATCTTTTATTGTTGTCAATTACAACTCCAATCCTAAGAATTAACTCTGACACTAAGCCTGACCCCGAATCATATTCTTTAGGATTGGATTCAATAAAACACAATTCCATTTTATCATCATCAGTCTTTTAATGTCCGTCATTGGACATAAACCTTTCCCAGGATCCGCCACATTTCTCTATCATAGGCGTCGCAGAGCCAGTATTTTCTGAATTTGTCTAGTTCATCTCTCTATCTTGTATTTTGTCGGCCTCAGTTTCTCGTGTGATCTCTGGGGATTCATGATGTGAGTTGTGATGTCTATTGGTTATCTACCATTCTCACAACATGATCAGCCCATCGCCATTAGAGTTTTCTGTTAGATTTTATGATGTCTCGGACCCCCCATTCTCTTCGTGATATATTGTGCTGTCTTGTGATCTCTCCATGTGAGGTTGAGCATGATTCTCTCATTTGCATGCTGCATGCTTCTCAGTTTGCGGGTCTGTCTCTTGGTTAGGTTCCATGTTTCAGCTCCACAAGTGATAATCGGGTAAATGTTGAAATTTCATGCTTTCATTTACACTGCTAGTATTGCCAGCAACATAGAAAAATTTAGCCATTCAAAAATAGTCAGCTGTGATGAGTTATTGCAAGGATTGCTAAAGCAACAATTATAAGATGAAAGACAAACTAGTCCGAAACTCATAACTTAGGAGGTATGTTTGGTATCGACGAGAAGTCTCAATATTTCACCCTCAACATATTAACGATAATACAGAACAGGATTGCTTAACCCTTTCAAGGCTAACCTATTAAGGTGCTTAGTGCCCAGATTTTCGAATGGGTACGAAAAAGCTAAATACAAGTTCTAAAAAATGAACAATTTCCTAATTTAAATCAGCGAATGGTTAAAAATTAAAGAAAAAAATAGTTTCTGCAATGTGATGATATGAAAGTATAATCCATCTGTATCATCATCAGTCTTTTAACGTCCGTCGTTGGACATAGACCTTCGCCAGGATTCGCCACAATTCCCTATCATATTGTACATAAAAAGATTGATGCAAGCGTTATTGACAAGAAAAGGGCTATTATCTGTTTAATGTGAATATATAGCTCATGATTTTGCATTAGAATGTATTGGAAGAAAGGGACTATCAGTGGTCATGATTTAACGCAAAACAATACTGACAGGATAGAGCGATTAAATTGAATCACTGACGATGGGGAGGTTTTTTTGTTTCTTCAATTCTAAAAGATGAACAATTTCCTAATTTTTAATCGGTGCATGATTAAATATCAACAAAAGAAAAATCGTTTCTGCAATATGGTGATATTAAAGTATCAGCTGTATAGTGAGGTCTAGCAAATCCTGAGGAAGGTTTATGTTTAACAACAGACACTGAAAGGATGAACACTGACAACATTGAAGAGAAGTTACCAAAATACCTCAAAGCCATAGTTTCATACGATGGTTCTCGAGAAATGTAATAATAAATAAAATTTAACAATTATAGATTATTCTTCATAGCTTCTATAAATTATCCTTTTAACTCCCACTCTTTAGAATTAATCTAAATTTCAATATAACGTAACTACATTTGCAACATTGAAAGGAAGTAACTGAAATAGTCAAAGATGTAGTTCTGTACAACAAAAATTTCTGTTTAGTGGTTTGAAGAAACTATTCTTTCATCAAATCAAAAATTTTCCATGTTTGGAAGAACCAAAATCATGATGGAATATCATTGGACGTTTATCCTGGGACGGATGAAAAATATGGAAGCAGCAGATCACTTCACATACACGTCTTTACTGTTCAGTCACGTAATGCAGACCGATTTCTGCGTGGGTTTCAAACTGTTATGACATCATTGTCTGCTGTTGTAGAAGCCGGGAAAATCTTGTTCACTTTATTTTCCATGACATATACGTCCAAGTGTTCTCCAAAAAGAAATTTCCAGAACGTGTATATCCTAGCAGACACAGAAGCCTTAGCATACGTAAGTCCCAGTAGACTCAAAAGGGTTCAGATATATCAATGACTTACTGAGAGTTCCATGCAAATAGCTTTTTCAAGAACATTATGTGGAATAAGCTTCTGAATGTTTTCTGGAGAAGTACAATCTATAGATTTTAAAATCTGAAGTGAACAAGTGCCTTAAGCTATATTAGTCTTTTTTCAAATTTTTCATTAACTTCTTTTATTTCTCTTCATTTTTTAGTGATTTTGATTCTCTTAGTGCTTTTTTAGTTATTTCAAATCTTCATTTTAAACAGGTCTTGTTTTAGTGTTTCCAACTTTACAATTTTAACATCAATAAACTATTTCAACATGTTTTTTTGGTTGCTCTCAATTGTGTAGCTTAATTAACTCCCTTATTTCTAACCCTTTGATATGAAAAATGGTTGACTTTTCTTAAAAAGAGATTTAAAAGAAAAAAGAAAAAGGTTTGTTTGGTAGAGACAAGGATTCTCAATATTAAGCCCCCAACATGTTGCTGATTGCAAAGAAGCAGGTTGCTTAATAAAGCTAATTTCAATGCAAACTGCATTTATGAAATTCCAAATAACTAGTCATCTTTTTCCATCAAAGCTCCTTGAGGATTGTCTTGATAAAGTCATTCCAATGATATCAAGGAACAAACCCAAACAAATGAACAGAGAAACAGTTTCCAGCTGCGTATCATCAATTAATTGGAGTGTACAAAATTACCAAGACTAGGCTCCTTATTTTTTTTTTCCTGCTATTGTACTGTATTTTTGTTTTTGCTGCTTTCTCATTCTTGTTTTCCCCAAAAGCCGATTAGTTATGCTTCGTCGGTTGGATATGACAACGCAATCGAAGCGGACGACTAAAGTCGTGGATGAGTCACTCAGATTAAGTGATGCAAGTCGAATCGAAGAAAAGATGAGAGAAAAAAAAAAGTATCAACACTGTTCTCTTTTTTTAGGTTCACTGAAAGAATTCTGTTCTTTCAAAAGCAAAAGGGATTTCTAGACCTCTGTGACTCGAGGTAGGAACAAATTCCGTTCCTTTTTCTTCCTTTTAGGGAGAGGATGACGAGAGCTAACATTGGAAAGGGGTTGGGGATTTGGCAAATGGAAAAAAGGATCAGCTGCCTTCCAAGCAGGTTTAAAGAACTCAAGAGAAAGGCATTCTGTCAGTGTTATTACTGCTACTATTGTGTTTTCCAGGAAGCATTTAGTCTTTTTGCAACCTTAAGAATCAGGTGTATGGCCTTGATGTAACTTAGCAATCAATTAGAGTGAACTTTACTGCACATGCTTGAACATTTTCCTGTGGACTTACTTAATCAGCAGATAGATACCATTGAGTTAGCTTGTGCACTGTGTGGCTGTTGCATTCACAATGTGTGAACATACCTATTCTTCCCATCCCACACAGGTTTTCTTAGGCAAAACATAACATCACCCAGATCTGACAATCCTACTCCAGTCCAGATTTATCTCCCTACAACTTCTGGCTTTTCTGTATTGAAAGGGTGGAGATTTCAGACCATGGAGAAGACTTAGGAGAACTCTAAGGAGGCTATTTTTTTTAGTCAATTATGAATGGCTGGATACTTTCCGTACAGATTTCATAATTAAGATAGCGAGACATCTTGAAGAATAAGACACATGCTGGCTGGAAAAGCTCAGAGACAAATGCATATACAAGATGTATGAAGAAAAATCAAGGCATGGGCACACAAGGGCTCGAAAATCTGAGGCTAGAAAATTCCAGACATAGACATTCACAGGCTGGAAAAAGTCTTTAAGAAAACAAAATCATTTATGTACACACACACAAACAAACAAATAAATAAATAGAACAAGACTAATCCATACAATCTAACTTGATTGATTGATTAATATGAACAAACAGACTTAATTCTGAAGATAAGATAATTTCTTATCACTAGATGATTCCTGAAGATCCATTTCAGATTGGCCGACCAACCACAAGGTCAGGAGAGAAGTAGTGTTGGCTTGGGGGCCCAAGGTTCCTTTCTTATAAAAACAAGCAGAACAACCTGACATTTATCCAAATCTTCTCTGGGCACGAAGACAGGAAGTTCTGATAATTTTGCTATTGACCTATTAAAAAGCCTGAAAGATAAGGAAACGATAAGAGAGATCCTGGCTGAGGTCTTTCACTTGTACATAAATGTTAATAGATTTAATCAGACTCCTTTTCACTTGGTAACTGAGACTAGATCAGTCTCCGTTCCAAAGGTGCATGCTCGAAATAGGCCGGCCTGTACGGAGCAGCCTGCTTTAATTGTCATGTAAAATAATTTTCGTTGTACAGAACTACATCTTTGACTATTTCAGTAACATTTTCAAATGTAGATACGTTATATCAAAATTTAGATTAATTTCAAAGAGTGGAAGTCAAAAGGATAATTCATAGAAGCTATGAAGAAAGAGCTATGATTGTTAAATTTTATTTTTTATTGTATGAAACTATGGCTTCGAGGTATTTTAGTAACTTCTCTTCAATGTTGACAATGTTCATCATCAACCTTTTAGTGTCTGTTGTTGAACATAAACCTTTCTCGAGATTTGCCAGACCTCACTATACAGCTAATACTTTAATATCACCACATTGCAGAAACGATTTTTTCTCCGTGGATTTAAAAATCCAAAATATGCCGATCTTTTAAAATTGGAAAAAATTTCCCTCCCCTTCAGTGATTCAATTCAGTCACCCTATCTTGTCAGTAATGTTTTGCGTTGAGTCATGACCACTGATAGTCCCTTTCTTCCAATACATTTCTAAAGCAAAATCATGAGCTATGTATTTACATTAAACAGATAATAGCCCTTTTCTTGTCGAAAACGCTTACATCAATCCTTTTTTGTTCAATATACAGATGGATTAAAAAGGAAAAAAAAAAGAAAAAAACAACAGTGAAGTAAATTTGAGGTTAAAAAAAAAATTGCAAAATTTAGTGATTAATCATCAAATTTCCTGTACCACCAGATATATTTACCTTCTTAGTTCAGCAAAGGAATAAAGCTGAGAAGTGGATTAATAATAATGTCAGTAGGCAGCAATAAGAATAGCTAAAACTTTGACGATACATACCGGCTTTAAATGTTCTTAGCGCTAAAATACAGCTAAGATTATAACTTCATTTCCTCTTCCCAGCACCAGAATTTGCTGAGTCACTATGTACTTATGTAACCATTAGAGAGAATGAATGTTTTGTCATTTCTTCATGGATTTCTACCCATAATATTATAGGTTACATAAAAAGCTAGTACAGGTTGAGTGCCCCTTTTCCAAAATGCCCGAGACCAGAAGAAATTTGAAATCTTGAGTTTCTTATGTATATAAGTCTTTCAAAATTTAAGAGATCTACATTTACATAAGAAACCCAAGATTTCTCACCTTACATTAGAAGCCAATCATCAAAATATCATTTACCTTTAATTTGAGCATGTACAAAATAAGCAAAAAAAAAAAAAAAAAAGGGCAATAATAATGATTTTTTTTTTGATCGGGACATGTTTTGTCTCTCTTGGATTGAGAAGTAAATTTTACATTCCTAAACGAATATCCGAAGGTATTCATGCATTTACAGTAGCGAGGAATGAATCAAGCTTTTCAGGGTGCGAAGGGCCATAAGGCCCATCACGATGGAAGAGATCAAAAAAAAAAAGTTTATTTGACACTGCATAACTTGAATGGCTGTAAGAGCCATACGGGCCCAGAGTTTTTTCAATTTCAAATAATGATAAAATTTGAATAAAAAAATCCCATTAGTCCTAAAAAGAAAACAATACAACCAATGCATCCTCCAGATAGTCACCTATGAAGCTGAAACACGGAACCTAACCAAGAGACTGACTCACAAACTGAGAACCATATAACATGCACAGGAAAGAATCATGCTCAACCACATATGGAGAAATCACGAGATAGCACAATATATCAGGGAAAAACAGGAGTCTGAGATATAGAAACAATTAGAAAACTAAAATAGCAATGGGCTGGCTATGTTGTAAGAATGGCAGACAACAGACGGACATCACCACTCACAACATGGATCCCCAAAGATCAAATGTGGAACTGAGGCCGGCAGGATACAAGATGGAGAGATGAACAGGACAGGTTCAGAAAATATTGACTCCACGACACATACGATAGAGAGACCTGGCAAATTCTGGGGAAGATTTATGTTCTACAACAGATGATAAAAGACTGATGATAAAAGACTGATGATGATGATGATATCCAGCCTGGAAAGGGTTGAAGGGTTTGAAAATCTGTCAAGTTTTTCGTTTCATGAATCATACCACTGTTAAATCAGGTGTAGAATTTTCCACTTGTGCCGTCAGGTTGGCTTTTTAAGAAATTTTGGATTTTGGAATATTTCGGTTCTCGGGGTATCAGATAAAGGGGGTACTTAACCAGTATTAGAATAATTGCCAAATACCAGTCAAAATTGGAGTTAACTTGGTTTTCCAAAAAACAATTCTCACCAAATTTAGGGGAGGAAACTCTTCACAGTTTGACTATCGCATAATCTTAAACCAAACCTAGACATAAAATTGGCATTTATCGACTTAAAAGTCACAAATCAGTAATTGCTTGGCGACTCTCTCATCAACTGAGCTAAACTGGCAAGTCTTATATACCTACAAATTTATTTATTATAAGGAAAAGTTGCAGTAATCATCTTCAGTCAGATTAAAAGAATAGGGTCTGACCCGGCAGCAGTCAGGCTTGTTTATACTGCATTTCTAGAGTAAAATCATTTTGAATGAATTTCTATACATGCTTTTAGTATTTTCTGTTTCACGATATGAAATCATTAGAACGAGTAAAAGTTTTTACATATTTTTTTGATAAATCCTCCCATAATATATTACAGTTTG
Source organism: Thysanoteuthis rhombus (assembly GCA_963457665.1). Classification (NCBI taxonomy): domain Eukaryota; kingdom Metazoa; phylum Mollusca; class Cephalopoda; order Oegopsida; family Thysanoteuthidae; genus Thysanoteuthis; species Thysanoteuthis major. The sequence continues at coordinate 23,239,990 of OY735240.1, read as the reverse complement.
CATAAACAGCTAGTGGTAAAGTCTGGTTAGTCATACAATAGAGACTTTCGTGTGACCAATTTCTTTTGGCAGCATACCATGATGGTGGTGATCAATGGAAGAAAAAAATTTGAAAAAATATAGCTTTTTGTTTGGTAGAGAGGGATTTTTGAAGAAAATATTTTTCTAGACATAATACGGAGTAAATGTTAAAAATTCCAGGCTCTCTAGCTTCATTGACGTAGCCTGTACCCACAATACATGCATAAATAGCCAGCCAGACTAGCTTAAACACTGAAGAAGCCCATGTTGATGGTTTCTAAGTGTTTGCAATGCATTTCTGTAGTAAAATCATTTCCAAATGATTTCTATACATACTTTCAGTATTTGCTCTATATAACCATTTGAATCAATGGGAGTTCAGATATATTTAACAAGCCTGAAAATCTGATCATAGATGGGCTGGTTCGGGTTTTTAGTGCCTTTAAAAACCCCTTCCTTTAGAATCCTCACACCTTTGAGAGCCCTTTCCTCTTAGAGAACTTTATTTAATGCTTACATCATAGTGAAATAAGTTCAATTCAAACAAGTGACACACGTTTGTATTGTTATGTAGTAAGATAGAATTCCTTGTTCTGATTACATAGTAAATAAATGTTTATTAAGGGAGATCAGATTCATAGAAGTCAGAGAAAATACTTCATAGAGATAGTATGCAAGTCAGTCAATTATCACCGCTATAGATGCTTGCACATCTAATTAATCCTACTCATGATATCATGCATTACATAAGGAGCAACTAATACAGATATTTTAAATCAATATTTTTATAATTTGAAAACGAAAATTCATAATGAATAGAAAAAAGGTCAATATTTGGATGCTATCTTTTGAAAAAAAAAAAAAGATTTGTTTTGTCAATTGTCAAAATGAGATTTTCTGATATCAAAATAGTGAATGAGCCTTACAATCCACCATCCAGAGATTAAGCCTCTGACTCTCTGACCTTCAATCCGATTCTCTACAAATGACCGATATTTACATGCCTTGCTGATAAGAGTTGAATGATAAATTAATTCAGGTTACAGTCATAGAGTTTCACTTATAAACAAACACTGATTTGATTTTTAAAGCAAACACAAAAAACTGGAAGGTGTATATTTTCTCTCTCATTTTTTTCCGAGAAACTGTAGGTTACAGGTTACCTTATTATATAAATAGAATGTGAATAAACAAAGATAAGACTACAGGTGAGATAAAATTATGGCACTGATAAGAATAAACAATACAAGTGGTATCAGCAGTAATCCACATTGAATCTTTTGCAATGAATAGGAAACAATACGATACGAATTTATTCGCCATAATTCACCTTGTATAATGTGCACTCTGATTTTCACACTTATATACATATATATGTTATTTAGAAATGAATACATGATCCGACAGAATGATTATAAATTGCGTTATCTTATATTGAAACTTTGAAATGATCTCCTGTTACTACATGGTGAATGTATCACTTGGCCTAGACAACATAAATAGAATAGACAATGCTGAGCTCAATGGTAATAGAAACGCTACATTGAAGCGGCCACCCTATCAGTCGAAGTTTTGTTTCCTGCAGCAGCCCCATTTCCTTTAATTTTTTTATTATCATGTAGGCATGTTTTAATGCATTTTGATGGTTGTCAGACACCTTTTTTTTTTAGAGAACTTGCAATGGTGCAGTGAAGACTGTATGCTGTTGACACATTTCAGATCTGAGCAATGAAATACAGATGTTTCTGTGTTTAGTGGTAGCAGGAGGGGAGGTGTTAGTGAAATTTTGAATCATCTCACATCCACACAACAGACATATTTAATATATAAATGAATACAAACAACGGATTTAATATTCACATGGGTGAACATTAAGTAGAAGTAACATGAACAATGAGTCAGGTCTGTTGTTATACTTACTGATCCCTCATCGTTAAATGTTTTTTGGTGTCTTACATAAGAAAACCCGGTTTCAAAAAAATATACATAGATATACAGTATACACGGACCTGCAAACTGAGAAGTATGCAACACGTGCACGAGAAAATCATGCTCGACCTCACATGAAGAGATCACAAGACAGTACAGTGTATCAGGAAGAAAACAGGAGTCCAAGACATCATAAAATCTATTAAAAAACTTAAATGGCAATGGGCAGGCCATGTTACAAGAATATCAGACAACCGATGGACATCACGACTCACACCATGGATCCCCGGAGATCACATCCAAAACCAAGGCTGACAGAATGCAAGATGGAGAAATGAATTACACAAATTCAGAAAATACTGGCTCCGCGACACCCACGATTGAGAATTATGGCAGATCCTGGGGAAGGTCTATGCCCAACGACGGACATTAAAAGACTGATCATAATATATAATAACATCAATGTACAATACATTATGATAATACCCAATATAAAATGACTACATTTATGACATAAGCTATGTATTAAGATCATAGATGAAGGGGAGGCGGTGTTAATATAAAATGGTAATATAGCCACTTTGTTTTTAAAATCCCCGAAACGGTTAAATGGTAAACAACTAAAAAAAAATCACACCAAATACCATAATATCAAAGTATGTGTAGAACATATAAGAATACAGAAAAAAAATTACATTAACAAATATTAGGAAATAAGTGACTGGAACGTTACAAAATACTTTTTGAAAAAGCTTTTCAATGTGTTCTGTGTTTAAAATCGTAAAGCTTTCTAGACATATACATAAGATTATTTACCTCTACACTGATGACTTATGATCAACCAAGTCAAACCTATCGTGCCAATGCATTAATTAATGGAATAACGAGAAGTACATGCTAGCATGACGTCCTAATTGCAAAAACACACTTTGATGTACGAACACCTAAAAGGATTATCAGCTTCTATAAATATGTGCCTTTGTGGCAATACATTTGTAACAGATGTTTCCGATCTAGTTCCACATTGCAGGAAGCCAATAGGGCACTATCAATGATCTGTAAACTAATCATGAGGACATGCTCATTATCAGGTGGGATACTGCATGCAGTAATCTAAATCAGAATCCATGAATAGGATAGTTACTACTTAGTTATTTGGTATCTTCTGTATGGAAAAGTCATTATCTGATAGTTTAGAATACCATCTTCTAAAAGTCCGCTTCACAGACACGAGATGCCATGAACCTAATTAACAGTTTATTAGGTTTCTTGGAGTATGGTGCTTTGTATCTTGGGTATGTTGTGAGCTACGGGTACACAAAAATATTTCAGTATTTGTAAAAAGCAAAGGACAGTTGGAACCTTTCTGGTACAGTAATACCTCGGTTAGCACTCTAGATATATTACTAAGAAATGTAGTGCTCAATACAACAGTGCTATGCGGGGGGTCATTATTACACAGCATAAATATAGATACAAGCTTTCAGTACATTGAGTTGCAGGCCACTTTCCACTCATGTTAGGTAAAAGATCATATGAACCTGTAGACAGACAGTAGATTTTGTAAGTGTGTGAAATTTGGGTATATATATATATATATATATATAGGAATTTGAGTATAAATAGCTTCTTACATGTTAGCATAAAACTATTATCATGATGTATATAGTGCTATCATAGAGAAAATATTGTGCCAGCAATCATTTAAAACTATACAATGTTGTTAAACCTCAACAAGAAGGAATGGATTAGTGCTATGTATTCCATCTAGTACCTACTTTCGGAAGCTGGTGAAATATCAATAGATGAGAATATATATATATATCACGACATGAATTTCTGTGTTCTTCTCATACATGGCTCACTGACCAGAGAGTAAAGCATACAGTTATTTTGGAGACTACATGATACTGTCATTTATCCTTATTCATTTCAGAAACTTGACTTTATAAAATTCATAATGAAAAATATTCTAAGAAGAGCACGACAGCGAATCAGCACAAAGCAGAGTATTACTGTAGTTGACACTTGGAGTGGCTGTTGACATTTTGAAATGACCTCCGGACTTCAAAATTTTCACAAGTGCAAACATCTTTCGAACTTTGCTTTAAATTATCAGCAAAAGAAATGCTTCAAGATTCAGTATAATACATTTCCCTCCTCTGTGAGCAATTGTAAGGATTCAAAGATAGCTCGAACATTGGAAATATGTAAAACTGACATTTTGATAATCTCAAGGAACAAAATTTAAGAACTTTCTGCTAGGGCCCCTTGAAATACTTTCTACATGGCAATGATAAATCTTATCAAAAACTGAGAACCAAAACCAACACGGTACATTTCTTCAAGTCATTACATGTATGAATATATCACGCAGACAGGCTACAACAATGGAGCTAGAGGGCTGCAAATTTAAACATTCACTCCCAATATTTTTTCATTTTTTAAAATTTTCTCAAATATATTTTTATGGGGGTTCAGTTTGCAATCAGCATTTGAGCTAAATTGGCTCCTAGTTTATGTCCATTTTTTGGGGAATTTAGTCTTTTTAATAATTATTGCCCAACAAAAGGCAAAAGGAGTAACTCACTCATTTATTCCTCCAATATTTTAATTGATCACCCTAACGTGGCATGCTGCCAAAAGACATTTGTCATGTGACAGTTTCTAAGAGTGACTAACTAGACTGACATCAATATCAATTAAGCTTAGCTACGTCTGGTGCCAGGCCATAGATTTGAGCCTCCCAATAGTAATGATCCAAAAGGCTAGCTTGCTTACCACTGCTCTATAGTAAGAGCAATGATAAAGCTTATAAGCATTTATAAAATTTTGCTCAGTCTGGCACAAGGACGTAGATTTGAGCCTCTCAGTGAGGACTGAACTTCCTTCAGTAATAATGGTCTGCAAAGCTACTCTTAGGGGCCTAATAGCCATCCACTCCCCACTAAATAAATTCGGGAAAAATTTTCAAAAAACAAGCATGAATGCTACCGGACTCAAATTAAGCATAAACTTACATTGTAAATTGAACTCACCCCACACACACTAAAAACTTATTTTGGTTAATGTTTGATAAAAAAAAAAAAAAAAGAAAAAAGTTTTTGCTAGACATAACGAGTGTTGAATTTATCAGCCCTTCAGCTCCAGTGATGAGGATTACATCAGGTCTCTAGAAATTTATTGGCAAGAAGGTTCAAAAGCTGAAAAATAAAAGCTTTCGATTGACTATTTTAGGAGAAATTAATATATAGTCTATTTCTATAGTTGAAAATAGATAAATTATTAATATATGAAGAGGAATATATCTGGTCTCTGCAAATTCGGTGGGTAGATGGTTAAAATAAAGCCTTCAATATCTATAGACTATTTTTATACTGAAAGGAATAGAAATATGTTTATGTAGCTGAGAATAGAACTATTAATGAACAAAAACAGCCAAAATTGATTCCTCTCTAGAAATTTAATGTCTTAGAGGTTCAGCAGGTTCCTAACAGAAATAACAGATGTTTTCGAATGAGAATGAAACATTATCATTACTATTTCTTTACAGTTTCTCAAAGATTTCCTCTGTTCTTATTTGCAAAGAATTCATAAGTATTCTATAGCATCTGCCCAAACTTATGGTCCACTGCACGGAAAACAAGGTATTCTCAATTGTCCGAAGATCAGGCAATTTCATAAGATTTTTCTACAAGGCCTTCGTCATTGTCCAGCTACTAACTTGTTGGCACAGAACACAAGAACTTGAAGAACGATACCAGAGTTTGATACAAAAGAAATCTGAATACAATCATTCAGAAGATACTATAAAAAGATCCTAGAATCAATGTGGAATGTGACTACACGTACAACATTATGGACTTTTTATTCCTCTCAAGAAAGCCAAAAGGGAGGTGGGGAGTAGTGTACCGGTTACAGTATAGAAAACAAAATTGGTGAATCATGTTCAACTTTCAGCCAAGGCAGTTTGCATTCATTTCTCCCCTCAGCTCAGGATAAATATCAGCACAATCGGAGCCCTTTAGTCCTTCCTGTGAGGCAATCCATCTAGGAGAAGGTTACTGTGACAAAAAAAAACTACAGCCTGGTAGTCCTTATAGCTAGTCCGAATCTACGCACATATACATACATACACACATATATATATATATATATATATATGTATATATATATATATATATATATATATATATATATATAAAAATAGAGAAGGGGATGATTGTATGTTTGAACTTTCATGTTTACTTTAATAACCATTTCATAGTTATGATGCTGGTAAACATTACATTTTACTTACATGAAGCTTTGATGAAATGCCAATGTAAACAGCTAATTTTGGCCTGGTCAAGACGAGCAATCTCCATGGTCAAATGGAGAGGTCTGGTTTCCAACTGTGTTTTATTGAGCTTGAATATTTGATTAGAGTTATGTTTTGTGGTTAGATGCAGAGTTAGACCACAGGCCACTAAGTTCGGCCAATTAATGCTCATTGCAACAAATTCCTCAAGATAAAGATCCCCACCCCACAAAAAATCCCTCCAAAATCTCCAAGATTGAAAAAATAAAAAAGATATAATATACTGTCTATGTTAAAAGAGGGTCATTAACATTCATTACATTAACACATCCATACCTTGTCCCTGTTGAGTAGGGGAAAAATTCTGTTCACCACCATCACATTCAGATGGTACACTTGAAGAAGGCAGTAGAATGGATCGGCAGGAATGTTGTGCTAATAACACAAACAACAAGGAGTCCAATTGTTCAATAAAAACTTTGATATATAATGTAGTTTGATCCTTTTTGCCTTTTCCTGGGGGTGGAAAAAATATGGACAGGGACACCCTACATCCTCAGAGAGGAATCTTATACAGCCGTGCAAGGCTGTTTCCAGCCCTAAACATACATACTGCACAAACACCCTCACCTTTTAGCCATCCTGTTTTCATCTCCTATAACCCTTTCAGTATACCATACTTAATTCGCCGGCCAATAAATGATAGTCAACGTTCTATTAATGGAGACATTGTATCAACTTGCACGTTTGAATTTCAAGGCCCTATTTGGCTCTCTAGGTCCCAATGCAATACACTAGCTGCATGCCCAGCTTATAGGCCCTGTGAGTGTCAATATTCAATGACTATGGTGTGTGCACCAGTTAAGCAATAGAATAGGTCACAATTCAGAAAGGGTTGTTCTAAAACTGTTTTTCTCAGTTCAAGTTCTACAAGAAATTGTTTAGGGTTTGGTGAAAATTTTACACATGCATGAAAAAGATCATCCAATCTTTGCTTCATTTGAAGTTATAAATACATTGGTTATTTGAATATCCATTATCCGAATTTCAGATCATTCAAACAAGATTTCTAGGTCCCATAATTGTGTTCAGTATGGCTTCCAATCAGATTAGTTATCCAAACAATCATTTATCTGAACATAATACTCCTCGCCTGTCTCTTTTTGTTATTTTTCATTTTACCCAGTGAAATTTCTTCCCAGGAGGTTTAAACGTTAAAAAGATAAGGAATCACACTTTAGCAATAACTCAAGTTTTTGTTCTTTTGTTTCAAAAAGATAGACGAACATATTCACACATAATTTCAGAACTTACTCTAAGGGCCCAAATTTGTTTTTTTGCTCTTCATTGCACTAAATTGTTGCAATAACACTAGATAAAATGCAAACTTATTTTGAAGCTTTATATCCACTACACAACAAAACTAACACATTATATACTTCAAAAACAGGCCGAGAAAAACTGGGGGTTGTTTGACACCTGAATTATTGGGTTTCATGCATATTTTCTGTTCAATGTAGTAAGGAGGAGTTATTTACCTCTTATGAAATATTAAAATGTACAAACATGTTCACAAATTTCAGAAACTGCTTTATGAAAAATAGTGCTGTTATTGCCCACCAAAAAGCAACTTTCTTCCACCCAGTTGCAACAAAATATGAAGAAAGCAGTTCTTTGTGGTTTTCTAGAAAGGGATTAACTTTGTGAATAAGAAATAACAATCAGTTTCAGAATTAATGTCTTTTTTACCAAAATTCAGAGTGATAAGTATCTTTGTATCTTTTGAGGTATCATGTTTTTTTGAGGTACATATACCTGTACATGATTATTGTGGCCTTGTTCCCAACTATACAAAGATTAGAAAATAACTTCCTGGAGTATTTCAACAATCTTGAATCTGGTTAAAAAGATTTTTATAATCCGTTTCTCAGGAAAAAAAAAAAAATTTTTAAACGATTCTGTCAGAATTAATGTCGCATTAAAATAAAAGATAGAATAAATATGAAATACCTTGTTCCTTTTTTTAGCCAATCAAGTAAAAAGATGGATTTAAGCATGACATGATTCCCCCTCCCTGAGTGATAAAATAGAATAGATCCATAGATAAAAAGTTAGGTTATACTGCTGTTTAGAGATAACGAAAAAATCTCCAGTGAGAATATAAAGGACTGACAAAACTAACTTGAAACCAACTCAGAATTGCTCAGAGAGCAATGGAAAGCGCAATAGCTAGGATAATTCTTAGGGGCAGAGAAAAAAAATAGGAATCCAAGGATTGACCAGGGTAAAGGAAATCATATAAGTAATCAAGTGATAAGAATAGAGAAAGGCCAGAATCTTAGCAAGAAAGGTGAACTGATTGATGCTCATATGACAGTAAACACAGTAGGAAAAGACCAGATACAATACGGAGGAATGAAAAGTTGGCCTGGATGACATGGCAGATCTTAGTATAATCACGGCATCAAAGAAGGAGGTGGGAAGGCCTTAGTCCCGCAGTGGACTTGTATACATGTACATATGGATTAAGAAATAGGTATATATAATACAATAGAATGATTATAAATTGTGTTATATAGAAACTCTTATTTGAAATGATCTCACATCATCGCACGGTTCATGTTTCACTTGGCCTAGACAACATAAATAAAGTAAAAAATTAAAGAAAATGGGGTTGCTGCTAGGATTGAACCAGTGATTGATAGGATAGCCACTTCAATGTAGCATTGCTTTTACATGTTGAAAGAAACAAACAGAGCAGATATGGACTAAGAATGAATGGGATGTGAAGTTGGAATGAAAATAATCATTTGGGCCTTTGCATTGCCGGCGACTGTTTAGCTCAATGGTAAGAGCAATGCTACATTGGAGGTTCGCTTCCTACAGCAGCCCCATTTTCTTTAATTGCTTATTCAATGTTGTCTAGGATAAGTGATACATTAACCATGTAATGACTGGATATCATCTCAAATAAGAGCTGCTATATAATATAATGCAATTCATATATATATACATATATATATATATATATGTATATATATATATATATATATATATATATATATATATATATATATATATATATATATATATAAGCAGGGGTATAATACATGCATAAAAACATATGTCATATATGCAGGTGTAAGAGGTATCTGAAGGTTGGGATTAGCAGACCCCAGTTTAACAGATTGTAGTTTTTGCCAATAGTTTTGAGAAGGTTCATTAACATTCAGAAAGTTTTTCAGACAATAAAACTTCTTGCTGGAAACTTTGGAAAAAAAAATCAAGGAAGCCAAATGTATAAATTTTGGAAATACGCACATATCTGAGTCATGAAGCCGCGTCTCATAAGGGCACTAAAGTAGCTGATCAACTTTTCAATAACTAATATTAAAAACATAAATATTATTAACATCAGACTTACAATCCTGTAACAATAAAACACGTCTGTAAAATACGGGACCTAATCTGCTCGCTTCCATTTTCTGAATTATCAATTCTCAGCCTCTGGCAACTTCAGGAAAGGTACATGTTTTTGCCATTAGTAAACTTTGAGATTATATGCATTTATAATGAAAAACTCCAACAACTGCAATATCCAAAAAGCTGGAATAATAAATAGATGTATGGGACATTTTTTTTTTGTAGAAAGTCAACCAGAACTGTCAATATAGGTTTCTTTTGTTTTTAAGCAAAGCCGACAATAAACACTCCTGGGCAAAATAAAATAAGCCAAGCTTTTTTTTTTCCCCTCAATTATTTTTTTTTCGATTTCTTTTTTTATTCTAACAATTGTAGGTGGAATAATCGACAATTTTATTAAACAGTTCTTGCAGCATTTGTGTGCTGAGTGCATTTTAGTATGGGGTAGCTTCTCCCTTGTTTTTCATCAAAGACTGCACACTGTGAACACCTACGTTGTTCCAATCATCTATGACTGCTTCCCGCAGCTCATCAGAGTTCCCTAAAGATCTTTAACAGTATAATGGAAAATGCTTGACTCGTGTTTCCCCCCCTCCCTTGGAGTGTATGTATACATTTATCACATGCACAGGCCATACCAGAGGAGCTAGAGTGTTTGAAATTCAAACACTTACTACTTATTACGTCTTGAAAAAACACTTTTTTTGAAAATCCCACCACACCCCAAATAAGTTTATGGCGAAATCGATCCTTTAGTTTGTGTCCAGCAGCATTCATGCTGGTTTCAAAATTTGGACTTTTTCTGTGATCACCATCAAACAAAATGAGTGAGAAGTAAGTTATTCGTTGATCACCCCGCTCTTCCAATTTCTTAATTGATCCGCCGCAGACATTGGTCATATGACATTTTCTAATGAGTAACTAACCAGACTGTTTGGGGGGGGTGGAGGTTTTAGGAAGACGGGGGAAGAGAATTAATGGAATAAGTCATTTAAGGCAAAAAAAAAAAAAAAAAAAGAAAGAAAAGGTGTCTTGAACAGCAAATGACGGTCAATTAATTCAAGGTGGAATGTTTCACATAGTTTAACTAAGTTGACTTCCCTCGTTCAAATTCTGGTTTAAGTGGTTTGTATTTTGATAGGGAAGTTGTTGACAACGGTGGCCGATTGTTTTCAGTACTAATCACTTGTGAGATATTTTTTTATCTATTCATTCTACTTCCCTATTTATCTGCGACTGTTCATGAATGTTACGGGATAGTCTTTTTGATATGTACAGTACTATCTATGTATAAGTACATCCCGAACATTTTTTCTATTGGAGGTCAATTTTCTCCTGAACTAAACATGGCAAGAAATTTATGCAGTCAAAACAGTTACTATCAGGTATCATTTATGAACAAACTCTACAGCATTGAAACCCTGTTGCCAAATATATGAATATGCTGCCATCCAAAAGCAAGTATAACCCGAGAGAGAAATACTTTTGGCAACAGAGATTTAGAAGAAAATTACCTTTCTATAAAAATGTAGTAGCAGTGTACTCATTTATGGGCAACACCATTTTAAGATTTTTCTGAAGTTCCTCACAAAAGAACAAAAACAAAAGGAGGTATGGTCACTCAATAGAATCTGTCACATGACCAACATCTTCTGACAAATGCATTGTTGGGGATGATCAATTATAAAATTGAGTAGTCCAAGTTAAATCTCTCGCCTCTCATTGGAAAGTGATCACTAAAAAGTCCAAGTATGATTAAAAAAAAAACAAAAAACAATCAAGAATGCTGTCAGATACAAACTAAAGGACCAAATTAGCATAAGCATACATTGAAAAATTAAAACACCCCTATCCCACTAAAAACATTAAGGGGGGATGAATTAAAAAAAAGAAAAAAAAAAGAAAAAAAAAAGAAAAAAAAAAGAAAAGAAAATTTTCTTTTAGACAGAGATAATAAGGAGTAAATGTTTAAAACTTTCAGCCTTCTATCTCAATCGCTCGATTCACCTAAAAATTCTATCGACTCTTCCTTACCCCATTGCCCACCCTTCCACAAAATTTCATGTAAATTCACGGAGTACTTTTGGACAGAAAGATAGACGGACACGACCGACTTTGTTGGCAGAGGTAATGAAATACTTGTGAGAAATATACCAACAAAGTAGTTTGGTTAGCTATACAATATCCAAAAGACAATTCAGTTGAGTTTCAAAATACAAACATTAGAAAATGACTAAACTTGAAGAGTGTCAGGGTCAAAAGTATCCATACACCAATCTAATATTTGGTTACATGACCTTTTGCTGCCTTCATAGTCACTAAACGGTTCTTGTAACTCATGACCAATTGTCATTCTTCGAAGCAAAATTAAATCAAATTGGTGATATCCACAAGTTTTTATAGAGCGCATCCTCAGCTTAAACTCTTTAAATTATCACTATAGTGAATTCAATTCTCAGAGCGGCATATTCCCGTACAAATATTTACTAAGTGACGTTTATTTTCAAGTGGATTACAAGCAAGCTCTTCTCGCTAACTATTATCACTCTAAGGATTTCAAATTTCATTCTCCCACGTATAAGTATTTACTAGTTTATTTTTTTGTCAAGTAGTACTCTTCCTCTTGGCCAGAGTTTCCAAGATGTGTGTTATGACAATTTAGTGTGTCGCTGGTAATATCTAGGCATATCTCAAAATTGAGTATGATTTTGTATATCTTTTAAAAGATATTTTCCGTAAATCAGTCGAGCTGCTGGGATGACATTATATATTTGGTTTGTCCTAGTAATATGTCACAAAAAGTCCTTTTTTTTGATAAGCGCTCGCCAATGTGAAAGGTTTGGAGAGCTTTGTTCCAGACCATTATTACTGTGATGGGTTCAATCCTTACAACTAGATTCTCTCATGTACAAGTATTTACTAAGTGTAGTTCATTTCTTAATGAAGTATTTATAAGCAAGCTCTTCCTACAGACCAATATAAACGTAGTGAGTTTGGTACACACTGAGAGCCCAACACTTGTGTTAGGTTAGATTAAGCTAAGCTTAGTTAATATCTATAATGACAAGCGTGGCTGCTGCAGGGTCAAACTCTACTCCTGTTTCCATTATGATGAAAGATAATTACCACAACTTTTGTATTATATATATAAGTAAAAAAATTAGAAAAATATATATTTCTTAGTATAAATGAATTTATTAGAATGAAATAAGCCCTTGCTTGTCTGTAAGATAAATTTTCTTACATATATAAGACTTATGAGTATGGCTCAGTTGGTTAGTGAACTGACCACCAAACATTCGGTCATGATTTCAAATCACGGCAAGGGAAGGTTCATTTCATAAATGTATAAAAAATTTTGTAAATACATGGCACTTGACAATTTGGCTCATTGGTCAGGATTTCAAACAATGGTAAAGGAATGTTAATTTTACTTATTGGTTTGATCCAACATGAAGAGTTTACTTCCCTAAATTTGGGGAGAATCAATGACGATACTCCTCAAATTTAGGGGAGTAAACGCTCCACGTTAGATCAAACCAATTTTTAAAAAATCAACATTCCCTTACCAGGATTTGAGATCATCAGGAAGAAAAATAAAGTCAGACAGACTTGGAGAATTTGGTAAGGAATGTTGTTGTGATAGAAAAAGTAAACTTTCTTTTCACAATTATCAGCATATATATTTACTCGGATGATCTTAAAGAAGTCTAATTTGCTATCAGAGTCAATAATTCCGCAACCATAGCGTCGAAATTTGAAGTCATGTATAAAAATCCCATTGAGAATTAAACATGGTCAGAATAAATTCTATTCATGATATCACTGGTGTTTTCCACTAGGGAAACATCTGAAATAGAGTAAAAGGAACTTCTAGATTCTGGAGAATCTAGATGTTTCTTTTACCCTGCTTCTCCAGAATCTAAATGTTGTTGATAATAATGAGGGCCCCTAAAAGGCCAAAAATGCTTTCTTTCTAAAATTGAAAAATAAAAACGTCATTTTTCAAGTCTGTAGACAAAAAGGTATAGCTCAGAGCACACATACACACACACATAAAAAAAAAAAAAGGACAGAACCCTTCATCACCTTTGGTGGCTATGGTTATTCAATTTAACTATACTAGCGGAGCTAATAGAACAATTTGATTCTGCTAATCTCTGGTCCCAATTCCCATCCCTAAAACTCTAAAATCCCCCCTCTCCAGGAGGGAGGGGGAGCCTAATGGCTGAAAAACTCTGGTGAACTCAATAAATCATTTAGAAAAGTAAGAAAACAGGTCTGGTGAGCCTTCTAACTGAAACCATTACGTGACCAACATCTTTTGGCTGCATTCCATGTTTGGGGTGATCAATGAAAACATTTCTTCCCTAGCCTTTTATTTTGAAATACTGAATTGAAAAAAAAAAAAAAAAAAAAAAAAGAAAGCATGAATGTTGGTGGACACAAACACAGGGATCAATTTAGTGAATTGAACCCCCCCCCCCCCACTAAAAACAAAAAAGCATTAGTAATCATTTAGTTTGCAAAAAAAATCATGTACAGTATCGATAATAGTAAACTTTTTTTTTTCACGAACCTCAGCCAAACAATTACCAAAGACATGAAATGGAGTAAATGATTGAATTTTTGTCTCTCTAACTCCATTGATGCAGCCTGTACACATAACATGTACATATAGCCAGCCAGCCAGACTAGCTTACAAACTGAAGAAACCAATGTTGATGTTGACAGCTCTGGTTGATCTTCATGACGGAAAAATATTTCATTTTATTGGCGGAGGGGGAAAAGGAGACAGATGTAGTAATGGAGGGCAGACTCCTTATCAAGGTTACAAAGAAAATAAGAGACGAAGCTGAAACTTGTTTGAGTCATTTCTGAAATTTCTCAATATCATCCGATACCATTTCCACAGACACTGTTCGATGATTCAGTCCCTAAGATATAAATGTCAGTCAGCTCTGCCAAGATAACTCCCCTACCCCATTCCAAACATTGTTTGTTCGGGCATTTTTATGAACTTGTCCCCTCCAGGCTCACCCATCCAAAATTTTTTGAGTCACTCTAAATAGTGTTCGGACAAATTTAGTTATTTGGCAATTGCTTCAGGGAAAGAGAGAGGTTGAAGTACTGACTCATGATGCTGAAGGAAATGATTTTTCAACCTTTTCCATCTCACAGCACAGTGAGCCAGGCTTTAAAATGGTCGAGACATGGCATCAGTAATTAAGGATTTGATCATTAATCTATCAATTTTATTGAAAGATTTGAGAGTCTGTGCATATTTGTAATTAACACACATAAAAGTACCAATAATGTCGAAATGTACTCAAACAGTACTTTTGTATTCATGCTCGGAACACTGTCTCACAGCCCTTGTTTGACGGAGGATTAACCCTCTTCAAAACTCCTGTGGTACACTTATAAATGCTTTTTGGCATATTGGTTTAGTTGAAAGATCATTGCTCCAGGATTAAACTTGCAGAGCTCCCTAAAACTGCTTGGTTGGAATTGCACATCCACAAGAGGTCTCAAGTTGAAATTTCAAACTACAGTACCTTTTTTTATTATTGGATTATATCCAATGCTAAAAAGTTACCTTAGTGTCAATACCTGTTAATGCAATTTTTGTAATTCTCCTGTGTTTTTTTCCCCAGTTGTACAAATACTTTGTTGTTATGATCAAATGCGTAAATTTTCCCTTATTGGGATCATTAGTTGTTTACCATGTAACAGTTTTGGAGATTTAAAAACAAAACAGTTATATCAACATGGCACCCCAGCAGTTTTGAAACTAAAACGCAGACCTCATATTTCGTTATGACATTATTGCAGCTAGTAAGAAAATTGCCGATACACAATATACATAATCTCAGGACAATCTTCTGCAGAAGTTATGAGACTTGCAAGTTTAAGGTGACAAAACCCAAAGTAATCAAAAGCTTCTATAGAGTAATTCATAGCTCAGTAGTTAACATAAGAACAATCCTCACAAAATTTGAGGGAGTTAACTTTTCACTTTTTGTCAGAAATTTTTAGATAAAGGATTATCATTATGTGTAATTGTATTTGGACTGTTGTCCGAATCTCAGTTAATCCTTTGAATACAACATTTTAGCGATTGTACCCTACGGACTCATTCAGGTGGGTGTTGTGGGTGCTGATGTTTCGATCGGTCAACAACATTGCTCTGGCTTAACAACTGCTTCCATCCAAAGATTAATCGGCAAAATAGGGACATTCCATCCTTGGGTTTTGATGACGACAACCTCTCATCTTAGCTTCTCGAAACATTACCAACCACAACACCCACCTGAAGAAGGCCATAGGGTACAATGGCCGAAACATTGTCTTCAAAAGATGGACTGAGATAAGAACAACAGTCCTAAAACACTTATATATAAACTCTTCACTGTACTTTGATGTTAGACAAAACCCATATGTAAAATTGACATTCCCTACCCTGATTAGAGTTTATGACCAACTGACTTGTAGGCCACTCTTTTACTGACTGAGCTAAAGTCTCAAATATTAAGGGAAATTTATGATAGAAATACACAAGTGCTTATTTTATTCAAGTAAATAAATACATCTATAAAATTAACATTTCCCTACAATTTGAAACCACAGTCAAGTGATCAGTGGATGGCTTTCGTACAGACAGAGCCAGAACGAAAAGTCTTCCATATCTAAATATCTCAAATATACTTTACAAATACACAAATATTTCAAAAGAAAACAAACTCATTTATACCAGAAAATACATATTTTTATAATTTTTTTAATGCATGCAAATGCATCTCAATAAGACGCTTTTTGGTCTTTCGGTTCCAATTATGTTTATCAACAGAAAGAGGACCGACGTCATTAAAAGGACATCTACTTCGATCAATTTTTTATACTAATTGCTATAATGTCATAACAAAATGTATAAGGTTTGCATTTTTTTTAATCTAAAAAAAATGCCTAAAATGATACTCCCGGAATATTTCCATATCACAATATTTTTGTATGATAATCAATCTTCAGTCAGAATAAAAGTAGGAGTAGAGTTTGAACCTGCAGCAGCCAGGCTTGTCGTACGATTGCAGTTGATGCCAAGGGGTTCTTCCACTTAGAGAGAGCTGATTGGAAGAGGGGTCACAAATTCGTACTGCCTTGAGTAGGTTACACAACCCAGGAAGCCTTTTGCACTTACTTCTGGCCAAGGTCTATAATCTTGCACCTCATGAGGCCAAAAGTCAAGACGCTAGAAGCAAACAACCAATAGCAGAAAACAACATATTCAACACTTCTTAATTTGTGAGCGTAGTACTATTCTTTTTCTTCCTTCTTCAAGAAAGAGTATAATATGGGAGGACGGAGGGGTCACCTAACTTGTGATAAGCAAGAAACAGGAATGATGAGGATTTCAAAACATTTTTAATATCCGTACCATGAATAAATGAATCATTATAGCTTACGTGTATACAAGAATCAAATATCTAAAATCATCTCTAAAAAAATATAGATCTCATCTAAAAACACTGATCTTATCTAAAAATAAAAAAATAAAAAAATATACCAGTAATTCAATTTACAATGTATGCAAGCAGTAAAAATTCATTTTAAAAGAACTCTACCCCTCATCAAGATGAATGGAAAGTTTACTAGCCCCAAAATAATTATTCTCAACCATAAACCAATGCAAAGAAGATTGACTCATGCCAGAAAGGAAAGAAAAATATAAAGTGTAAATAACTATGTTTTCATTGTTTTACCTTTCCTGTTCCTAGGTGAAAATACTTTGTAAAGAAAAAAGGTTTCACAGGGAATACATTAACTCTGTCATCTTTGAAATTCATACGGCAAGAAATCTCAGTCCACCCATAATAACAGTTCAGTTGAATATTTGGAAAAGTTGAATATATATATAAAAATGTGATTACTTTCTCAACTCAACCAGTGGTCGAGAAAGCTGAAAAACTCACATGCTGAGAGAGAGTTGACACAAATGAGTCTGGTGATCAATCAAATCTAACAAACAGAATGCAAGTTTATACTATATTGGGCCATTAGTTTGTGTCAGTTTTCACGCTGGGGTTTTTGTAAATTTGTACGTTTACTGATCCAATATGAGGCTAGAGAAATAACTTATTCATTGATCACCCCCTTTCTCCTACTTTATATGCTACCAAAAGTCATTTGATGGTTTCTATTGAGTGACTAACCAGAATTAATCAGTATACATATTTTACTAAATCATATGATATATTCTATCATTTCATGTACAACCATATTTGTTTAATTAGGATTATACATAATGACCTTGGGAAAGGTAGAAGTTCACCTTATCCTATGCTCTGTCCAATTACTAGATAACTTGACCAAAAAGTCTCATCACTGACATGTCATGATTGTTAAAGGAGAAAGAGTGACAGAGTGAGCACACGGGCAAACTGTTCAACCATAATTACCTTACCTTCCTGGGCAATATCAGCAAAAAGCTGTTGCACCTACTGTCAACCTTGACCTTGGGCCAGTCAGCCATTCCAAAATTAACAGTGCAAAGGTAGTAACATATGACATAGGAGTGTATTATGAACACAAGACAATACAAATTACACACTTCATAAGTAATTAAAGAACAGTATTGAATATTTGTTTTGTTATTATTATTATTGTTAATGTTAGTCAAATATTTTGACATTAGGAGTTGGAAGACTATAAAGACGCCAGTTATTTTTTCCAATTAATACGAGTCATTTGATTTTAATTATCAGGACGGTTTTACGAGCCGACAACATACTATATGAAGTGTGTTAATACTGCCTGTAGGCCGTTGCTATTATTAAATATTCAATGTGACAAATGACAGTGAGTTATTAAAAGTATTTGCATCGTTGTAGCTATTATTGCACACAAATATTTAACATATCAGTCAACTATTTCAAAATTAGATTTTCTCACGCTATTGTAGAGAAAGTGCCTTTTCTCTTCTCTATTTCTGTCTTTCGTCGTACTAAAAAGATAAAAACATCCATTTTTAGAACAGGTATACCTTGAATAGTGCGGTTAATTCCTTATGAAAATTTTTTCATGCTTTTCAAGGTTTTACTAAAATTTAATGTTTTTAGCTTTTGATTTAAACAGCAATACCTTAACTGTACTACATCGGAACCGCACTATTCAAAGCATTCATGTATTCATTTTACTCTCTCTCTCTCTCAAAAAAAAAAAAAAAAAAAAAGAGTTAGAAAGAGACAGAGAAAGGGGAAGACAGAGAAAGATAGAGACAGATAACTACCTATGGTGATCCATTAAGGATAGGGTCCTTTCATTATTGTTTAGACTTTTAGATGATAATAACCGGCTGATAACTTTAAGCGAAGGGTATAAAGGAAGCCGCTTATTGTGATCAATTTAAATAAATCACTGATCTTGATGACAAAAGCTGCTTGATAACATTCGTAATTATAATAAGCGGCTTACTTGGTGTATACACTGCAGACAGGTATACTTTGATTTGTGCGGTTAATTCGTTCCAAAATTATCCGTACTGTTCAAGGTCTCATTAAATTTACTGTTTTAGTTTTCTTCTGTTGATATTTACTGAGATTCATTAATTTGTACAGCGATAATACCTTAACCGTACTACATCAAAACCCGCACTAATCAAAACCGTAGTAGGTATTCCTGTACGGGGAGGGAGAGAGGGAGAGGGAGGTGATTGTTTACCACTTGATGTGCTAGGAGCTGAAAAAATAACACTTACTGTGATGACATCATCAGTAGGAAAAGAGAGGGAGAGAGAGACTTTCCCCAGACAGATCAGAAAAAATACGAGACGGAAGGAGGGGGAAAAAAAGATTTTTCCTCAATAATTTAATCAAATAAAAGCTTGTCTAGTGTTTTTTCAACTTCCCCGGTCACGTTTCTTATTGGTGGTCTCGAAAAAACGGGGTTTTTAATTTAGAAATCTCATTTTTAAGTCAACAGTTTGACCCGGCCTTAAGAAGCAAGCAGTACCCACACAGCTCGAGTCTGCTCATAATAATGTGCAGATGAAGAAGTTGCAGCCGCCACCAGTACTACCAGTTTTGTTTTCAAATTTACATCTAAAACTGAACGAAAAAACATCTCAAAATATCTAGATTCTCAAGACATACATTTAAAACCTAGAAAATATATTACATTAGTAAATAAAACGTGATTTTGATCTTCAAAATTCATTTTATAAAAGTATACTTAATTTATTGAAAGTATTACTTATTTCATTACTAAAATCAGATGAAAGTATTTTATTCAAAACCATCTAAATAGATATTTCTGAAATCTAGATGCAACCATAAATATTTAGATTTAGATAAAAAACATCTAAATTGGCAACACTGGCCGCCGCTATCACTGAATAAATGCTACTAACTATAAATAGAAAATATTTACATAGTCAGCGATCGAAGTTTTAATCGATCTATTTTCATCTATTTTTTTTTTTATAAGCCTAATATTTTACAAGCTGTTTTCGTTGATAAAAAATAACATTCTCTAGGTTGTATTTCCCTGCAACAGGGCTTGAACCTGAAGAGAATATTTTCTCAATACCAGACGAGCCGCGGTAATAATCACTATTACTACTATATGTGTTTGTAGCAGCGCGGTCTATACACAAAGCATCTGAGGAGAATTCTAAAAATAGCTGGAAAATATCACTGGTTAAAATTTCTGTTAGCTTTGGTAATGAAAATTGAATAAATACAAGTCGCACCAGCCGGCTACAAGCTATTTAAAAAAAATAATACATTTTTCAAGAAATGGATTTTTTCCGCGCCGTCTCTCCATCCTATTTTAAATCTAGACAAATATTTTATTTTTTATTTACTCACATAATTATCTATTATGTAAGTAAATGAATTAATTATTGATTAACTTACTTAATTTCACCAGTCCAACCTACCTCCCCCATATTTGTGCCAGACATACAAGGAAACATCTACATGAAATATAAAGTCTCATCTATGTATTATTTTTGAGTGTATGTGTAACATTTTTCAATGGGCAAACATATACTACACTATAATCCTAGACAGAAGTGCCGATGGAATGACACTAATCAGGAGGCGCCGATATTACTCATCCTAGACAGAGAGCATAGATACTACACTTTGATCCTGGGCAGAGTCCTCAGATACTACACTCTGATCTAAGACAGAAGTGATGATTCAGTCGATACGTAAATAATCATGTCATTTTTTACGGGTACTACTAAGCACAAAAATAATATTTACTCAGAGACCGGGAAACGATTACAAGTCGAATATCTCTGCCAAATGTGAGACATGTTGTTGATGTCCGTGTTATTGACATTTAACTTGATTTCATTATTTGCCTTCTGACACGAAACGGACACAAAAACTGCTGATGTCATCAAAACATATGTGTCTCGGTTTGTACGTATATTTTAAATACATAGAAGCTTTCAGTATTAATTACTTTGGTTCATCTTGGTCGTAAATTCAGAATAGTATGGCTACTAGACAAGGCTAAATGAAGGTGTAGCGCCTCAGAAGTGATAGTATTATAGTTTGTTGGCCCGACCTTTAATTGGACTAAGGACCACTAACTGTTTGCTAAAAAGAAAAAAATAGTAATTGCACCGTTTTAGAGGCGTAGCTGGGATTTGGGGGCTTGGATTTTAGCGGGCCCAAACATTTAGTGAGATCTATCCGTAAGAAATAGAAAATACAATTGATAAATTATTATTCATTAAGATTTTGACTCCCCACTTTCATCACTGAATTACGAAGCTTAGGCAGGATTTATGAACCTTCGTATTTTATTGAATAGTGCTTCAACATGTTTGAATTCCTACGGACCCACAGCAATTAATATTTATAATAATTGTATACGTGGAGGTGATTATTCAAAGAATTAGCAGTTGGCACTCAGAACCCTTTCCTAAAGGGGGATATCACAGGTTCAAATCCACGTGAAGCCTGAAGAAGCCATTAGTTACCTCCAAGTTAGCTTCTACTCCATGTGTGGATAATATCAACAAACATCAAGAAAACCAGTTAACCATCCCCCTCCCACCAACTATATATATATATATATATATATATATATATATATATATATATATATATATATTAGTAGGTTGTGGATTCGCTACACAAAGTAGCTCATGTTTCGGCCCTCTCTGGGCCTCTTCAGGCGAATGATTGTCTATGTTTTGGGGGGGTCTATTTATTGGGAATTTGGTGAGAGTGGTGTGGGTGAGGTAGTGGGTAGTGTGGGGATATTCATTTTGTTAAAGGGGTTTGAACTCCATATAGGGGTCATTCCTGCAAGGATGCTTAGTAGTGGTTTGGGAGTAATTTCTATTTTGACCTAGGTATCTTAGCATTGGGTTTCATTGCCCCTGTTGGTGCCTTTTGTAGCTCTAGTGGATAGTATTAATCTTGATGTTTAATTTATAATGTGCTTGGGTAAGTTTGAAGGTAAAAGCTGGTAATGAGAAGTTTTTGGGATGATGAACATGGGGACGAATTGTCTACTTTACTTTATGATTTATTGGTATTGTTTCATATATCTATATTATGTTATACTGCTAGCCTGATTTGTACCACATATACTGTGTGTGTATATATATATATATATATATATATATATATATGTTTTTTTATTGCTGCTTTTATCTATGTCGATAGCGCTCAATATTTCGATTTTATCAGTCGTCCCTCGATCGCTATAGCTGCGTGAAACTGATTAATAGCAGCACAATTGTAAACACACACAGATATAGATAAGTGGGTGAGTGTATGTGTATATATATATATATATATATATATGTGTATATATATATCAGACGGAAGTTGTGTGACGTAATTTACAAATACAAACGTATACTCTGTAAACAGAGGCCATACAAATTTCCCAGAAAGCCAACCCTAATTGGTCGGCTGATCAAGATTACTTTTCAAAGGTTGAGTGATTTCTAGGTTGTTTTTTTAGGGTGATGGATCAAACTTTAGTCAATTTGAAGCCAACAGAAGATGAAAATTTACGTATTTCCCAAAATTGGTAATTTAGAATTTAACTATTACCATTAATGTTCAGTAGAGAAGATGTGGTTATTGATTTCTTATTTAGTTTTGTGTACATATGATCCTTGACTATGGTCCTTTGTCAAATGTGAAAATAGGTATTTTATTTACAATCCCATTTGCAAAATAAAAGGTATCATGTATATATCTGTATATATGTAAAATTAAAATTATTTCTCAGCAAATATGCTTATTAGAGAAATGACCATTGAGGTATGGATATTTCATAGAAATTCTTTGCATTTTTTGTAAGCTACTATAAAATAAGGTTTTATCAATTGAATTATTATATAAAAAATACTTTTATTGATATTTCAACGGACAGAAAAACATCAAAATACACACTAAGTACAAAAACTAAAAATTTTTTTTTAAATTGACAAGCTTGAGAAATATTTACCATGCACATTTATTTTTTTTTCTTTAATATATATATATATATATATATATATATATATATATCAGCTGGTTTGATTGCCCCGATTAACCAAGATGCTTGGGTTATGTAGAAATACTTAATTGTGAAAACATATTGGGTCCATATTATATCAACTATAGTTAAGGTTTTGTTTGTTTTCTTTTGTTTTTTCAAAATGTAGGATTGCCAAAAAAAAAAAGGAATTATATTTTTGAAATGGGTAAATGTTCGGCTGATGTTTCGCAAATAACATTTCCGATTATAACTAAGAATACGACAAAATTGTGTACAATGTCTGTAATAGTTACCTCCCTTCTCTTTGCGAACCCCAGCCAAACAATTACCCTACGAATTATATATCCATAAAACTGAGACAATATTGGAATGTCTTTTGCGTGTGTGTTGTTGATCGATTGTGGCAACAGGGGGAAAAACGAAAGAAAGGAGGAAGACTGAATTAGATGAAAGAAATTCCTCATTCATTCATTGAGTGTTTCTCCTTCCTCGTATCACACTTTTTCTTCTTTTTATTGGGGGGGGGGGGTAGTCGCCCGACCACTGACGATAGATGAAGCGAGGGGGGAGAGGGAGAAAAAAAGGGTGAAATAAAATTAATGAATTAAATAGAGAGAAAAAGAAACAGTGAGGAAAGGGGAAGATTTTTTTTTACCATACCTGATATTGCAATCTCCTTATTTTTAGAGATTTTTTTTTTTCGGAACTGATGATGCTGATAATAATAATGATATTATCATTACATTATCATTATTATTGTACTCAAACAGGTTCATTCAGATTATATGTCAAAAATATACATTTACCAATAATTCTATAGTATGATAAATTTACTAAAATTGACGTATACTAAAAAAACAAAAAAAATAGTGACCAATATTTGGTTCCTTGCACAAATAATGAATGAAGAATTATACTTGATGTTGGACATTAAAATAATGAAAATATGGTATGGAAAAAAATAAAATAAAAAAGAAAGCCAGAGTATTAAACATTTATTTTAAACGAATAAATGATTGAATGAAAATAATACAAAGAAAGAAAGACAAAAAAACGAATATATTCGAATGAATCGTTTACGAAAGATGAAACCAAACAAATGAAAAATATGAAGATTCAAAAGGGTTCCACTTACCTTTTTATGTTTCAGGTATTTTTTAAAGAAAATTAAATTCCAGTTCCGTGGTCTCTTGGATTAAAAATAAATATATCTTCAGAGATATTCAACAATATATTTTCTTTCTTCTTATTAATTAGAAAAAAAAGCCAAGGTTAAAAAGCCGGGTCGATTTTGTTGTTGTTGAAAATGTTGATATATCCAAGATATAAAATGACGGAATCAAGAAGAAGTGATGTTTTTAAATAAATACAAATTGAAGATAATCCAGCTTTTTATATATATACATCAATATATATATAAATAATTCCTAAATCTGTCTCTCCCGCGAATAAAAATACAAACAAAAATATATTAAGTAATAATAAATTATATTATTCGAATTGCACCCCGTAAAATAGAGGAAGGTGTCTGGGAGAAAAGCTTGTTGATATTTCAATAATCAACAAGGAAGAAAAAAAAAGAAAAAGACGAAAGGGTTTTTAAAGGGAGGGGGACACTTTTTTTTTAAGGAATAAATATAGGAAAAATATTATCTTGAAGGCTTTCGATGCTCGGGTCTGGCCTGGATGGTGATAAATAATTTATCCATCTACAATGGAACGAAAATAAAAGCCAGAAAGCCCATCTTCAATGAGAGACAGTCGCTTTCATAAAACCCCTCTTCGTGCTCGCACTGGGTAAAAGAGATCCCGTTAGTTTCAATCTAAATGATAAAAAAATATTTTTAAAATATCAAGATCGTTTCTATACACACAATTTGGTTTTGTGGATATTCTGACGATCTTGGGACTCCTCCTTTTCTTTTTTTAACGTATAAATACGAGTTATGCTTGTTAAAATAAATAAATATTGTGAGGTAAAAAGCAACGAAATGCTCGCCTCTCCTGATCGTTTCTCTTAATATAACTGAAGTGTACGCCTGAGATGCCAAGGGCAGATAACTGTTGCACTTTATGAACGTTGAGCCCGGGTTCAATAAAAATGTCCATTCTTATAATAATGCATCTTTTGGTAAAGGTGACCGAATCGTCGATATAAATAGACATAAAATAAAAAAAAGAAAGATAATTAAATGAAGCACACAGATTCGATTCAACTGCCTGCATGTATTACGTGTGGAAAAAGCGAATGTTTACAAGATTAATTCTGTTTAATTTCATGGAATATCTATCTAACTGAAAAAAAGCAAAACGGAGTCTTTTTTCAGCTTCTCAATTCTTGAGTTGAAACA
Source organism: Thysanoteuthis rhombus (assembly GCA_963457665.1). NCBI lineage: Eukaryota > Metazoa > Mollusca > Cephalopoda > Oegopsida > Thysanoteuthidae > Thysanoteuthis > Thysanoteuthis major. Next base: position 23,214,448 of record OY735240.1, on the reverse strand, counting down.
GAAATCTTGCAATAATTTTTTTTCGGGAGATCTTAAAATAAAGAGCCGTTCTGATCGTAGAAATATCATGAAGAATCAAAACAAATGAATAAATATAACATATAAATTATTATTAGATATTAATTAGCTGTAATAATTCATTTTATCTTGAATTTACAATGAATTAAAATTCATATACATACTCTTTGATTGACAAAATATTTTTTTAATCCATCCAAATATCTGTAACCACAGGAGAAATTTAAAAAATCTTGCAAGTAAAAATAGATATACATGATCAGTGATATATATTAGGTTGATACAAAAGTTTACAGCAATTCTTAAGAAAAAATATTATTCATATGAAATCAGAGCATCATTATTCAGTCATCAAAGTCTTTTTTCTGATTTTCTATGATCTTATGCTACATTTCAGCTCAATTTTGTATTTGATCTTGTAAGGTTGATGCAAAAGCTTCCAGCATATCTTGAGAAAAAATGTTTTTCATATGAATTTGTATCAACATTATTCAGTCATCAAACTATTTCCCCTGGCTTTCTATGGTGTTATGATATCTTTCGAGATTTAGTTGAAGTTCCCAGAATCTATTCTGTCGTTTTTGACTAAATATTTTCTTCGAATAAAATTCATTGCATAATTATTCAGACATTAGATGATTTTCCGTAACTTTCAATGGCCTTGTGCTATTTCAGCTAAATTGTGCATTCCATCATGGAAGAACAATTCCATTTTTAATTCAATAAATTCATTTCTATTAGACGCTTTTTGGTCAGTTGGTCAGCTCTATTTATATAAAGAACAAAAAGAGGAAGGAGGAGAATATATGACTTCATTAAAAGAACATCTATTTTGATCAATAGATGACTTATCGAGTCTTTGTTTTTACAGTGTTTCCAAATATCATTTGTTATTAATAGCTAAAGCTGTCTGCAAATTCCAGCTAGCTTTACAGCTAAAAATATCATATATACTTATTTAAAGCCCATTTACCAAATAAAATAACCATACACTAAGAGTCCAGAACAAATTAATGATAAATATTTTGCTCTGACTTCAATTTAGATTTACTAATTGTTTATTTTCTGATAAACAGATTTTTAGGGGAACTATCCTCACGTTCCTCTCTTGCTTCCTCTCTGCAACTATTGCCACAACTAGTAATGTTACTACTACTTTGATTAGAATACCTTTGAAATTGGAAATCACAGATATGAACGTAAGGATGGTGGACTCATTGTTGAGCTTATGGTTCTTGTTTTGATATCTTTAATTTGTCGCAACTACTAACCAGACAAGGTGTGTTGCATGGAGTGAAATGAATCATCTTCAGAAGGTGACAGGTCTGAAGAATACGCCACCTCGAGCTGATTGGCTGGCTGTCTGTCTGGCTGGCTGGCTAGCTGGCTGACTGGCTGGCTGGCTGACTGGCTGGCTGGCTATGTATATATTACACATATAGGCCATACCAATGAAGCAAAAGGGCTGGAAATTTAAACTTTTAATTGAAAAACCACAGTCATCAAAGATGGTGGAGAATTGTGTCCTTTTTTTTTATGTATATGGGTTTATGTGTTCTAGCAGTCCTGGCCATGCTGTTTTGTCCAGAGACTTGGAAATTGGCTTCGATACTTCACTAGATCCCTTGTAGAGAAATCTTTTTTGATTTTTGGAAAAAAAGTTTTTTTGACCTTTTTGGGAGGCCTTATTCAGACAAATTTATGAATAACATCTAGATTCTCCAAAATCTAGATGTTTCTTGATGTTTTTTTCACTCTATTTTAGATGTATTTCTAGGTGTGTTGTTTTTTTCACTCTATTTTAGATGTATTTCTAGATGTGTTGTTTTTTTTACTCTATTTTAGATGTTTTCCAGTGGAAAACGCCAGTGATGTCATGAATAGAATTTGTTTCAGTGATTCAATAAAAGGCAAGAGAAGTAACTAATTCATTGACTTCCCCTCCTTCCAATTTCGTAATTGAACATATACTTACCCCAACTGTTATGCACATAACTGTTATCGTTGTTGCTATTTTTAATCATCCCCAACACAGCATGTTGCCAAAAGACGTTGATCACGTGACGGTTTCTGTTTAGTGACTAATTAGATCTGTCATTATTACAATTATTCTAAAACAATTTTTGCTTCATCTTATTGTTGCTTTTTATCACAACTCTTTGGGTTGATACATTTTTTGACCAATAAAGCAAGCTGCATGAAATTAGAATTAAAGAATTAGCTTTCACCGAGACCAAAATTTGCTTCCCGTATCTTGGGAGCCAGTCTTGAAGGATATCACCTCAAGTTTTTGATTCACAGACTGCATGTAACCTCTGTCGAACTCTTCAATGAATAAGTTTTTTTTTTTTAAAATAGAACTTTTTCATGAATTGAATTAAAGAAAAAGAAAAATTACCAAAAAATTCAAGGGAAGTAACTTTTATCAAAAGTTGCTCTCTTGAATTAGTTTTTGAATTTCCAGGGATGAATTTAAGAGTTAACCAATTCAACCATAGAAGCTTGGTAATGTTTAGGAAAAAGACTCAACAATTTTCCTAATCAAGACCAGTCAACTCAAAAAGTATTTTTGTGCTAGTTTGACTGTGAAAAAGCACGAAAAAGCTCTGACAAAACACACCATTAAGGGGCCAAAAGTGGTCAAAAACATGCCAAAATGTTTAAGCACACCAGTGCTGAGTTTTTTCAATTGAGATATATTTTTATATTGATTTTTTCCCTGCATTTATATACTCACTGACGTTTATCCATGCAATATCTCCCAAAATTCTCAATGAATTCCAATGAAATTTTGTGGAAGGGTGGGCCATGGGCTAAGGAAAAATAGATTAAATTTTGAGGTGGATCTATGAATTTTTTTTCAGTTACCACCCCTGCCTCGTAGCTATATCGAATCACTATAACCCCACAAATGATCCACTACGTAAGCAGCCCAGAAAGATTCAGATTGGTGTCTTTCTGCTATCTGTGTGTGTGTGTGTGTGTGTGTGCGTGCATGTGTGTGTATGTCTGTGCATGTGTGTGGGTGGGTGTGTGTGTATGTGTGTTTGTGTTTGTGCTTGTGTGTGTATGACTCTCTGGGTGCTCCTGGTCATATGGGTCTTAGGGCTACAGCATTGCTCTACTATTGAGAATTTGCACTACTGGGACTCCATCTAAAAACATTTTTTTGTTTTTGTTATTCAAAAAAGTGCTTTTTTATGTCTCTATGTCTATTTTGGACCAATAATATCCAAATCTTGTGCTGATATATTTTTTTTTTAAAATTCCATTGGGGGGGGGGATAATTTTTCAAGAAGATTAGTTCTGATACATATGCAGGCTACGGTCATTCATTTGTTTGAGGTATGGATATTCAAACTGATTTTTATTCAGTTTATAGTGACAATGCCTTTGACTAGTGTTTATTTGTTCCTACAACCTAATTTAATCGTGCAAAGTTTAAAAGCTTCAAATTACAGTCTCATGCCAATGAATATGTTCCTGACGCTCATAGCTCAGATTTCATCTTATGACATTCCACCAAAATGTCCACTGAGTATTCTTTCTTAGGCACCAAGTCTGCAGATTCTACAATATTTTATGAAAATGTATTACTCTATCCTGAAAGACTCAAATATGATACTCTGACGGAAAATAAAATTACAACTCCCTTAATAAGTTCAAATAGTGTTTTGAGTGTTAAAACCTCTTGTTGTTTGTGCTGTTCACACCATGTTTTGGCTGATTCGTTCTACGGCATTCTCCAGATGCATTATCCGAATGTGATGGTGGTAAACAGATTTTTCCAATGGCAGCCAGGCTACAATGTAAGATTTGGATAATATCAATTTCTTTCTCTTTCTTTGTTAGGCTTAGATTTTCATGCCTTATCCCTGTTGAGTAATGGCAGCCACATCAGGTTGAACTCAGTACATTCAGTTGACATCCTAATATGGGCTACCTCCTTGATTCTCCTCAGTTTCCAACAGCATTCCCTCAATATGATGTAAAATTTTTCCCAAAGAGGAAAGTGTTTGTCTTTTTCTCTCTAGATATGATCAGCCATACCATATTTTTCTATTGCACCTTTGACTGTGACTTTTTTGTACTCGTCGAAGTTGAACTTTGAGAGGCCTGCTAGTTTCCCCAGTATAGGCTTATCCATATTCATACGGAATACAGTAAATACAGTTACTGGTCAAATTTTTCTCTTATGGAGGACTCATTTTAGCAAGAAAATTTTGAAGGGTGTTAGAACTACTAAAAATGACCCGTTAGTACATCTGGAGAAGGCTTTAAAATAAAATGGCCTAAACATTGTGTTAACAATACGAACAGCTAGAAGGAGTTCAATTGTCGGCAAAACTCTTTGAATGTTAATGACCCTCCTCAAAACTATAGACACAACCCTGAATATGTGTTTCAATTCATCTAAAATTAAACATACTGGTAATATAGTTGGATTACAATAAACAAAAACATATACGGATCCATAGTTGCACATATTTCAAAATTAAGGGTGTACCAACAATATACAGCCCCGATAATAATACTCCTCAGGTATTAACACAAATCTAAGTGGTGCTCTGGTATGAGTGTTACTACATCATAAGATGGCCGAAGACTTTGCAACTTTTACCTGAATATCTATGACCTCCTACGATGAATATACTGTAACCCAGGTCAAAATAGGTATGATCCTTCAGAGTCTTGCAATTTTATTTTCTGTCATTGTGTATTAGAAACCCTCAACCAAAACTGTAAATATCAACTTGGGTTTCTTTAGATTTTAGGTAGGTCTGGCTGGCTGGCTGGTTGGTTGGCTTGCTGGCTGGCTGGCTATGTTTGCGTTATACATACAAGCCACAACAACAGTACTAGAGGGCTGAGAATTTCAACATTCCCTCCGTTTTATATCCAGGAAAAAATAGATTCTTTGTTTTTTGAAAATCCCCCCCATAAGCTTTTTGTTGAGGCTCAATTTACAATGTAAGTTTATGCTAAATTGACATCTTAGTTTGTGTCTGGCAGCATTCACACTTGTTTTGTTTGGAAATTCAGACTTTCTAGTGATCTAACAAAAGGTGAGAGAAGTAGATCAATCCTTTCACAATTTTTAATTTATCACCCCCAACATGGTATGCTGCCAAAAGATGTTATTCATGTGATAGTTTCTATTGAGTGACCAACCAGAGCTGTGATAATATATATCTAATACCTTTTCTCTATTGTTTTTTTCTACAATTATAATTTTCATGGTATTACATTATTGCAATGTATCATTTTATTGCAATTCATAACCAAAGGTATGATAACCCTATAATAAGTATATTGCAAACAAAATTATAATTGAAATGATCTCATATCATTTGTTTGGACAAAAAGTTTGTTCTGGTTTTATCATTAGATGGCATCAAGAGGATTGTTTTTGATTGTATCGTGACAGCTGTCATATCAGTGTGCATTTTTATTGGGTTGGCCATAAAGTTTATTTTGCTTTCATTATTAGATGGCATTTGGAGCATTTAGTTTCAATTAACCTTATTAAAAAAAAATTACATTCGATAGTACTGTGACAGCTGTCATATCAGCACATAGTTTTGTTTTTTTTTAAATGTCAAAATTTCCAATTTCTTGTTTATCGATTCTAAAATTGAAAATGGGGAAAAACCAGCAATATTTTCAACGTATACGATTATCTGTTTAAGATAAGATAAAAATGCAACTAAAACACAAAAAAAATACTGATATACAAAGGGAAATTATGAATCACAGTATATATTTATTTTGGAGATTACATAAGTTACATTGACAGATATTGGGAAATGGGTGACTTGAGTGATACAAAAGAAAAATCTATCGAGAAAGTTTTTTAATGTTTAGTGTTCAAAGCCGTAAAGCTTCCTAGACTATACATATAGATATGCTCATTTTTATCATTTAAATTTAGCATAAACTTACATTGTAAATTGAACCCTCCACTGGAAACTTGGAGAGGGAGATTAAGAAAATCAAAAGATGTGGAATGTTTTCACATTTTTGTGCATCCATAGCATACAGGACACCCAAGATACAAAGCACCATACACCACTGATGACATCATGGTTTACATGACAAGTTTGTAACACACATTGTAAGGGATGAAAATGTCTTTCCAGAAATTAAGACTGACTTTTTGCCTGAATTATCGATCTCATCTGATTAAGAGAAAACTACTTTGTTAACAGGAAGATCTCAGTCATGTTTTAACTGGTTTAAGCTGTCGACAATAATTTTAAGCCTGGAGCCATTTTTTTTTTTTCTGTGAGCAAAAAAGTATGGAAGAATTGAATAATTAAGTCCCATATGGTGGCTTAATTTGTCAAGGAAAAAAATCAAAATTTTAGTAAAAAGAATTAATAATCTCAGTAATTGAATCATACCATTTTGTAGAAATTCTGCAAATGAAATAATACAATAATTGATAATCAATAATGATAAATTTATTACTAAACAATGATAAGAGAAATGAATCTAGATTCTCAATGCTTTTTACAGACAGATTTTATCACAAGTGGGAGTTATAAAGATAACTGCACTAAATCTTTATAATGACCCACCACACACACACACACACACACACACAGACACACACACACACACACATCTTATATATAAGTGAGAAGTGTCTTTGTATCTGATTGTCTGTCATGCTATAAAAATCACCTAAACATTGGCACAGCATAACCAAATTTGCCATGGATACTCAAGAGATCAAGGGGAAAGTTTTGAATAAAAGAGTTCTGAGAAAATTTTTTTTTAAGGGTTTCAGACGGACAGTTCTTTTTTACCATGTAACTTTGATGCCAAAGTAGACCCTGACTTTCCACCTAATATACATACCTTCTTATTATATGTTTATAGCTATAAGTAAAATAGCAGGTAATACTGTATATGATAATATGAATAACAAGAAGCTGATTTGATTTCCTTGATATAAAAACATTTAAGATATTATACACAACATGCAGAAGACCCCAATTAGGATATGCTGTGCAAACATGATCCTCTCATGGCAAAAAAAATATAAAGGAATTGGAAAACATCGAGAGAAGAGCAACAAAACTTGTCCATAAAAACTAAAAAGCCTTCCCTATGAATAAAGACTAGAAACATTAAAACTAACAACACTGAAAGAAAGGAGAATTAGAGATGACATAATGCAAACATTTGAAATAATAAAAGGCATCAACAATATCCCTGCTGAAAAAAATACCTCTGAAATGAATGAAAAAAAAAAAATATATATATATATATATATACATATATATATATGAAGAACATTGTAGAAAAAATTCAAGATGGCGCTTCTTCTCACAGAGTTGTCAACAATTGGAACAAATCAATGAATCAAGATCCATAAATAACAGAAGCTAAAAGAGCGAACAGCTTTAAAAATGAATACAGCTATTACATAACCTACGAAAAAAAACAACGAAAAAGTTTCTTAGAAAGATAAATAAAACTCTCCAACAGAAAGCAAGATACAAGCACATATTTGTGCAAAATCTTTTACTTATTATATATCTTATCTTATCTTATCTTATCTTTAGCTTGCTTACAAAATTATAACAATAGTCCAAGTTGAAGTTGATTTTGCTTTTCCCTGTGTAACAAGAAAAACCCTCACCAAATTTAGGGGAGTAAACTCTGCACTGATGGTCTACCATGTCACATAAAAATTAACATTTCCCTACTGTGATTTGAAATCACAACCATGTCATTGGGAGGAGGCTCTCTTAACAACAGAGCAAGACTGACAAGTTTTATATATCTACAAATTTATCTATTGACTATTTTTCATTTTTGATGACATCCTTAGCATCACGGTAATAACAAATATATATATTCATTTTTCTTTTCAGCAAACGTACTACTTTATTCAATTTTTTTATTGGTGATATTTCAGCCTTGATGGTCAATGCTGTTTTCAATTTGAATTAGGAACTTTACAAAATTTCTTGTAAAGAATTGTTTTGTCATTCTCATGACGCAATCGTTTAGTCATTCCTCTCATGAGCGGAATCCAAGATTGAATCAAGATGACGAGGATTTGGTAACAACACACTTATGTAAGTAAAATCTATTTTGATAATGGACAGTTTGATTATTACGTTTCTCAGTCCATAACAATGGACTCTTCCACTTTAAGGTAACGATTTTGTCGATAGCATTTGAAAAATGGACACTTCCATTAAGACAAGCTTGGCAGTTTCTTTTCTAAAAATATCATCTTATTGGAATTCAAATATATCCGAGAATGTGACCAGACTTTTGCACTAATCAAGAGAGATATTGGACCACTCTTCTTCACCTATTTTCTCCAGAACTCCCTAATTAGGGGGTTGGCATTTTCCGATGCGAATCATTAATTCCTGCCACAAAGTAGAAACCGTCAACCAAAACTGTCACCAAAACTATCATCATAGGTTTCTTCAGTTTTCAAGTTGGTTCGGCTGGCTAGCTGCTTCCTGGTGTACATAGGTTTGAGTCTTGTATGACTCTCATTGTCTTTATTCATTTACTGTTTGATTTGCTACTTGATTGCCAGTGACAGATGAAATATGTTTCCAAATAAATCGTCTCTTCAAATATAATATTCTGTTGGATATAAACTGTCCAATCAAATGATATATACAAAAGGAGCTATGTTAGAATAACTGTTTTGTTTTTAAATCCCCAAAACTGTTATATGGTAAAAAAACTGAGAAAAATTCATATAGAGCTATGATATCCAATTCTGAATAAAACATAAACCTTTTGAAAATCTAATATCAACTGCATTAGCTGATATTTGGAAATAATTACCTGAAATGATGTAGATTTAAGAAATTTTTTTAACATCTTCGATGTCTGAAGCTGTAAAGCTTTTCAACCTTTCCTAGATATTTTGACGTCGGAAAAACTTTACAATTATCAATAATAGCAAAATAAAACCATCCAATTTTGTTTCAATTCATACAGATCCTATCTAGGTACAATACACAGTAGACATATATCCTTGATATCTACGTACATTACATTCCTATACATGTGTATGTTTGTGTGTGTGAAAGTATGTGCATTTGTAGGTGGGGGTGTGGTTATTTCCTTTCTAACTCACTTCTTTGGTATTTTAAACATTATGAAGACTATATTATATACAAATACTTTCCATACCGACTGCTGACCAATAACAACTCCTAATCTTGAATGAAATAGAAAAAAAATGTTTTCATTCTTTGCTAGCATTTCTAATTTTTTTTAAGTATTTCTCTCTTCAGGATTTTTAACAGAATAAACATCTATTCAACAGGTCTGGCTTGTCACGTAATTATGAAAAAAAAACCAGACACTTTAATCAGCAATGAATTCCCTTGCATTACCATTCAATTTTTTGAGTGCTGAGGATGATCAATTAAAAGATTGAAAAAAAAGGGTGATCAATGAATGAGTTATTTTTCTTGCTTTTCGTTCATGCAGTGATCACTAAAATTCTGAATTATCAAAAAAAACAAGTGTGAACAGTGCTGGACACAAATTAAGGGACTATTTTATCATAAGCTTACATTGTAAATTACCCCCCACTCAAAAAACTTATACGGGGATTTAAAAAAAAAAATATTTTTTTCTGTACTGTCAAGGGGCAAATGTTTAAAGTTTCAGCCCCCCAGCTTCAATGGTGCGGCCGGTATGCAAGATAGATAGATAGATAGATAGATAGATAGATAGATGGATTGATAAACTTGCCATCACAGTCAATAATTGAATAACCATAGCATCAAAATTAGAAGTTATGTAAAAAAAAAAATCCATTGTAGAATAAATACGGTCTTATTAAATTCTATTTATGACACAGGCAAACATCTAGAATTGAGTGAAAAAACGTCTAGAAACATCTAGATTCTTGAGAATTTAGATATTAATAATAAACCCATCGAAATGAGGTCCCAAAAAAGGTCAAAAAAGCTTTTTTTTCAACAATCAAATTTTCTTTCAGAAGGGTTCTAGTGGAGTATTGATGCCAATTTTCAAGTCTCTGGACAAAATGGTATGGCCATGAGCACTGGAACACACAAACACAGAAACACATCCACATATAAAAAGGGATAGAACCCTTCATTGCTACAGTTGTTCAATAGCCAGCCAGCCAACCAGACCCACTTAAAAACTGAAGAAACATATGTTGCCAGTTTGGTGACAGTTTTGGTTGATATTTTTTAAAAGAAACCTAATATGTTGATGTTGACAATTTTGATTGATGCTTTTGGTTGACGATTTTAATAAACATCTATTCAACATAGTGTAGAGGACAGAGAACTCTCTTTTTTTTTTCTTTCTCCATTGTCTTCATCGGATGTTGTTTTCATCAGATGTTGTTTTTATCAGATGTTGCTTTTATCGGATGTTGCTTTCATTGGATGTTGCTTTCATCGGATGTTGCTTTCATTGGATGTTGCTTTCATTGGATGTTGCTTTCATTGGATGTTGTTTTCATCAGATGTTGTTTTTATCAGATGTTGCTTTCATCGGATGTTGCTTTCAGTGGATGTTGCTTTCATAAGATGTTGCTTTCATTGGATGTTTTTTTCATTGGATGTTGCTTTCATCGGATGTTGTTTTCATCAGATGTTGTTTTTATCAGATGTTGCTTTCATCGGATGTTGCTTTCATTGGATGTTGTTTTCATCAGTTGATTGGAAAAGAAGGTTTATTCTCTTATCTGAATCCATAGTCATTTTTTCTTCTTTATTTTTATTTTCGCCTCTTTTTAGATGTGTCCACACATCTCAATAAGACACTTTTCACTCAGTCAGTCTGTCTGTCAGTTGGTTCCTATCGCATTCATCAACCGACTGTGGAAGGAAGAAAGAGGTTTGATGTTATTAATAGGTCTGACGACATTAAAAGAACATCTTCTCCAATCAATTTTTATTTTACCAGTTTCCATGATATCATAATAGAATGAATGAGGTCCACATTTCTTTATTTGAAAAAAAGACAAAAATGCCTCTGAAAATGCCAAAAATTGTGGAAGATAACACAGAATATTTCTATATCACAATATTTTACGAGTATGAAAATCAATTAACTCAAAGGAACTCCATTTGCTCTTCTTTCTCCTCTTGCTACTACTATCATAGATGGTGGATGCATCATTGAACTTATGGATCTTGTGTTTTTTCTTCCTTTTGTCAGTAAAATTTTTGATAATAGATGTTTAAAATACAATGATGAAAAGTGAAAATTTAACCATATAATGAGCTTATATGCAAGTCTTGGTGTTTATTCATTTGTTTGTTTGTTTTCACTCAAATGGAATGATCTCATTGGTTGATTTGCATTCCTATTATGACATGATAATAAAAAGTAGGTATAGAAACTCTTAAAACTTCATGTCTGATCATCACACATTGAAACAGCTTGAGTTGAGACTTAGAAAAAAACTAAAATTAGGATACTTGACTTATCAAAAATAAATCACTTAATAAAATAATTTTAGGCTACTTGATGTAGATCCATACAGAAATAATCCTGTCATTTCTGACGGATATATTCTAGTGAACCATAATGGACTATCAGGAACTGTAACCTTCTTTTCTTTTTTTCAACTGTTAGGTGAAAAATTTTCTTTTAAATCAATCATCCAAAACCAGCAGCACACAGTTAGCCATTAGGTAGTCATTCATAGTAACTGGCAAAATACAAATGAGCCTTGATTTGCTGGAAATATGAATACAAAGGGTTGGGGGTAGATTTTTTTTTTTATTGATATCTAGTAAATGTACAGATGTTTCGTAATAGTAAAAAAAATTGTTTGCCGCTAAAAAAAAGGAAAAGACTAGCACTCCAAGGAAAATTATGAAACACAACCACCCATATATGCCTCTTTTCACCTTGTAAATTAAGTAACTATGAACGGTTCGGGTTGGGCAAAGTCCCGATTCATAGACACATATAAGTTCTCATACGGTCTGGTATGAGTTGGTTGTTTTGCTTTCAAGCAAAGCAGGGCTTCAACGGCTTACAACAAACTCTTTATGATCCTTGTCAATTATTTAAGCTACAGGGAAATTGTTTATCAGAATCCTTGGCAACTAATTTCACCTGAAGATAGACTCCAATATCTAGCACTCTATATTCATAAAAATCAGGATGCTGACACATATCTGCAATATTTTCAGCATAAGAGTTCCCAATAGTCGTATATGGAGCTAGAACATGGAACCCAAGCAAACTGAGAACCATGCAACGTGCACATGAGAAAATCATGCTCAACATCACATAGAGAGATCACAAAACAGCACAGTATATTAGAGAAAAACAGGAGTCGAAGCTCTCATAGAATCTATTAGAAAACTCAAATGGCAATGGGCTGGTCATGTTGCAAGAATGGCAGAGAACCAATGGACATCCTGACTCACGGTGTGGATCCATAGAGATCATTCACATAATATACAATGGCTTGACGCAATAGATAAGTTCAGAAAGTATTGGCTCTGCGACGTCCATTATAGATAGGTGTGGCGAATTTTGAGTAAGGTCTACGTCCAACAACGGATGCTAAAAAGCTGCTGCTGCTGCTGCTGCTGCTGCTGATGATGATGATGATGATGATGATGATGATGATGAAAGCTGTCTTCATCGTCCGGGTGACTGTCATCGGCATATGTGGTTTCTTGCACGATATTCTTTCATATCTTCATTGCTCCTTTCTCCTTTCTGGTCTACTTGTTTGACTTTTCAATCGACAGTTCAAGCAAGAGTTGCTCCTTCGACGTACAGCATTCATAAATTGGATCAATGTTTTCTAAGGAATCAGCAGAAACATCTCTCAGAGATTTCCCTTTCCCAATCACTTCTCTTACACATTCAACCAAAGCACCATCACGCGTTGCACAATAGGACTTGCGTTGATATTTTGTAACCATTACCTGAAAGAAGTCTTACACCCGATGTCCCCATAATTAGGTTTACTAAAAGACAAAATTAACAAAATTCCAGTATAACATATCTTTCAGTGATAACTATTGTAGCTTCACTGAGATGGCTGAATATCGATTAGCTTTACGAAAATCCCAACAAACCAAAGTAGTCCAACCTTATCCCGAACTCTGTGGTCCAACGTAACCCCCAGCAACATTCCAGCATCCCATGCAAAATACACATGACAAAGTGTAAACACAATAAAGTAACAGACATATTGGTGCAACTCAAGACAGATTAAGACATAATAAGTAGATAGTTTAGATTCTCGATACTTGAGGAAAAATTACGCCGTAAGTGAAAATTACAAAATCTACTTTAGAAACCTCAAATTACAAAACTTATCGTCGAAAACTTGCAGATTCTTCAAGACTAATGGTAATATTTTGTCAAAGAGCTTGCTAAAAGTGTTTCTATCATTATTCGGACCATCCTCATCTTGGTTGTTTTTCATACAACGTTTCGGCCGTTGTACTCTACGGCCCTCCACAGGTATCATCTGGTAGGTGTGAGGAAGTAACGAACCAAACCCTTCATTCAACCGACGGGGGTATATTGACCACACTCCCCTCTTAGCATTAGTAGTATTATTTAGACAACATTACTGCAAGTAATCTGATGGTTCTAGGTTCAATCCCAGTGTGAGACAATAATGATACTACTAATGCTAAGAGGGGGTGCGGTCAATATACACCCGTCGGTTAAATAAAGGGTTCGGTTCGTTACCTCCCCACATCTTCCAGATGATACCTGATGAAGGCCGTAGAGTACGACGGCCGAAGCGTTATATGAAAAACAACCAAGGTGAGGATACTCCGAATAATGATAGAAATAATAATAATGCCTCATCTCAAAAATTTAGAGATATGCTTGCTAAAAGTGGTTTCTTCAAAAGGGGGCGAGGAATAATTGCTGCTGTGGTAGCAAAGGGAAAATTGATGGTCCAATGTACCCACGGGTTATGTGTGCCCTACTCCAACCTACCTCTGATCACCAAGAATGGTGTACAGCATCAGGCTTCCCAGTAGTCATCTATTCTAGTCTTTCTTGATAGACTCTAGGCAAGAGAAACCGTGTCTGAATTACTCACCTGTGGACCAACCGCAGTAAGTTCCCCATGTGATGTTTAATGCGATTCTCACCTGTGTATGTTACGTGGTTCTCAATTAAAGGGCCAATCTTTTGGTTAGATTCCATTTTTCAAATTCGATAATGACTGTCAGAGGATGAATTGGTTGTAGACGATTATTTCTAGTACTAATGGAATTTTCTAGTTTTTGAAGGGTGAGCTTGCTATACGGAAAGCTTGTCAACCCAGGGTACTTCTTCAATTGATTTCTTCTTTTTTAAACCTGAGATTCTCAATTCAGGGCCTTAAGCATTTAGGCTATACTATAAAAGACTCACTTACTGTGAACAGGTTACGTAGCGAGGACGGAGTACTATCGTCTCTCAAAGTCCCCCCCTCTTCGGAGAAGTAGCTTCCGTTCGACAGAGCAGCAAGGTTACGAAGAAGAGAGCGTTCCCAGATCGCTAAAATTATCTTATCTCTATCCACCTGTTTTATGCTAAGCATAAAATCCTTACGAGCTCCCCTAGGGCACGTTTTGCTCATGAATGAAAAAGATAAGGCACAGACGCTAAGAGCGGGGCCTCTGAGAAGGGACGTAGCGTGCGCATCCCCGGGGCCAGGAGGGTCTGGGAGTTTCTTGAGTAGAGCTACCGTAGCAGATGAATACTATAATTTTTCTAAGAGAAAGATTACATCAAGTCTTTTTTCCCCTATCTTTCTTCTTAGTAGTAGCATAAATAAAGTAATCTCTTACAAGTTCAAGGCTTTTTTTCTGGGATATCGATTTCTTCTCATAAAACTTATGGCCATACTTATATAAACTTATGGATAAAGAAACCGGAGAAAAAACCTCAGACATGTAAAAGATTATTATCGTCAAAATATTTGTATTATCATTAAGAAGAAAGATTGGCTGGATGATATAATCCTTCTCTGAGAAAAAAAGAAGAATTACAGGAATTAACAGCGAAAGAAATTGTCCATCTGCTAAATTTTAAAAAGACGTAAACTTCGCATTCGAAGATTTTCTAAAAATTTCAAAGAAAATGTTATTTTCGTATAATTACAGTGCATCGAAAATATAAAAATCACCAGGGTTAAAAAAAAATCTCTCGGTAGTTAGATAAATTAAATTTATCAATTCAGAGATATCCGATGTGTTAATATGAAATACTGTAGAAGAATTAAGAAATAATATCTATGGTTTAAAAAAAAAAAACAATTCGGCAATTTCCAACATTTTTACACAAAATCGTTGACAAAATTAGATTTAGTACTTTTCACAGAGAACCTACACGACCTCCAACTAATGATAAATGAACTAAATGAAGAGAGCAAGAAAGTCGGCCAACACATGAACTTAAGCAAGACGAAAATCCGGTGCAACAACCACATCGGAGATAAAAACATCAAAATCGAGGACACAGAACTGGAGAAAGTAGATACCTACATCTACCTAGGACAACGAATCTCCATGAGACCCTCAGAAGAAGAAGAAATCCAGCGAAGAATCACAGTAGGATGGCAAGCCTTTGGCAGAGTAATCTTAAAAATCAGAAGATCCCATCAATCCTAAAAAGAAGTGTATATAACCAATACATCCTACCAATAGTCACTTATGGAGCTGAAACATGAAACCTAACCAAGAGACAGATCCGCTGATTGAGAACCATGCAACGCGCACATGAAAGAATTATGCTCAACCTCACATGGAGATACCACAGGACAGCACAGTACACCCGGGAAAAGACAAGAGTCAGGGGCATCATAGAATCCATTAAAAATCTCAAATGGCAGTGGGCTGGCCATGTTGCAAGAATGGCGGACAACCGATGGACATCGCGACTCACGACATGGATCCCCCGAGATCACATGCGGAACCGAGGCCGGCAGAATATTAGATGGAGAGACGAGCTAGACGGATTCAGAAAGAACTGGCTCCGCGACGCCCATGATAGAGAAGTGTGGCGAATTCTGGGGAAGGTCTATGTCCAACGACGGACGTTAAAAGAATGATGATGATGATGATGATGATGATGATGATGATGATGATGATGGTTTCGACAATATTGGTGTCGACAATCTTAGTTTAGACAATCTATATGTCGACAACTTAGGTGTCGACAATCTGGTCTTGGACAGTTTGAGTTTACCAAACTGCTCATGATCCCCGGAGGGTTTCTTGGGTCGAGTTATCGTAGCAGATGGTAAAAAGATCTCTAGAGAACAATGGCGTGTATATGTATGTATGTATGAGTTGAGTGGGCCCGGAAGCAGCTTTGCGCGTCCTTATGCAACCCCCAAGAACAAGCAAATTCCATTAGTCTGAAAAAGAAGAGTTTGCGACCTATGCTTCCTCGTGATAGTCACCTTTGGAACTGAAACATGGAACCCAAACCAATTATTGAAAATAAATTGAAAACATGGAACCTAATCGAGAGACTGGCCCTCAAACTGAGAACCATACAACATGCATCTGAAAGGATCGTGCTCAACCTCATATAGAGAGATCGCAAGACAATATCTCAAGAGGAAAACAGGAGTCCGAGAAATCATAGAATCAATTAGAAAACTCAAATGGCAATGGGCTGGTTATATTGTAAGAGGGGCAGACAATCGATGGACATCACGACTTACAACATGGATCCCCAGAGATCATATGCGAAACGGACACCGGCAGAATACAAGATGGAGAAACGAACTAGACAAATTCAGAAAGTATTGGCTCCGTCGCAGATAGAGAGGTGTGGCGTATACTGGAGGACGGACGTTCAAAGAATGATGATGATGATGATGATGATGAATACTTTTGAACCATTCAATTTCCAAAGATTACTATCAGTATATATAGTCGCCCTATTCTATCAGTAATGCTTGCAATAGTTCCTGACCACTGACAATCCCTGATTTTCGGTGCATATTGTAAAATTTGGCGAATCCTCGAGAAGGCTTTTCCCCTCGACGGACGACAAAAGACTAATGATGATGATAATGATGATGATACAATTCCTTCCGTAGGCCCTGACTCACATTCACACCTCAAAGCTAAAGCAGCTTGAGGTCTTTTTCGCACTTTCATAAAATGGGACGTACTTGTTGACTGTTTCTTTTCAACTTCCCGCCATCTTTCTTTCTAAAAAAATTCGAATAATACCATTAACACGTACATTCAATCGAATGCAGACTTCCAAACAACATGCATATTTTTGTTTGTAAACAAATGATAAAAGTGTAACGAATGAAGATGAAAGGAATCGACTTCTGTAAACTTTATTTGTGTATGGATGCCAATGCATGGTGTGCCGCCTGTCTGATTTTGCACACCAGATTTTTGGCGCCCAAAGCTGTCGGTAACCGTGTTGTCTGATTCAGTGGAAAAAAAAGTTGAAATCGATACAAGTAACTACAATGGAAAACGTTGCGGATTCATACAAAGAATTCGTCGATAAAAGGCAACGTTGTGTCTCTCTAAGCCCGTAAGCTAGATTAACATTTCTTTCTTTCTTTCTTTTTACGCTACAGCCACGTTAAAAGCTGACGCATTTTCCCCTCTTTTGCGAATTATTGAAAATTTCAATAAGGTGTGTTTGGGTACCGAGGAGTTGCTTTGGATTTGGGGTCCCGGCGGAGCTTGGCCCGTCGAGGGGCCCCCTCCAATATTTTAGCGATATTTGTCAGTGGAAATGCAGTAAATGTACTGTAGCCACTGCTTGGGTAGCAATCCTATATTAGTACATTTTTGAGTAAAAGCTTCAGACAGGTACCTGCAACACGGGCAGTCGTCCAGGGCGCCACGTGCGTTGGAGCCGAGCTAGCAATTGATACAGGCATTCCTGGTATCAGCAAGCATTTCGAGTGGAATGTTTACACAACAATCTCTGATTCTTGCCTCGAGTTCGTAAAGGTCTAAACTTTGGCCATGATGGAGCCCCTGAAAGAGAAATTGCTAATCCTAATCCTTGTAATGCTACGATTTTGACCGTTAGTTCTAACGTTAGGGTCAAATAAAAAAAAAATCACTAAGTGATAAAGGGAGATCATTTCGAATCAGAGTTTCAATACAATATCACACAATTTATCATTCTGTCGGATCATATATCCATTTCTTAATAACATAATCGTCACGCTGAAAGAAACAAATAGGACAGAAATAGACCGTGAATAGATAAGATGAGAATTTTGAGTTGAAACAATTAGCAGAGTCTTTGCATTACCGGAAGCTGTTTAGCTCAATGGTGAGAGCAACGCTACGTTGGAGCAGCAACTCTATTGGTCGCTGGCTCAATTCCTGCAGCAGCCCCATTTTCTTTAATTGTTTATTCTATTCATGTTGTCTAGTTCAAATGATGCATCCACTACGTAATAATGGGAGATCATTTCATAGATGAGTTTCAATATAATATAACACAATTTATAATCATAATTGTGTGTATATATATATATATATATATATATATATATATATATATATATATATATATATATATATATATATACTGCTGACTGAAATTATTGCCATGGTCTGATTATAAAAAATCATTGGAAATAATTACAATAATAATTGATTAGTAAAGATTTCTAGGAAAACAGAGGTAGCTATAGGTATGAGGTTAATAAACATCATCATCATCAGTTTTTTAACGTCCGTCATTGGACATAGACCTTCCCCTGGATTCGCCACAATTCTCTATCATGGGCGTCGCAGAGCCAGTATTTTCTAAATTTATCTAGTTCATCTTTCCATTTTGTATTCTGTCGGCTTCGGTTTCTCGTGTGATCTCTGGGGATCCATGTTGTGAGTCGTGATGTAAGCAATAGGGAAAAAATTGTATTTTCAAAATTAATGATACGAGAAAAATAATAGTCAATTGATTGTACATCCTTTTTGAGCTATAACTTTTTCTAATCTTTTTCGGTGACATTTTCCCAAATTAGCACTGACATATACAGAGATATTTTGCTACACTTCAAGTGCATAATCTTCAAGTTGTTGCTAATTTTCTGGTTTTATTTTTTGCTCTTACACGTCTTTCCAATTCATCCCATTAGTTTTTAATCGGATCCAAGGTAAAGCTTTTCTATTCTTAACCAGGAAAAATTTCTGGGCTAATCTAGAAGTATGTTTTGAATCATAGTCATACATAAAGCTTCATCCAAGCTTCGATTTCAGATTACTATCAGGCGCTTTCGAGTTATCATCAAATACTTCACAGCAAACCTCTCTTTTCATTACACCATCGACTCTCACCAAGCCCCCTGTTCCTTTTGCAGAAATACCCCGAAAGTACCACACCCACTCTTCCATGTTTTCTTGTAGGGATGATGTTCTTTTGATTGAAAGCCTCACCTTGACGTCTCTTCACGATTTTTTTTGCCATTACGTGCCAAAAATTCTAGTTTTGTCTCATTTGACCATAATATATCATCCTAGAATGAGGTAGGCTTATCAATATGTCCATTTGCAAATCATAGACGAGATTTCAAAAGACCAGCCTTTAAAAAAATAGTTCTCACGAGGTCGGTATGCTCGTAGGACTGCTCTGTGCAGGGCTCTATTAGTAGTATTTCTTGTTACTCTCACCCTAGCGGCTTACAAATTATTCCTGGGGTCCTTTGTTGTGATATTTGGATTATTTTCAACGGTTCTTAAAAGGTTCTGCTCTGGCCGACAGTGACACCTTCATTCGCAACGGTATTTTCTCCTTTGAATTTTAGAATGTTTTTATGATGTGAATTATATATATATATATATATATATATATATATATATATATATATATATATATATATATATATATGTATGTATATGTATATATATATATATGTGTGTGTGTGTGTAAGTATATATATATATATATATATATATAGTAAAATGTGGATTCACTACACAAACTAGCTCATGTTTCTGTGCTCTCCAGGACTCATCAGGCGAATTTGCCTGATGAGGCCCGAAGAGGGCAGAAACATGAGCTAGTTTGTGTAACGAATCTACATTCTACTATTTATTTCCAGATCTACTCTAAAACAGCTTAACTTCATTAGTAAGAAGTTGTATGTATCGAGCACTCTATGAAATAAATCTATTACATATCAGAAGTGGCTTTATATTATTGATATATTAATATATTATGTTATACTTCTAGCCCGATTTGCACCTCACACACACACACACACACACATATATATATATATATATATATATAGTAATGTATACCATCAATACTGCTGTAATGGAGTTCGATCTTCACTAGATACCCTATCTAAATACCATTTTCCAGACTGAGCCGAGATTACTGTACAACAATCTATGCACGGCCAAATCTCATTGGGAACACCAGTTCTCGTAAGATCACCGAAATTACACGACATCGAACCTGGTCATTACCCACATAGGTGACTGCCTGGGAATACCAGGTGCCGTATACAACAACAAGATTGTTCTGCAGCCGTCTCAGCCTTGGCTCTGCCACTGATCAATAGAGCATACTGCTAAGCTGTGAATTTCGCCCGAATTGTGTACCCGGCCCCTTCCTTACGCACACGCTGCTCCGTGGAGGACACATATCAGAATGCTCTCCTACGAGCCACCATTTTCGTTTTGTGTGCCAGCGACAATAAACTATCTGCTCTGATCTTCTCATCTTGGTTGTTACAGTCATGTTGTAACTATAACACAACATATCTTCGGTCTTTTTCAGGTGACTGTCTTTTCTATAACCTTCTAAAAATTTCGAACTGAAACCATTATTTATTCCACTGAGTAGATTGTCCTTATTAGTCTACCAGAGAGTGGAAGTTATCATTTTTTTTGCGGTTAGAATCTTGGCAATCAGGTTAAATCATGTCTAAAAACCAGTCAGATTGAGAAAATAGTGTTGCCAGTCTATCAAGTTTAGTGGCGGTTATTCAGAGATTCAAAATAGACGTCTAAATGTATATTTCTTCCAATTATGACTGATTTATTTTACATGGATCCGTCCCAAAATTTAATCACCATTTCTGTAGCCTCTTACCCATCTTTGCACAAGATTTCATTTGAGATATCGTGCGAGCAGACAAGAG
The DNA here is from genome assembly GCA_963457665.1 of Thysanoteuthis rhombus. Lineage (NCBI taxonomy): Eukaryota > Metazoa > Mollusca > Cephalopoda > Oegopsida > Thysanoteuthidae > Thysanoteuthis > Thysanoteuthis major. The sequence continues at coordinate 23,193,309 of OY735240.1, read as the reverse complement.
CGAATGCAGTCGTATAAGTGCAAAAATATCTCTTGGATCTATCCCAAAATGTGATCACTTCTTCCGTATGACGTGGCGTCTTTTCCATTATATTCCATCGAAATTCATTGAGAAATTTTGGAGATATCGCCAAGATTCTACCTCCAAAACTCAAAAAAAAAAAAATGTGCCAGAAACCAATATACTACAACTGCTGTCCATGCCAAAGGCTATCTCGTGCCAGTTAATTATTCCTTGTTTATTGATACTTGTGGTGCCACTATAGAACCATTGTCGCCCAACAAATGGCTGATCAACAAGCCAAGTGGGCAATAGATACTTTTCTCTTGGAGCGTCCGTGTATTTGTATATCTCCTGACGCTCCTGGGTACATTTGGGGGGGGGGGGCTACAAGCTTGAAAATATGCATGAGTACACCATTAGACACCATCTAAAAAAAAATTCTTGAAAAAAGTGCTTGGGGCGGGTGGGGGTTATGATCATCTCGGACCCTTTTTTATAGATAATTTTAGATAAAAGATCAATTTTTTAAAAGATAATTTTACATAGCTCTAGTTAATCTTAGTCAAAGATCTATTTTTTTAAAGATATTTTTTGATGGGTAAATAATTTTCTAGATAATCAGTTATGGTACACGTGCGGGCTACGGTGATTCATTCATGTGAGGTATGGATATCAAATATATTTTCATGCCAGAATTAGATGTGATTTATTTCTCTTCTTTTCAATGAGCCATGTCACTTCAGGGCGTGGACGATCAGGGCTCTCCACAACTATCTCTTCCATCGGCGCTCTCGGCGATACCTGCTCATCTAAGCCTCCCGGTATTCTGTCTGCTATTCACCCGCTCAGACTCTTCAAGTTGGTTACTCACCGTCTACCTAAGCTCCTTTTGTTTTCTAAGCTCTCGGTAAGCGTTAAATTTACCAATACTTCCTTCCTCTTTATTTGTTCATGTATAGCATACGTTAATCTATTCGTCCTCATCTTGGTTGTTATATACACGACCAGGGCCGTTGCTGGGTTTTTGGCAACTGTACCTAGAGCTAAGACCAAAACGTATCAAATATTCCATGAACGTATCACAATTCCCCCAAAGTACCAAATAAATGAAAACATATTAATAAATCAATTTCTAAGCCCGAAGTCTATTTATGTGGGTGTTAATGATTCTCCCCGTTCTCTCCATGCTAAACTGAAGTAATACCTCACCCAAATCTGGATAATGGAATTGCCGATCGGTTAACTTGTTGGGAAATGGACTGGGCAGAGCCGAGTTCAAACGTCGACTGAGACTGACACTAATGCACTTCGGAAAGGGATGAATCCGTCTCCTCCCCCAACTAAGGATGAAATAGCGTCTGGTGAAGTGAGCGTGCTTGTCGCCTCTAAGTCCATTTCACATGTCGCTAGAACTTTGAGACGAGGAGAGGGTAGTGATACGTGAAGCCCAGGAAGGGACAGCAGTTGCCATGGTTAGCGCAAGGACACTTACTTACTACATCTGTATATTAGTGAAATTTATAAATGCCTTGTAGGAAGTGAAACAAAATATATCTTTTCCTATTATATAAGATATATGTGGATTTGAAAGGAAATTGCCCAAAAGTACCCAATTTTCCGAGCCTAGTTTCAAACGTACCCAATTTTTCTAGCATAGTACTAAATGTGCGTGCCTATATGGATCAAAGGTATCGATTTGGTACGAACGTGCCAAAAGTGGCAGCCTTGGTATTCGGGTACTTTTTGGGAGTTACAAAATGGACCCTTCATTCAATCCACGCGGATAGATTGTTTTCATTCTGCTGTTCATTCTAGGGAGTCTCTTGTATGCGTTAATCACCTATGTCAACACAGAGAGGTGTACGTATTCGATCGCGTCCAGAGGCCAGTTTAAAGTCACTTGATGCCCTAAGCACAGCCCCAAAATGATGTCCCATTCAGCTCTCCAACTGTTTGACAGACAAAAATGAAAATGATATCCACCTAAAAAAATATCCGAATACCAAAGAGAAATACATTTTCCCACAAAAATACATTACTTCACAAAACCGAATCACTACCCATGAAACTTGTGCTTGCAAAACGACCAGTTGCAATGATATTTGTGTGGTCGGCTGAATCATTGAATATTTGAATTAACTCTATATATAAGAGGAAAAATTCAAAATATCAGATTTAAACGGTTATGTAAAAGACAATTTAAACGATCTTTCATAAGTAAACGTGGGAAGGATTTTGTGAAAGGTATGCAGTGAAGTAAGGGAGAAGTGGTTAAAATCTGGGGTTAATTCAGGAATAATTATTTGATTGGGAGATATTTTTCCATTTTTTTCTATTCATTTATGTTTTGCTCATGTTTGTTCACACTATATATTTAGAAGTTCTCAATGATTTTCAATAAAATTCTTTGAAAGAGTGGACCATGGGCTGAAGAACAAGTGATTAAATTTTGGGGCAGGTCTATGCACAATTATTTCCCCTACGTCGTAGTTATATGCCCACCCTACATAATATCGCCCGAAGTCCACGTCTCTCCACACCATATCTCGAAAAGTTCTCAATTTCAATGAAATTTATTGGAAGAGTGGTTCATGGGCCAAAAAACAAGTGATCGAATTTTGGAACGGATCCATCCACAATTACCTCCCCACATCGTTGTTATATGTCTATACTACACAAATATCGCCAAAAGTTCATGTCTGTCACCACGATACATCTAAAAGTTCTCAAATACATTTTGTGGAATATTGAGCAATACGCCACGGAAAAATTGCATTGGCGGAAGAATGCGTTCTCTGGGTGCTTTCTTGTGATGCTGCTCTTGCCTCTTCCCCTGAACCCGTGCTCTTTGCTTAACGAAATTTCCTTTGCATCACCTCGTAATTACGAAAAACATCTTAACGTGGTGGCTTTGAACTGTGTTTGTGAGCATCTGTACTTAATTAAAAACTGTCAACCAAAACTGACGCCCAAACTGTCAAAATAGGTTTCTTCAGTTTTTAAGTTGGTCCGACTGGCTATATATGTATGTATGTATCACGCGTATAGGCCTCTCCAATAGAGTTAGAGGGCTGAAGATTTCAACGTTTACTCCTTATTATGTCTGGTCAAAGTGGTGTTTTTTTTATTTTTTGACATCCCCATCCAAAAATATCGGTTTTTCAATAGGGGGTTCATTTAGCAATGTGTTTTTGCTAAATTGGCCCCTAGATTGTGTCCTCTAATTTTTTTCAATTCAGACTTTTTAATGATTAAGCAAAATGCAAAAGAATTAACTTATTCATTGATCACCCCTTTTTCCAATTTTTTGTCTCGATTTATTTTGTGCATCTGTTAGCAAGATATGTATTAAGATGTCAGAAAAACCGAATAATAACAGCATTCAAAAGGAAATTATGAATAACCGACACCCATACATGCTGTGTTGAAGGTGATCAATCAGAAAGTTGGAAAAAAGGGCGAATGAATCTTCTCTTACCTTTTGTTGGGCTGTGATCATTGAAAAACAGTCAGAATTTTCAAAAAACAAGCGTACACGAACTAGTTATCAGTTTAACAAAAACATACATTGCATATTCAAACCCCCACCAAAAACTTATTTTGGAGGGGAATTTACTGGATGAGCTGTTATCGGGGCCTTGTGCCAGATTAAGCTAAACTCAGTAAATAACTTATATAGACATGTTTATATACTTGAATATAGGTTCAGATACTCAAATAAGCACATACATATGTATACATAAATGTCTGCATAATCGATTATTCTTGAAAATATTGCGTCATACGGTATGGAGCTTATATATATATATATATATATATATATATATATATATATATATATATATATATATATATATATATATATATATATATATATCGATTAGGGAAAGTAGGTCTATGGCATGAAGGTAAAAAACGGGAACAAAGAAAAGAATTAGCAGCCAATTTTTAAACCCATTGCTCCTAACCTTTCTGCTTCAGTGAACTTACTGGGGTTAGGAATATGAGATCGAAGCTAATACGAACTCATTTTTCGCTCTACCAGCAGACCGAACCCCACCGACCCTCCTCTTTCTTTCTTTTTCCTTCCGATCACTCATCTTCTTCATCTTTTTTTAGGGGGGGGGCAGACTACTCGTCGATCGATCGATAAAAGCCTGTATCTTGTTTCACTGGAATTCAAGACAACGAGCCTATCATTGATATAATCTCGCCATGACGCTTGTGTTCTAACTCCAGTATTTCCCATGATCCTCTGCGCAGCGTTTAGGTGACGTCATAGACCGAAGGTTTCAAAAAAAACTTCCGATATAATTTCTAATTGATTTTAACGAGATCATTTGTGACCTGTAAATGTGCGAGGTGAGGTATTCTCAAAACTTTTCCGGTGCACCCGGTGGGATATCCGAAGACTAGGCTTCCATTGATTTATATCGTTAAAATATCCTCCCAATTCAAAACTTAATCGAAATGAACTCTTCATGTCCCACTCAGTCAATCAAATATACATTTGTGTCACCAAAGTAAGTCGAGAATAATTCAGTAATTAATCATTGTTACCCACATCAGACCGGTTTAATCACTGTGGCTGGGTTTAGGTTATTCATGTGTTCTGATGATCATACGTATCTTTCTATCTATCAAGTATCAGAAGATGGACAATGTCTTTATAATTATCACTATCTATCTATCTATCTATCTATCTATGTATCTATCTATCTAGGCTTCGTCCAGTCTTTAACGTTCATAGTACAAACATGAAAAACTTCTCAACAAATCAACTAAATCTCACCAAGAGTGTCTGAAGAGACATCAGTTTCCCGATTTCCTCAGATGAAGCATTTTGTCATTAATCACTTCTGCCAGAGAATTCGGAGGAGGTATATGCATTTATACGTGTCAGAAGTGCTCAATGAATGTCAATGACATTTTGGGGAAGTGTAAGTCATGAGCTAAGAGAGAATTTATTAAATCTGATGGTGGGGATTCAGAAATTATTTTTCAATAGCGCGATTTATTTTTTCATTTTTTCTTTATATATTTATATGCATTCACACAAATTTTTCTATTTTTCCGCACGATATCCTCAAAAGTTCTCAATAAATTTCTATGACATTTTGGGAAAGGATGGTCTATGGGCTATCACCCTCCTCTGCTCAAAATCTTGGATCCGCGCCTGGTATGTTTTGTATTGAAAAAAAAGGGGGTTCTCAGTGGAGAGCAATTAATGCAAGCATAACTGATGGACAGAATAGGGCTATTTTCTGTACTATATTCGAAATCGTCAAGTTTTCAAAACTGTAGAGTTTATTTAGAATTAGGATTAAGGTTTTCCATCGAATGGGCCATAGTCCTCTAGTTTGCCGCAGCACGTTTTCTAGGTGGGTCACTTCTTTTTTTCTTGACAGGCAACTAGCCACACCATCTTCGAGTTGAACCTGACAAATTTGTTTCCCGAGTTCAGTGTTCAAAATTTTTTTTACCCTTTTTGCTTCCTTTCAATTAGCCAACTTCAAGGACCATTGACAGTAAAGCGTCGTGAGTCGATAAAAACGCCCAAAACGCCTGTCAATTATATCGTGATAATCTTTGAGTTATCAATAAGAATCGGTTTTTATTGAAATTCATTTGGTTTCAATAATTTGCGAGCTATGATCCTCATGGGCCATGACATGCCAAACCAAAAGCCTGCTGGCGGGCCACACAGTGAGAAATGTTAGGAAACACTGAGTTAGATCAAGTGACTGGGGGTTGTCACAATACTCCAGCACTCTCCTCAGTATTCCAGTCATTATAAACAGTGCTGTCGCCGGGATGGTTTCAATTCCTCCTCGGTTTTCCAATTCTCCCAACCTTTTAGCAATTCCCTTAAAGAATGGTCGAAGAGCATCTAAACAGGCGGATCTAGGATTTTGAGTTGGGTGGGGACCAAATGGAAAAATTCCTTTTTGCAAATAAATGCATAAAAAAGACAAATTTTAAACATCAAATATATGTTCCGACATTTTTCACTTACATTCAAGCCGTAGCTTTTTAGATCTAGAATTGACAAAAGAGTAGATATAAAAACAAAAACTAATCAAATAGATTTACCTCAGAATCAATAAAGAGAAAATTTATAAAGAATAAGACGGAAGACATCTTTCTTGTATTAGATGGGAAACAAAATAATCTTGTAGAGACAACAAAATGCGTAGATTTTGAATGTTGGGGACAAGGCCATTTGCTGAAACAATGGTGGATGAAAGAGTGACTGCATAATTTTTGTGTATGCCCTAAGTGGCATCAGTAAACCTTTGCCTAATTATTGCTTTGTATGCATAAAGTATCGTTTCACAATTGAAAAAAAAATACTAATTGCAAAAATCGACATTTGATAGAGTAGTTTTATAAAGCAATATATTGTTGCGTTTAATTTAAGGGAGCCTACTTAAATGGACTCTCTCAGGATCATTTTCCGTGTGGAATTATTTTTGCTGTGGAATTATTACCTTTTAACACCCAAGTCGAAAGATCACTAAAATAAAATGCCAGATTTATTTTCAGGTTTATTGCAAAATTTGTTGTCAAGTCTACATTTAAAATAGATTGAAAAAAGCTATATAAAAATGTTACTTTATTTTTAAAAAATCCTCTAAATAGCAATTTCTGACATATAAAGGCAACCCAGAACATCTAAATCTAGGTGGAAGGCTTCTAAAAACATTTGAACTGTGGTTTCAAATTACCTATTTTCAATTACCTCCCTTTTAGTCGTCTGCTTTTTTTGAAATACAGAATTTGACGCTCTTGCTGCCGTGTTATAGTGCATGCACCAGTGCACGTAATGATGGGTACAACTGTCACACAATGTTCCACAATTTCTTCTTTTTCTTCTTCTTCTTCTTTGTACTCTTTGGCTTCTCACACAACTCGTATCAGGTAGCTTTTACTGGAGATCAAGTGACACTCATCAAATCAATAATCGAACACTCTCCTCAATATTCTGATATAAAAAAATCCACCCTATTGGTGAATTTCAGCTTGTTCTAGTTGAATGCCTAAACGGAACTTTTGGCCCAAATGAGAGATCTTGGGGCAGTACCTTCGAAAGGCCTCGCTCCTGCTCACCTGAACCCCGACGAGAACAGGATATGACCCTATGTCGGTTTAACGCGGGAAATCTCAGACGTGAACATGTGGGACAGGAACTCGTATATTATCTTTAGTCCTCTTAATTATTGTTGCGAGGACATAAAAACACCTGCCTTGTTCACGGAGCGAATCTTGATCCCAGTGGTCCAAATTATTCAGAACAATGCCAAGGGCATCGAATCTGAGTCCGTCTGGTCAGAAATGATCTCCTAAATATAAATTTGAATGATGAGAAAGTACTCGATACCCATTGGTACAATACACCGTTTCCACTTCTTACACGATATTATGATTCAGTTATAGATCATCCGAACTTTTTTTTGGATTCTTCAAGTTAACACATTTTAGGGCTACCTTAATTCAGTACTTCTGGCTAAAATGTGCTGTTTTGGTTACTTAGAGGTCACATATAGATAAATAAATATCAGACTTTTACTATTACGAAAAGTACTGTCAAAATTATTGTGCGCTGTTTCCAAAATTGATTCATTCGATTTAATTCAAACTACAAATATGTAAACGGTAATACACGTTCTTACACATTTTAGGTTCTGTACCCATTTTAGTATTCTGTACCAGGAGAATTTAAACCATTCTTGACCTCATGTGACTGCAGGTTGACCTAAAGCTAACTTGACCTACTCCTAACCCCAGAGTAACCGTTTATCTCGGGTAAACTCGCATTCCCCTTTTAAGACTTCTTGTTTCTAACCTTGTCATTATTACCTCGTTTATTGTAACAGGTCTCAAATCAAACATTATTCTTGTAGTTGGGTTTACCGTGTGTGCTTGTATGATATTGTCATCATGAGATCTATTAAAGATTTGAGCCCTAGGAAGAGCAACCATGAAGTTTTTCTGAAAGATACCTTCTTATGTTGCGATAAAATAGCGAAAAAAAGTGAGAATATCAAGTCGAAGTGTATTCAATATTTTGAAGGAAATGAAGAATGGTGAAAATTCATCCACTCGGTGTGTTAGAAAGTGTAGACGAAAACGTGTTTAAGATGAAAAGGAATTTTGATCACACTCCAAATCTATTGAAGGCGTATGGTGTACTGTGCAGCCCCAGTATTGTAAGATCAAGGCTTTGACAGCTTGGCTTTCGTGCTCACAAACCTCTGCAGGTGCTTAGACTAAGAGAAGTAACGGAAAAAAAGGGCTGGTTTGTATTATTGTTAAAATCTTTGTATTCTAAATAGGGTTTGAAAATGAAATAAGCCAATTAAAAAAAATGCACAATGATTTTAACAGTACTGTAGATAGATAGAAATCAGATCATGATTATCTGAGTGAGCTCGAACGTACATTATACGCTATCATTCAGATGCAAATCAGCGGGACTTTTTGCATTCTTCAGATTAACACATTTTAGGGGTACATTAATTAAACACCTCTGGTTACAATGCACCATTCCAGCTTCTTAGACCACATACAGATGAATAGAATCAGAATTTTGTATTATATAGGTAGATGGAAATCAAATTTTTATCGAGGTGCGTCCGAACGCAGACCCTGCACTATTATTTTTTCGGAATAAAAAAAAAATGATATGCTAAAAACATGCCTTAAAGTCCCTTTGGCACACACAAGAAACTTAAGGGGAATATGTTGTGTGATTTATGAGTTACGTTGTTACATACATACAGACAGACTGACAGACAGATATTTGGTGAATTATAGTAGGATATCAATGTTCATGCTAATAGTATCAGCGACTTTCACTTAAATCCAAGTGATTGCAAGTCTAATCAAAACTCTAGGATTTGCAGTTTTTAGTTATGCTGTCGTCTTGATAATTTTGATTGTTCCACGGATTTGAAATTATTTCAATGATTTTACAAGGCTCTTCGATCTTATTCCAAGCGCACCACTGATGATGGGCACTATTCCATTGATTTTCTAGCAAAGGCTGAATATTTTTCCAGCTTTTCACTATTGTTCAATTTTTCTCTGAGGTCTATTTGAACAGCAGAAGCTGCTCTGTGACAAAACTTCTCTTCGTTTACAATGATGAGATCCAACGGAGACTGGATGATCGGTTTGAATTTCGGAGCCCAGTAAGTTTTACTTTTTAATTTTTTATAGTTTGTGCTGAAACTGTTGATCTTCGTGATCAAACTCCAATCGTTTGCACAATCCTCAATGGATCACCATTCCTGTCCAATTATTTCATTTTTGTACATTTAAGCTAATTCGCTGCATTTGCTTGTCGTATGATTGGCAATTCAATTTCTGTGTCCAATTACTGTTCTGGTGTGCCCTATCAATTTGGTCTATTAGTAAAGTTCGTTCAATGTTGGCAAGCTTTCATCGGAGCAAGCTTAACATCTGAGAAAAAAAAAGATCCCACTAGTTTTATAAAGAAAGGTCTACGACCAATCCATCCTCCCGGTAGCCACTTACAGAGCTGAAAGATGAAACCAAAATAAAGGATTGGCTCTCAAACCAAGATCCGTACAACAAGCACAAAAGAGGTCCATACTATTTTGATGATTCAAGTGTCCTAATTTCAAGTCTCAACTCAGCTCGAGCCGATTTAATGACTTGAGAGTTTTTATATGTCGTAATCTATGACGCGATTCTTACGTCATAATGTGAATTAACCAATGAAATGCGTGAACACAAACAAACAAACAGAGAATACATTTGCATATATGCTTAGATTATTTCTGTGATTACAGCAGAATCACTTAGGATAAACCAGTTCTCGTACTATCACCAGTTGAGCAACATCGGGCAGTATCCACATGTGTGGGTAACCTTCTCAGAATACCTCGTACTGCAAGTAGCTTGGAGTTATGTAGAGAGCCACCAATGGCAATCCCGTTGATTCTTCTAGGGGAAGACCGATCTCTACTCTATGCTCAATAACGCATGCTAAACGCCTATCCCTGTCCCCGAATCCTCTGACTGGCCTGTTAGACAAGAAACGATCATTTTATTTTCATCTTCGTAGTTTTAGTGTTGATTTTCACAAAGCAATGAAATCACAGCCAAAGACACAATGTTATTCTACGATAAATTTCTCCGGGGTGTGTGCAGTTAATTGGACAAGAATATATTCCGGTTGGAAAAAGTCTTATTTGTCACGATGTGTGGCAGCCTTATTTATATCTTTTGTAATTCTCTTGCAGTTGATAAGCTCTGGACAAGGCTCTAGAAGATTGTTTGGACGAACTGCATGTTAATTGGACAGGAATATTTTCCAGGTAAAAAAAAGTTTCCTTTTCATGACATGTGGTACATCCACGCATATAATAATTAGCAATGTGCAGATGTCTTCTGTCACGTGGAAGGATGCATCTGAAGTAGTAAAATAGAATTTCAGTCGTAATGTTCTAATAACGTAATAAAAATGCTGAATTTAAAGAAAAATAGAAAAAATAATACGAACAAAAACAAAATATAATAAAAATCCGTTTGTGGTCAAAAGAGAGCTATTCTCTAAGCTCACAGCAATTTCTATTATCAACATATACAAAATGTATCCGTCCATTTTTGATGTCACGGGTAAACTAATTTATTTATACAAAAGCCAATGTCACTTTTTTGCTGGTTTGTTTGTCTGTTCTGTCATGGGGAAAGAGGACGATGATTTTCACGACAGGAGAACTTTGCTTACATTTGGTATGTCAGGGTTAACCATGCTGGTGGAAAGGAGACAGAGAGACAGGTAGAATAGGAAAACGTGGGGAGACTTGGAGATATGATATTATTCGTTTGAAAAGTAAATCTTATTTTGCTTATTTTGCAGTTAAAAGTCTAAACAAAAAAAAACTTTTGTGAAGTGTAAAATCTCAATCATAAGCTACTTAAAACTACTCAAAACTATTGAATTAGGAAATAGCCTTGTAATTTATGCAAGGATAACTTATACAAATATAGTCAATAATTCAACAACCGTAGCGTCAAAAATTCCATAGAAGAATAAATATGATCAGAATTGATTCTATCTATGACATCACTGGCGTCTTCAACTGGAAAACAACTAAAATAGAAGTATAAAAATATATAGAAACAAGAGATGTTATTAATAAACCTGTCAAAACAAAACCCAAAGGTGAAAAATGCCTCTTTCCAAAAACAGAAATAAATGAAAATGGTAAAAAATATCTGGCAACATTATTTTATATTTGGGTTTATAGACATTCGGATAATTCCATAAACAAGGCCAAAAACTAATGGCTACGTACAAAGTACTAAATGAATTTCAATGAAATTTTGTGTAAGGATGAGCAATAGTTGTTCACCCTTCCCCTACATTTATGTATACGCCCATGTCCGTCCGCACAATATCCCCAAAAGTTCTCAATTAATTCAAAATAAATGTTGTGGAAGTGTGGGCAATTGTCTATGGAAGAAGTGATCAAATTTTGGGACGGATCAATGCACAATTACTTTTCCCGGAAATAGCGTTGGCAGAGTACGCCCTCTCTGGGGGCTTTCTAGTTTGTAATTGTGAATTGTTCAAATAGAGTATTTCAAAGACCTAACAATCAAAATTGAAAACGGAGAATTGAAGTAGATCACTACATCTATCCAAGTTAACAGATTTCAATGATATCCTATTATTAAGAAGAAGAGAAATAGTGAAGAATCATTCCAAGCTTTCAGTTGGGCAAGCTAAACCTTCAAAGACAAGAAAAAAGGCTTACAGCCAATGCATCCTACTGATAGTCATCGATGGAGCTAAAACATGGAACCTAACCAAAAGATTGACCCTCAAACTGAAAACTATGCAACGTGCACAGGAGAGAATCGCGTATAACATCACATGGAGTGATCACGAGACAACCCAGTATCTCAGAGAACAAACAAGAGTCAGAGATATAATAGAATCCATTAGAAAACTCAATTGGCAATTGTCTGGTCATGTTGCAAGACAATTAGACAACCGCTGGACATCAGGATTCACAATATGGATCCCCATAGATCATATGCGAAACTGTGTGCAGTAGAAAAAAGATAGCATAATGAACTACACAAGTTCAGAAATCACCGATCCTGTGTCTCCCATGAGGAAGAAGTCTCGGGGAAAGCTATGTCCAACGACGAACGCTAAAAGGCCGCTGTCGTTGTAGTAACTGCTAATGATGATATAAATAGTAAAGGAACACCATTTCCCCTTTAATTGTTCTTTTTTTCATCGGGGTGGGGGGCTCATTTTACAATGAAAATTTATACTAAATTGGTCCCCTAGTTTATGTCCAGCAGCATTAACTCGTGTTTTTTTTTTTGGGGGGGGGGGTTATAAAGAAAATTTGTACTTTTTAGTGAATATTGCACAGGAAAAGCAAGAAAAGTAACTTATTCATTAATCACACTTTTTCCAATCTTTTAAATAATCACTTTAAAAAAAAATTGAAAATCATAATTCAAAAGAAAAATCATTAAATGATAATTCAAACCATATCAGTAGTATTTTCATCAAGGTAACTTGAATTAATCACTAGCACTGCTTAATTCGTGGGGTAAAAGCAGCATATATGAGCGGCGGTGGCTCATAGATTCTCTAGGAATGCTAGTTAATATTTTTAACGATGTAAGTCATCAGTTCCAGATCAAAGCAACAGGAAGCCCTGAGAGAGAGAGAGAGAGAGAGAGAGAGTATTAATTGAATTATCTGGTGTCGCTAAACGGATCCTTTAATCAGAAATTATTGCTCATTTCTCTTCTAGATCTTTACAATAATTCTCTTTCTTTTTTTCCTTCTCTACTCTTCTCAGTCCTAACCACCCGTTGTAGAAACTTGATATTTTACACACACGCTCAATGAGTAAAGGAAACTTATTTTTGCTCGTTGGAAATCCATCACTGGAATAGTTGCGTGCAGAGCGGAGTTTGGCCCTGAAATAGCCAGTCTTGTTTTTATTGGAGGAGGGGGACAGGAGGCCGCAACCCCAGTAGATTATGAGGCCACGGACTGTAGCCCACTCAGTCCATTTGCAAATCCGATACTGTAAGTCATACATGGATTTTTTTCTGTGTTCACGTCACGTCAGGAATGCACTAGATTTCATCTTTCAATCTGAACTTCTGATTCTAATTTTTGCCTATCAAATAATCCGTAATAAATGTATCACATATCTTGAATAAAAGCTTCTAAATATATGTGTCTGTAGGAATGGGAAAATGAATAAAAGAACTAAAAAGTTGAGATAGAATAAAAACCCTTGACGTCATAGACAAACAGTTATCCCATGAGCCTCTGCGAGTTGTATGTGTAACATCATTTTCTTTGAAAGCTTTTTTTCCGATATCACAGACGGATCACTTACTGAAATTGTTCGAATGCTTGACGTCAAAAAATTTCTAGAATTACATTTCCGATATCAACTCACAAAGACAATAGTTCAGTGGTTGAAGCGATGGTCTGCACAAATAAAAGGAAAAAACATTGCTGGGGTAAACTCCCATTCCTGCTTCTAATGTGACAGAAAATGATTTCTGTAACATTTGTATTGTATCGTCTTCTTTTTCTTCTTCTTTTAAAATGTACAGGATTTTTGAGCGTGCAAAAAATCCGGGGTGATTTACAGCTTTTTAAGGGGTTTGAGAGGGAATTCTAATTACTACACGCCTATAATATTGATCTGAATTTCCAATTTGTGCTTCTAGAAGAAAACACCGTGATGTCATATTAGAATACTTATTCTGTTCACATTAATTCTTTGAGAGGAATTAGTTCATGAGTTCATATTCTGACGACATTATGAAGTTTTTTTTCCTCTACATGTTCATCATTTTTTAAGAAAAATTTTAAATAAACAATTAAAAAAATCTGGAGGGGTAGAGGTAATTTTTCTCTCTCAATTCTAGAGGCCAAAATCGAGGGGGATTTTTTCCTATACTTTTGGGGTTCAAAATCGAGGAGGAATATTTATTTCACTTTGGGCGTAACAATTTAAGGGTAACTTTTTTAAGGGTCAAAATCGTGAGGTGTTTTAAAAAAACCTTTGGAGGTTAAAATCGAGGGGACCTTTTTTTTCAATTTTAATGGTCAAAATCGAAGGGAGGTTCACTTCCACGGGTTGAAATTGTGATGGAACTTTTTTTTGAGGGATCAAAATAGAAGAAGGATTTTCTTTTAGCTTTTAGGGATCAAAGTCGAAGGGGACTTTTTAGCAGTCAAAATAAGGTTGTAGGAATATGAAAATCGCGGCAGAATTTCAATTTCACTTTGATGGGACAAAATTAAGGGAAGCGTTTTTTTCCCCTTTTAAGGGTGAAGATCAGGGGAACTTTTTTCACTTTCAGGGGTCAAATTCGAGGCAAGGACTTATTTTCACACTTCGTTTTTACTGGAACGTAGGGAAACAGTGTTCTTCCATTTGCAGTTATTTTACCCCCAGACAACGCCGGGTATTATCGCTAGTATATGATGAATAAAAGATCATTTCTTTTTAAAGTTTATTTTTGTGTGAATGTATTTATCTATTAGGATCAATAAACCCTTTCAGGTATCTAAGATAAATTTATCAGTTCAACTTGATTGAAAAGAGAGCCACCCACCCACTGATCCCTTGGGGTGAATCTCAATTGGCAACACTGGATTGGGAAAGAAAATCCAAAACATTCATATGTTGTCAACACTGGACTTATTAATCCGACAAAACAATGAGATTCCATTTGAAAGTCTCATCACAAAAAAAACTGACTAACAGAAAAAGCTTTTAGAAGTGCCTTCCCTTCTTTGTTTCGTTTAGGAAAAATAAGAAAGACAAGTCTGATTTGTCGCTCAAAAGAAACACATCACGTCACATGAACACCGTCTTTTTGGCAGCATACTGTGTTAGGAGGTGATCAATTAAGAACTTGGAAAAGAGAGGGAGATCAATGAATCAATTACTTCTCTCGGCTTTTGATGGATAGCTAGAAAAAAAAGCCTGGATTTTCAAAAAATAAGCGTGAACGCAGTTGGACACAAACTAGGGACCAATTTAGCATGAACTTACGTTATACCCCCTCTATTTTTTGGATGATTTAAAAAGAATAAAGATACTGTTTTTCTTCCAAAATATAATAAAGAGCTAATTCTTCAATTTTCAATCTTCTAGCTCAATTGTACGAGCGACATATACAACATACAATATATAATATATACGAAGCCAAACAGCTAGACAGACCAACTTAAACGCTAAAGAAACCTATGTTGATGTTGACAGCTTCGGTTGACGGTATCTAATTGTTTCTTTCAACCAGAAATAGAAATAGCTTGAAAAAAAATTAAAGTTGAAGACGTGGCTCGTCCTATAGTAACGTTAGTCTTTTAATGCATAAAATCGGTGACGGTGGTGACAATGGAATCGGCAACACGTGTTCAAATTCCAGTCGGGGCTGATCATGTTCAGTTCACACTAATGCCTTTCGGAAGGCATGAATTCACTAGAGTGATTCTGATGATCAACATACGCTTCGTCCAGTTATGTGCCTAGGAGGGAACGTGACAATGTCTGTCTGTGTTCGTATAGATAGAACGGGGACCACTCATTCACTATTAACGTCGAGATTTTGATGACGATTTGTTTATGAATTCCATTGGATGAGACATTACTAACAGCTTTAAACAATTTATTAATTTCAATTAATAAAATTTTGTCACTTGTTACGTTTATCTTATTTTTAAAATGCATAGTATTACCTCTTCTTTTGAATTGGTTGATTGATGAGGACTTCAAGAATTTCAAGAGAGAGAAGCTTCTCCTTAGTTCTTGAATTTACCGTCGGGGGATGGCAAGCCTCTGGCAGAGAGAGCTCTACCGTCAAAAACAAGAAGATCCCATTAATCCTAAAAAGAAGGATATACAAGCAATGCATCCCACCGATAGTCACTTATGAAGCTCAAACATGGAACCTAGCCAAGAGACAGATCCGCTAATTGAGAACCATGCAACGTACACATGAAAGAATTATGCTCAACCTCACGTGGAGAGACCATACGACAGCACAATACATCCGGAGAAGACAGGAGTCAGGGACATTATAGAATCTATTAAAAATCTCAAATGGCAATGGGCCGGCCATGATGCAAGAATGGCTGGCAACCGATGGAGATCACGATTCACGACATGGATCCTAAGAGAATCGAGGCCATCGGAATACTAGATGGAGAGACGAGCTAGACAAATTCACAAAGTACTGGCTCCGTGACACTCACGATAGAGAAGTGTGTCGAATGGGGAAGGTCAATGTTCTATGACGGACGTTAAGAGACTGATGATGATGATGATGATGGTGGTGGTGGTGGTGGTGGTGGTAATGATGATGATGATGATGAGTGAAAGATTATTATAGACAAGATGAATATTGCCTAAACGGTTCGGGTGAATTGCTGTCAGAAAAAAAGAATGAATTCATAAAATAGATAGATGGAAATCAGATTGTCTTTAATCCAATAATTGCAGCCCCACTAATGACCCGACCAACCAGCCAAGTGGGCAGCAGTATCTTTTCTCTTGGAGTGTCCGTCTATGAGTCTGCGTTTGTCAACGTGTGTGTGTGTGTGTGTGTGTGTGTGTGTGTGTGTGTGTGTGTGTCTCCTGTGGCGCTCCTGGTCACATTTTTGCAGTTACAACCTAGAAAATTCTTCCAGCATTCCCAAGGGACACCATCAAAAAACTTTTTTTTTAGTTTTTTTTTTTTAAAGGCGGGGGGAGGGGTTCTATGGTCAATAGGGACCAGCAGTGCTCAAATCTGGTATTTTTTAAAAGATGATTTCAGATAAAAGATAATTTTTTTTAAAGATAATCAGAACACGCGCGAGCTATGGAGATTAATTTATGTGGGGTGACGGTGTTTAATTTCTATTCAAAAAGTGATATTTCTAACGTCTGACTCATGAGTTATTTAGCGGTCACGGAAAAAAAACTCTATTTAACAAAAAATGAACAAAAACAAGGTCACAAAAAGTGCTCCCATTTTAGCGTGAATTTACATTATAAATGCCCCCTCCCCCCCAAAAAACCCCATGTGGCTAAAAACCTTCCTTGGGGTCACATTGGTACCCACAAAGAAAATGTGATGGGGTTATATTGTGTTTTTTATTTTACGTTAAGCTCTCACATATGGACAAGGCAAGCGGACTTTCAGAGAATTATAATGAGATTCTAATTGCAGCTTCTCTAGCTGTACGTAAACAGAACAGATAAAATGAAGAACGGGCTTTTGGCGAGACTTGGATTGGCGCTCTTTTTCCCTTGAGGTACGCATCTAACAGAATAGCTGCTTTATTGCTTGAGGTACTGGAGCTAACGGTTGCAGAAGTTCAAAGCTCACAGTAAAGACTCGATCTCTAGTTGGGAACTGACATATTTGAAATCGTTAACATAACTACCACGAAACCACCACCAACAGACTAAATAGCACCGAGTCATACAAATGGATACGATGAATGTTTCAAGGGAAGCAACTCGTGTAGATATCAATAGGATTTATCTCCTCTTGAATGCTATGATGCCGCCATAGGAATATCTTAACTGAGAGTCCTGCGAACATTTAATTACTATCGCCTCTCCGGATTATTTTTTTTTAAGAATCTGCAACTCCCCCAGCTTGAATTTAGCCCCTTTTAAGAATGACTGCTCTACATGATTTAATTCCTTTAGCAAATTAATACTAGCATCAAGAAGTTGGACTGTTTATCCCCCAAACGGAACATTCTTTTCAATTATGTAATCTTTTAACTTGTCTAAACGATAATAAATTGTTTACAGAGGGTATTGAGGAGTTCAGGACGATCTACTCGTGCTTGCATAATGAAATTACACGATAATGGAAATGGAAAATACCAATTAAAAACAATTTTTCGATTTTGTAATTCACTGAGTCTAAGTGGCTCCCCCTAATTTCCTTACTTGACTTTTCTTGCATAAAGTAAATGCATTGCAAATTATTTTACAATAGAAATGCACGGAAAATCTGGGATTGTCAGTGGTCAGAAATTATTGCAAGCCTTACCAACAGAATAAGGCTATCATATGTGCTTGTAGTAACCTGTGGAAAGTGCATGGTGTAGGAGGAGGGGGAGGATGAGGGGGAGGGGGAGGAATATTAATAATAATAATAATAATAATAATAATAATAATAATAATAATAACAACAACAATAATAATAATAATAATAACAACAACAACAGCAACAACAACAATAATAATAATGATAATAATAATAATAATAATAATAATCATCATCATCATCAGTCTTTTAACGTACATTGTTGGACATAGACCTTCTCCAGGATACGCCACATCTCTGTGCCATGGGTGTCGTAGGGCCGGTACTTCCTAAATTTGTCGAGTTCGTCTCTCCATCTTGTATTCTGCCTGTCTTGGTTTCGCATATGATCTCCAGGGATCCATGTTGTGAGTCGTGATGTCCATTGGTTGTCAGTCAATCTTGCAACATGATGAGCCCACTGCCATTCAAGTTTTCTAATGGATTCCAACATGACTCCTGTTTTCTTCCTAATATACTGTGCAGTCTCTTGATTTCTCCATGTGACGTTAAGCATGATTGTTTGCTGTACTCATTGCATGATTCTTAGTTCGCAGAACTGTCTCTTGGTTAGGTTCCATGTTTCAGCTCCATAGGTAGTGCATTGGTTGAATAGTCTTCATTCTAGGATTAACAGGATTTTCTTGGTTTTGAGGATTAAGCTTACTCTGAGAAAGAGTGATTCTTCGCTTTATTTCTCCTTTTGGGGGTCTCATGGAGATTCGTTGTCCAGGGTAGATGTACTGGTCTACTTCCTCCAGGTCTGCGTTTTCAGTGTTGATCGTTGTGTGTTTATTTCCGACATGATTCTTGCACATGGCTTTTGTTTCGCTACAGTTCATGTGAAAGCTGAATTTCTTGCTTCCTCCATTCAGTTCATTTTGACCTCACATCGGGGAATTTCTTATTTTTGCTGTTTTTATTCTGTTTAATGTATTCAATTTCCTAATTGTATTTGGAAAATCCTACTGTTTTAGACACCATAAAGGTGCTCCTTAGTCCTAGGCGTCCCGGGTTACTTGGATCTGGCCCCAAGTGAGATATGTACACCCGTTCAGTACAATTGGTTTGATTTTAAGAATTGTTTCATCTTTTTTTTTTTTTTCTTTTTTTTTCCTTTTGACCAGTAATTTCCAAAGTGGATGCTACTGCCTCCGGGGGGGGGGCTGGAAGACTAAAATTGGGTACTACAAGATAAGGGGGGCGTTTGAAGGCAAGGGAAATTGAGAGAACGAGTGGGTAAATAATACAAATCGATACCTCCAACACATCAAGTCGTATGAAAAGTTTATTTTATAGTATTTTTATATCAATTAATCAAGTAATTTTAGACACTTTTGTACAGTTATATTTTGTCCATACAATAATGCTTGAATTAAAAAAAAAGGAGAAATTATCAAAATTTTATTTTCGACGTATGATTTTTGACCAGCTTTACGGAGGGGTACTGGTAAAATATATTCTCAAAAAGGTGAGGTTTTCCAAAAAATTTCAAGAAACAATACTTCTGATAATTAATTCCTCCTAATAATCCAAGCATCAAATCTTGAAAATTTTCTTTAGAATTTCAATTTTTAGATATGACAATGTGTAAAAAAAATTGATTAGAAAATATAATAAAATAAACTGTTTTAATGACATCCTTATTAGCATGGTAATATTAGGAATATATATAAATCTGTTTGTTTTTTTTTCGGCAAACGTTCTATTTTATTTACTTTTTTTATTGGTGGAATCCAGGGATTGCTAGTCTAGACCGTTTACTGCATCAGAAACATTACAAATTTTCATATAAAAAATTGTTCTGTCATAAAATAGGAAAAAAAAAAATTGCTAGCTAGAAGGGAGGTAAATCAATCTGTCCTAATTTTTCCGTGTCATTAAGAGTTCTCTCCCGTTGACTATCATGCATCATGTCATAGGTAACCGATGCTCATCGTGCAAAAGGGAGTCCTTCAAGCGTTCGTATCTGAATTAGGCCTCTCAAAATCTTTCTCCTTGAAAGATTGCATCTCTAAGCTGGTCACTACCTTGAAATATTCCCAATGGAACCTTAATTTCCCGAAATCTCAAAGTAATTTGTGATTTACATTCTCCAAGGCTGACTCCAATTCGTGCTGATACTACTTTTCGCCAACGTTAAATTCCATTCGTTTGCTCAGTTCCCAATGTATCACTGTTGCTACTCTATCGCGTCTGTGTTTGTACTCATTCTGCTCTAGTTGACTACATTAGTTATATGGTTTACGGTTTCATCCCTTTCCCCACATGGGCAGCACTTGCTGTTTGTGTTTTGTCGATTTTTGTTTTGATATAGTTTATCCTTTGTTTTGGACTGCCATGATAAGCAATTCTGTTTCTCTCTTCAGATTTCCTTTTCGTAGCCATGTCCATGATCTCTCGTCTACAACATCCTGTATCTGACTTTTAAATTCTTCAAATAGTTCCTTCTGTTCCCATTTTCCTTTCTTTGTTTGCAGTGCTGCTCCATCATTTTATCTTTTTTTGTTGTTGTTGTTTGTTGTGCTGCTTCGAGCGCTCTTCATGATATCTTCACTGTTTGCTTGCACATACTCTTCTAGACCGGTTCTGACCCTCTGCACATAGTCTTCTATGCTGATGAGTCCCCTGCCGCCTTCTTTTCTCTTCACTGTCATAAACCTTCTTGTTCGGTCAATTGATTGGAGTTCTTCCTTTGTCAATCCAAGGAATGGTCCTGAGCATCTCACTACTGATACAGCTAATGTGTTCATTCCTTTTATTAGATTCCTGCTGTTTAGTTTGGTCTCTAAAATTTTCCTAATCCTCCTAAGGTATTCTCTTCTTATTTTCTCCATTTTATTATTATTATTAATTATTAATTATTTATTATTATTATTATTATTATTATTATTATTATTATTATTATTATTATTATTATTATTATTATTCCCCTTTTTAAGTCTCGTAGTACCCATTGCACCGAGTATGGGCTTGAAACTTGAGGCTAGCAATGATCTTATTGCTTAGTAGGCACAGACATTTTTTCCATTTCATTACATATATACACACATGGGGTCAATACAGAAGGTTACACTAGGAACAGAACATAGTTGCATAACTGACAAAATATTTTTTTTATTATCACCCTTATCATCATCGTTCATTCATTCATAAATTGACAAGAGTGATAATACAAATTATACTAAACTTAATAAAGATTACCCCTGCTGGTAATTTATTTTCTTGGAAGAAACAAAATTTAAACAAAGTCTGAAATAATTCATTTGAACTAACACAAATCAAAATGATTTATTTGAAGGAAGCAAAAATCAAAATGATTTATTGGAACAGAATTAAATCATTGAGTCATTGGAACGAATAACCATAACCCATAATTCAATTTTATTTTATTCAAATTCAATTCTAGGCGGAAGATTACCTCACTTAGATGTACGAAAATTAACTTCCCTTGCATTTAATAGATAATAAGTATATAAGGTGCTAAAAGTAATGATAACACTGAAATGAAACCCTTTTTGACGTAATATCTTCGTCTTCATCTTTTGTTGCTATCTATCATAAGATTTCTGGACGGCCTTTGAATTGAATAGTAGAATGCAGAACAAAGCAACGACTTCGGAAGAGATTGTAATCCGTATCGCATATCAAGGAAACTTGTTATGCCAAGTAGTGACGGCTACAAAAACTGCCAACAGTCAAACGAAGGCACCTCCTTTCTTCTCTTGTCATTGTCCTAATGCTGTGTGTGTCATTTTTGCTGACTACGTAGTTGTAATTGAGATAATAAGTAGTAATAGTAGTGGTATTTAGTTGAAATAGTATTTATCATTAGTGATTAGTAGTAGTAATAGTTTTCGTGGCTTTGGTAGAAATAGTATTTAGTTTTAGCAATTAGTAGTAATAGAAATAATTAGAGGTAATCGTCACTTATCCAATGTATCCAATGTCCATCATTAGGTCAAATTACCCTTATACAAGTTTGCAGCACATACGGAGCAGCCGTCTTCGTTACATTTGAAAATACCAAAATTGACGTTTTTGGAAAAGGACAAATTGACCTGACTTTAAATTGACAGATAGAGGTCAACAAGGATCATCACCTATCCTGTGTTAATAACGGGGTCAGCTTATTCTCGTGCATAGACTTGCAGCGCGTAGGATGTGGCCGTCATCGTTAGATTTGAGAATGCCAAAATAAACCTTTTTAGAAAATGTTAAAAAATTGATCTGATCTCCTACTGACCTTTACAGGTCACCAGAAGTCAGCACCACCTATCCTACGTTTGTCTTGCAGCCAAGTTAACCCTGTACTATAGCAATGTTCAACTGTTTCAGATTTGAAAAGGCTAAAATTGAACAGACCCTAAATTAACCTTCAAGTGTCATTAAAGGCCATCACCAACGATCCTATGTTCATTCTGGGATCAACTTACACTTGTACCCAAATTTACAGGCTATGGAGTACAGCCGTCTCCGAAATACTTGGAAATACCTGCCAAAAAATCTGACCATCGACTGACCTTTAGAGACCCCCAGCGACCCATGCCAATTATCTCAAGTTCAAACGAGAGTGAAGATACCTTTGCATAAATATTTGCGGCCCTAAGGCTCTTTACTCCATTAGATTTGAAAATGTCCAAACTGACCTGACCCTATCAAAAATTGACCTGATTTTAAATTGACCTTTGGAGGTCACAAGGTGGCAAGTATCACCTATCCTATATTCACCCTGAGTTCAAGTTACTTTGTACACAAAATTGCAGTTTTTCGGGTGCAGGTATCTCTGTTAGATTTAAAATGCTGAAATTGACCTGATCCCAAATATACTTTGGAAGGTGTGTGTGTGTGCATGTATTCGTGTGTGTGCATACATACGTATGTGCATGTTTATATCACTGGAAAGAGAGGAGGAGAAGCACGTACACACACACACACACACACACACACACACACACACATATATATATATATATCAGTTCCGTAGTCCAGAGGTAGGATATCGATGTGAGGGTTTCAATTCTGCCTCACAGTACTGGATACATCGAAACGGCAGTCTGTGGATGACACAGTAATTAATGCTCCTCTATTCAGGGTTGAGCACTCTTTAAGTGAGGTAACTCATCCATTGTGAGCGTATGCAATGTTCTTCCATAGGAATAGAGCACTCTGGTGGATGAGGGGTTTCTGCGTAATTTCAGCCTTACTGACCATCCAGTTCCGTAGTCCAGATGTAGGATTTCGATGTGAGGGTTTCAATTCTGCCTCACAGTACTGGATGGGATAAAGTCTATAGCCACACTGAAGAGATGTAATACATCGAAACAGCTGTCTGTGGATGAAATAATAATAATAATAATAAAAGACCAAGTAAAGCAAATTCAAAAGAAGAAATGGTTGTCTGAGACTGAACTACTAGAGATTCGCATTAATGTAGAGAGAGATTCAGGTGACACATCTGAAAAATGCCCCCCCAGCACAACTAGTACCAATAACAAAACTAGAATAATCCCCCATGAGACCCCCCCAGTAAGCTATGCACCAGAGGGTGATGACGAGGCACCAACGGAAGAAGAGAAAAGCAAAATACAAGCTTTGAAAGAGATCATGCGAGGAGAGAAAACAACACTCCCCTCCCTAAGAGACAAAGACAGAAAGAAAGTCGGAGAAGTGACCGAACAGGTCAACTGCCTCTTACAGCACATAGAAACAGACACCCTCCTAGAACTCAACAACCTAATTTATGCAGGGGCGAAAATGGTAGCACAAAGCTTCACAACACAAGATAGGAACCTGGGCAATAATAGGGAAGGGAAACCCAACTGGGAGAGAAGGTTACAAAGGCAGATCTCCCAACTACAGAGAGACGAAGTACTGCTTAGAAATACACCACACACAGTTAGACCACGAGTAAGACTTTATAACAAATATAAGGTAGCGCAAAAAGGCATCGCAACTGTAGTCGAAGAGTTACACCAGAAAAGACTAGCTAAAGAGGCAAGACTAAAAAGATACAGATTAAGATCGGCCCAATACACACAAAACCGCACATTCCAAAACAATGAGAAAAAGTTTTACCAAGATTTAAACGGGGAAAGAAGGCAGGACATAAAACCAGATGCCACAGAGGCCAAGAACTATTGGAATAGCATATGGGGGCACCCAAAAAGACACAATGTAACACCGCAATGGCTAGGAAACATGAGAAAAGAACTAGAAGATATAGACAAGGGAGAACCAATAGTACTGAATGAGACCACATTGAAACATACTCTTAGGAAAGTAGCCAACTGGAAAGCACCGGGGCCCGACGGGATCCATGGGTATTGGTTCAAAAAGTTCACCACGTTACACGGTAGACTCACCCACCTACTCCAAAATTGTCTAAATGAAGGCAAAGCACCAGAATGGATGACTAAAGGCAGAACCACCCTCATCCAAAAAGACCTGGGGAAGGGGAACATAGCAAGCAACTATAGACCAATCACTTGCCTACCACTTATGTGGAAAATCCTGACCGGGCAAATAGCAGAGAGAATATACATGTCAATGGATAGAAGGGGGCTACTACCAGAAGAACAGAAAGGGTGTAGGATAGGAACCAAAGGGGCAAACGATTTACTCTACATAGACCAGATGATCTTAAAAGAAGTAAGGAAAAGGAGAAAGAATATCGCAATGGGATGGATAGATTACAAAAAGGCATACGATATGATTCCACATAGCTGGATACTCGAATGCCTTAGAATGTTCAAAATTAGCGAACCGGTGGTTAAATTCATTGGTAATTCAATGAAAAACTGGAAAGTAGATTTGACAGCCGCAGGGGACAAACTAGCCGAGGTAGGGATAAAAAGGGGAATCTTCCAAGGAGACTCGTTGTCCCCACTATTATTTGTTCTAACAATGATACCGCTTAACAGAATCCTGAGAAACAGCAAAGGATACCACTTCTCTAAAACAAAAGGTAAGGTCAACCACTTAATGTACATGGACGATATTAAATTGTTTGCAAAAAACAGGGGAGAGCTTGAGACTCTGTTCAACGAAGTAAGGGAATATAGTGAGGACATAGGAATGGAGTTTGGGATAGAAAAATGCGCAATCATAGTGATGCATAAAGGAAGGCTTTCAATGACTGAGGGAATTGAACTTCCGGACAACAACAAGATTAGGGCATTGACTGCACAAGACCGATACAAATACCTAGGTGTCCTTGAATGTGACACGATAAAACGGGAAGAGATGAAGGAGAAAATTAAGAGAGAATACCTCAGAAGGATAAGGAAAATATTAGAAACCAAATTAAATAGCAGAAATCTAATAAAAGGAATGAACACCTGGGCTGTGTCAGTAATTAGGTATACAGGACCATTCCTAGGATGGACAAAGGAAGAGCTCCAATCAATGGATAGGCGAACAAGGAAACTTATGACGATGCATAAAGCATTACATCCTAGGGATGATACAGATAGGCTATACGTTAAGAGAAAAGAAGGTGGTAGGGGGCTCATCAGCATAGAAGATTATGTCCAGAGAGCTAAAGTAGTCCTAGATAGATATGTGCAAACAAATAGTGAAGAAATCATAAAGAGCGCGAGGGATAGTGCGACAAACAATAAAGTAGAAAACAATGGAACAGTACAGCAAACTAGAAAAGAAAAGTGGGAAGGGAAAAAATTGTACGGCGAGTTTAAAAGACAGATAAAAGAAATAGCAGACGAGAAATCATGGACGTGGTTACGAAAGGGAAACCTTAAGAGAGAAACAGAATCGCTCATCATGGCAGCCCAAAACAAAAGCATAAGGACAAACTACATAAAAGCAAAAATCGACAGAACACAGACAAACAGCAAATGCCGCATGTGCGGTGAGAGAGATGAGACAGTAAACCACATAACTAGTGAATGTAGCCAACTCGCCCAGAAGGAGTATAAGCATAGACACGATAGAGTAGCAACGATGATACACTGGGAACTAAGTAAACAAATGGGATTCGACCATGGGGAAAAGTGGTATCAGCACAAGCCAGAGGCAGTTTTGGAGAATGACAACCACAAACTACTGTGGGACTTTGACATCCAAACTGACCACCTCATCCAGGCAAGAAGGCCGGACTTAGTAATAGTAGACAAAAAAAGGAGGGCCTGCCAAATAGTAGACGTTGCCGTACCTGCAGACCATAGAGTAAAAAAGAAGGAGGGTGAGAAAAGGGAAAAATACCAGGACCTAGCAAGGGAGTTAAAGAAAATGTGGAACATGAAAACCAGGGTAGTACCGGTCATAGTGGGCGCACTAGGAACTGTCCCCAAAACGCTGAGGGAGAGACTGGAGGAGATCGGGATTAGGGGGAGGATAAAGACCGTACAGACCACAGCACTGCTGGGCACTGGACGGATACTGAGGAAGGTGCTAGAGATATAAGGACTGCAACGAGGCGTAGCTCTGTCATGATATGCGAAAGAGAGAGGAGACGTTAGCTGAAGACCTGGGGAGACTTATTGTCACTCAGCCTTCAGCGATAACCACTGGGCAACCGGTGTGAAACTGTAAATCGCAGAATTACTGCGACCTATGAGTACGAGGAGAGGAGGGCTGGAGACTTGAGGAGACTTGCTGTCACTCAAACTCCAGCGGTTACCACCAGGCAACTGGTGTGAGATTCCATAATAATAATAATAATAATAATATATATATATATATATATACACGGTATATATACAGGTTTTACGAAGTGCTAACCAGCACTTGGTCAGAGTATTTCCGAAACGGTGTGGCTTGTGGGATGCTCGTGTTTAGTTGTGGTTAGTACCTATTGGTAGAGGCTCGAGGCGGAAAAACCACAAACTATCAACAAGGCATGGTGCGAACAAGACTTATCGAAGCGAGAAGTGAACGTAGGCTTTACCGTCAAGTTCAAGCCAATATAAAGGCATGTAGTTTCTAACAAGGTGGTGGAGGGAAAGCGTTACAACACTACACCAATCCTTGTTGCATATGGGGCTGTGTAGCCGCTGGCCTGTTAGAGTACTCATGCCCATCGTCGAAAGCGTTAGTCATGTACATGTGAGAGTTCTGGACCTTGTATCAATGGAAGGAGGCCTCCTGGCCTGATAAATCTCGCTTTCTTCTGAATAGAATGAACAACAAGGTAAAAGTGTGTTGTTATCCCGGGGAAGCGATGGTACCAGCCTGCACTGAGAGAAAACATCGATCTTCTGGAGGCAGTATGATGGTTTGGACAACGTATCTGGAAACACTGTCAGTCATGTGGAAGGTATGTTATTGCATACCATCTACCTCAACATAATTGAAGACCAGGTACTGCAATTCATGGCAGCAATCTTCTACGGTGGTACTGGCATTCTCAGCAAGACAATACGCCCTATCATATTGCGCAAGTTGTGAGGGAATGATTCCAGGAACATGAAAAATACTTGTTGGTACGGCTAATTAACTCCCCTTATCTCAATCCCATTGAACACTTATGGGATGTGTTAGAACAACAAAGCAACTTTGCAGAACCTCCTCTACGTCACTTGCTACAGGATAACGGATCTGCTGTTGACATCTTGGCACCAAACCCTACAGATGTTCTGTAAGCATATAGAGGTACAACAGCTTTTTAGGCAGATGGTCATAATGTTTTAGCTCACTAATATATATATATATATATATATATATATATATATATATATGAGTGTGTGTATGTGTTCGTATGTATGGGTGTCTGTGTGTGTATAGATGTATGCATATTTTAAAATGTATATATGTGCATATTTATACACACACACGCACATATATATATATATATATATATATATATATATATATATGAGTGTGTGTATGTGTTCGTATGTATGGGTGTCTGTGTGTGTATAGATGTATGCATATTTTTAAATGTATATATGTGCATATTTATACACACACACGCACATATATATATATATATATATATATATATATATATATATATATATATATATATATATATATATAAATATATGCATATATATATATAGAGAGAGAGAGAGAGATGATCAAACTGGGATATATATATATATATATATATACATATATATATATATATATATATATATATATATATATATATATATTGTGTCATCCACAGATTGCTGTTTCGATGTATTAGTGTGGCTATAGACTTCCCAGGTAGAATTGAAACCTTCACTTCAGATCCGTAGGCCGATATCCCACTTCTGGACTACATAACTGGACAGTCAGAAAGACTGAATTTAAGCGTTATATCTATTTACACAGAAATCCCTCATCCACCAGAGTGCTCTATTCCTATGGAAGAGCATTGCATAAGCTAACGATGGATGAGTTACCTCACTCAAAGAGTGCTCAACCCTGAATAGAGGAGCATTATATATATATATATATATATATATATATATATATATATATATATATATATATATATATATATATGGGGGATATAAATGTATCCAGAAACTTCTTCTTCTTCTTCTTCTTCTTCTTCTCCTTCTTTCCTTATTCTTGTTCTTCATTCTTCTTTTCCCCTTTTCCTTCTTTGTTTCCTGGGTAGCTGTTTTAGTCATTAGTCCCATGTTATCTAATTATTGACGTCCCGTCTCTTTGTTTTGTCTTCATCTCAAATAAGCAGTGAAAATAACTTCAAGATGAAACGGGCATTATTTGTCCCATCGCAGTGAGAGACCATTCTTTAGACACTCACTGTTTGCTACGCCACTCTGTCCAAAACAAAAGAATTTCCAAAATTAACTTTTTATCTACCTTTTTTTTTCTTCTAATCTACCCTGTTCTCTTTTAGCGGTTTATCTTTTTGGGGGGAGAACCCTGGCAAAGAATGATGAATAGATGAGTAGGTCTCAATAGAAACCTCCATGTGACCTATGTCTTTTAGTAGCGTGCGATGTTGGGGGTAATCAGTTGAAAAAATTGAAAAAGGGGTGATCAATGAACAACTTAATTCTCTCGCCTTTTGGGAAGAATGATCTTCAATAAAAGTTTTAATTAAAAAAAAACAAAAAAAAAACAGGTGGGCACAAATTGGGTATCAATTTAGAATGAACCTACAATGCAATGTGAACCCCCCGACTAAATACCTACTCCGGTGAGATTTCAAACAAAAGAAAAAGAAAAATTTTAAAAATAACATTATTTCTATAATAAGATATAATGGAAAGTGGATGTTCAATTTTTCAGCCCTCCAACTCCATCGATGTCTGCCAGACCAAGTTAAAAACTGTGAGGGATCCATGTTTACTGTTTTGGTTGACGGTTTAACTAAGTAAATAAATAAAAAGCTGAGTTTGTCAGCTTTGCCCTTAACAATGTTTGAATAAGAGAAAAAAAGTCGTAGAAAATGTACCCCCCATAAACACACACAAAAAAGACAAAACTACTTTTTACAGTAAGTGCAAGTGGTCTAACGGTTAATCGAGTTCAAACTCCGTCTCTTAAGAATTGTGATTGTCTGTTATGAAACCCCGTGGGAAATGTTTAGTTGACTAATGAAACCAATTGGTCATGCTAGATAGAACTTCAGTGAGTAAGAATATCTTGGATAGACATTACAGATCAGTTGCAATTTTTTTACGCTTCCATAATGGGGAGTCCGCTGTGGTGCTCTAGTCAGAAGGAGAATAATCGAATATTGGTTTATTGTATATCGTTGGAAAAGAAATTTCAAGTTCAGTAAAGTTTACAGAAAAACCATATGCCTCAGAGCAAGTCACTTCGAGCTATTCACAATCAAATTTCATAAAGACTTGTTTTAAAATAAAACACCAATATGGGCTGATAGCAATTACCTCCCCTATGTAATATAGGGGAGGAAATTGCTGATAGATCCGCTTTAAGATTAATCACTTCTTTTGTAGTCAATTGTCCCGCTTCCACAAAATGTAATTAAGATTCATAGAAAACTTTTGGAGTTGTGGTGTGGACAGACAGAGAACTTTTGGAGCTATTGTGTAGAGTGGTCAGTTAGCCAGGACGTCGAGAGGCAATTGTGCATGGATTAATTCCAAAGTTCCTTGACTTCCTTCGTAGCCTATTATCTATCGTTCCGATACATTCCATTGAAATTCATCGGGAACTTTTGGAGATAACGTGTGGACAGACTAAATATTTTTTTTTTAGATATGGTGAGGTACAAACGGATAGCTACGATGAAGGGTCACTAATTGTGCATCGATTCGAATCAGAATTCAATCAATTTATTTCCTAATCTATTATCTACTTTTCCACAAAATTCCATTGGAATGTGTGTTCAGACGGAGAGAACAGTATTAAAATTTCAGATGGGAGAGTTTTATTTAGTCCTAGCTGTTCTTTCACTCACGACATCTCCAAAAGTTCCGAATGAATTTAATGAACCTTTGTGGGAGGGTGAGCTATTAACACGAAAAAAGTAAGGAATTTTTCTTGAAAAGATAACATTTTCTTTTGAAATATTAAACAAACAATCGCGTGTTTTACTTTGAATTCTATAGCTTTCTCATAAAATCTCACTTAAATCCCATGAAACAGAAGTTTAAATAATTTTATGCACCGCTTCTAGAAAAATATAAACAATTTTTGAAATTCATTTTTTGAAAGGATGACGCAGGCGCCATTCACTTTAAACAAGTTTTGTACTAAAGTTATTTTTTTTATTGTTTTTAATTTCAATTAATAGTTTTTGATGGTGGTGATATTTTTTTCGGTAGATTAATTCCTAGAAAAAAATTTCATAATTTACTGATAAAGAGAAAACAACGTTTAACGCCCGTTATGTTTTGAAGGCCAGTCTTGTGAAAATTAATGACCACGTGCAGAGTTGTCAGATGGTTGAAGACGTTTCTGGCCAAAAACACGCAAAAATGGGCAAAAATAGCCAAACGCCAAAAACTGTTTTTAAAAGCAATTATTATATTACCAGCTATAAATACCCGCCATCCTGGCGATATTTCCCACCTATACTAACCCTGCGATCGTAAAACCTCGAATTAAGCAATGATTTAATGTTTCACGGTCGTAGGCTCGATATTGCAAGGGATAACCACCCGGAGAGCGGGTATTTTTTTTTTTCTGCTAGTGTTAATAATGACCCATTCCACAATTTCAGGCAATAAGGCCGGCCACCCGAAAAGAGAAGAAAAGGAAGATGAGGAGAAGAATGGGGAGGCGAAAGATAAATAGAGAGGGGAGAGGAAGTTGGAGAGTATAAAGGCGGGAAAATAATTATAATGGAGAAGTCAGCGTTGAATTTCAATTTTTCTATTGAACGCAAATCCAAAAGTGTGTTAATGAGAACTGGCCGTTCATGCGTGACCCGAGTCACCATATTGAACACGTGATTATTCTTTTTTTCTTCTTCGTCTTTTTCTTCTTAAGATTGAGAAAAGTGGGAAATGAAGGAGAAAGACGGTTTGGGAGAAGGGGAAAAAAAAGGAAGGTCGACAAGGAGGAGAAAATGGGGTGAAAAAAAAAAGTTGGAAGGAAAATGAACGTAGGCGAGTGAGGTAAAGACAAGAAGAAGAAGAAGAAGAAGAAGAAGAAGAAGAAGAATGACGAGGAATAGATGAAAGAAAGGAAGAAGGAGGATCGAAGGGAGAGTGGCAAGATGAAGAAGAGGAGATGGAAAAACGAATAATAATAGGAATGAGATTAAAAAACAAGAAAGACGACACAGAAGAAATAAAGGAAGATAGAGAAGAAGACGAGGAAAAAAATGAAACTGAAGAAAAATAAGAAGGGAATAGAAAGATGAAGAAGAACCGTGGAAAGACGAAGAAAGAAAGAAAAAAGCAAGTTTTCTTTTAATTAACGTAAAATTCTTTTATTTTCATCGGTGTTTGTATTATTTCATCGTGGCAATATCTGGTTATACGCGGCCCAATTGCGATTGGCTATAAAATGGCTTCCCTAATAGCAATGACCATAAAATTGCTAACAATGGCTGTCCCGGTAGTAGATTTTAAAGCTCCACACTATACACTCACTTACTCGATGTAAAGATGCGCCGGTTTTAACATCGAGTGAGTGAGTGTGAGGAAAATTCATGAAAGGAAAACAGTAGGTACGTAAATTACATTGGGTAATCCACATGTTCCTCACTCTCACTCGATGTTTGCAACGGTTTCCAAACGTTGTGCACCTTTTAAAAATCGAACGAGTGAGTGTGTGAAACTCAGTAATTTACTGAAGCCGTTTTGTAGACATTTACAATCAGAGTAGCCATTTTATAGCCAACCGGAATTTCATCGCTAAAAACCAGAGATAACCGTCATCGATTTTAATAGTTCTACTATTGTTCCCATCCTTCATGCTAAATTTGTTGAAATTATTTTTTCACTTTCCCTGTCGTCTGCAAATACTTCAACTGAAGAGTCGACAAATTCTTTAAGGCTATTGAATCCTCATCTTCACTCGTTCCTATTCATATAAAGCTTATCAACGATATCTCTTTCTTCTTCTTCTTCTTCTTCTTCTTCTTCTTCTTCTTCTTCTTCTTCTTCTTCTTCTTCCTCTTCTTCTTCTTCTTCTTCAAGTACCTCGTATTGCCATTATTGTTACTTTCTTTCTTCTCTCTTTCTTTCCTCTTTCTTCTTTTCCACTTTCTTCTTGGCTATTCCTATCTGCATTTTATTGTTAAACGAAACTTGAATATAGACGCCATTAAAATATTGGTTGGCTAATATGGCGGTAAAAAAACCCCACACCCTTTTAAAGTGTACCGATGCAAAACCTGACTTATATTAAACGACTGAAATTGCACGCAGTCTTGTCCATTAAGTTGACGCACGCTTTCCCACTTAAAAAGTTCTTTAACCAACATATTACAGAAGTTCGGATACGCAGAAAACTTATTTTTATCGGGAACTTCGTGCAACCTCCAAATAACCCGCGGATTATGGGACGTATTAACTTCATCGCCCGCCATGTTACCCATCATGCCTAGCAAGGTATTCAAAATGTCCGTCAAGTGTGAATTGAGAGGTTATGTTAAATTGAACGTGAAATCCCGCTTGTACTTCATTTCAGTTCACGGAGCAAGCACTTGAGGATACGAAAACCAACAATTTACGGGTTTATAAGCCTTTTTTGTCTTATCTGTTTTCTCTCTTCCTCTGTCTCATACATGCATGGCCTGGAAACGGTTGATTACTAGTAAAATACCCGTTCCTTTGTTAACAGCATACCGAGGGGTGGAAATCTCGACTGCACAAGTTCACGAAAAGATGAACTCATGGAAGTTGCCTGGAGCGACCAACTACGGCACTCAACCAAATCTTCCACACATAGATATTCGAGAGGTAGTTCAATTCCACCTCACTTTATCTATAGTCTAGTCGATAAGTGAAATGTTTGCGCACTTTTCTTTACAAGCAACAAGTTTGGCATGCAAATACATACGACCATTACAAGTCTTTTGCTGGACAAGAACATGTTGGCAGCGCCTCCTGGTGGCAGGTGGCGCCACCTACATCAACACTAGGTTGACGCACCTAAATGATCACATCTCCTGTTCTAATCAATATATTCTCATTCTGTTTGCAGATACAGACTCTTGAGAGCATTTTTAGACATAATTTAATGACATCGAATAGATTTGACTGATATTTATTGACGAAATTTCCCCAAAAGTACAAAGTAGAAAAAGCTACAAAAAAGATTTTTGAATTGATTTATATCCTCTCTTTCCATACTTAAAAATATATATCGTTTAGCGATTATCTTTATGTTTCACCCGCTTACCTTTTGCGCACTCCAACCTGGCTTCTCATTCTCCCTGCCTGTCCCCTTTGCAGTCTTTTCATTGCAATTACATTTCGAGAACCTCTCCCCAACCTCCAACTTTTTCTACGTGTTTTTAAAGCATGAGAAACAGACATACAGAAAATTGTGACTGGTGAACATGTTGCTTATTATAATGCAGATTGGTTTTAGGGACGTGCCCTAGGGGAATTTAGGAATTAATGGTGGAAATGTCCCGGTAAGAATGGCATCGGTAAAATGGCACTGGTGATAATAGCCTAGTAAAAAAGGCCCCAGTAAGAGTGTAATAACCCCGGTAAAAATGGAATCGGTTACAATGTCCCCGGTCGAAATGTCCCTGGTAATAATGTCCCCGGTAAAAATGGCATATATGATACTAGCCCCGGTAATAATGGCCATGGTAAAAATAGCACTGACAATAATGGCCCCTGTAAAAATGGCATCAGTAATAATGGGCCCGGTAAAATGGCATTGGTAATAATGGGCCCGGTAAAAATAGCACCAGTAATAATAGCCCCGGTAAAAACGGCATCGGTAATATGAGCCATTATTACTGGTATCATTTTTTTCCTGGACCAATATTACCGGTGCCATTGTTACCAGAGCCATTATTACCGGTGTGATTTTTACCTGGTCCATTATTACCAGTGTCATTTTTGCACCGTCCAGGGGTCGACCTTAAAAGGAGAGGAGAGAATGGAAGCGATGTGGGCAAAAGGATGTTTAAATAGTATTAAATCTTTCGAGACTACTGGAACATATGTATCCCGAGGTTTCTTCGAATGTTATGATATATATATATATATATATATATATATATATATATATATATATATATATATATATATATATATCCGGTAGATCTCTTTAAGGAATGTATTGGAACATTACTGTACTGTAATACGCTTAGCGTAAAACTGGTAGATATAGGAAAAAATGATTTTTTGTGACTGACAATCCTCAGAACATTTTCTTATATACATTAATGGTAACTGCTTCTTTGCTTTGCATCATTTCAGCTCGCAGAAGGTTCCGTAAGGGAGCTCTTCTTTCAGAGAGCAGATGGACCAGTTCTTATATTCATTTACTAAGCTTGGGTTAGCCTTACACGATGCATTAGAAAGTGTCACGTAATAAGGATCAAAGTTCTTACACAAACAAAACGGTCTGGGAGACAGGCAAACTATCTATCGTGCCAAAATCATTACCTGTTTCATCCATAACTTCAATGACTAATTAACAAATAAGATACAAGGGAAGAAAGAAACTCTGTTCATAACTTGCGACGTTGTATTTATAGTTTTGACAGCATTTGGTAATTTTTGTTCACATTTGTTTCTGTAATAAAACTTTCTCTTTTCAATTGGGTTATCAAGTAAATCCCCGCTAAGATGAATAATCATTGCATCAAAAATAAAACGAAAAATGTCGACCAAAATGCAACATAAATCATTATAAAACGAAAAAGTTAAACACACACACACACACACACACATATATATATATATATATATATATATATATATATATATATATATATATATATATATATATATATATATATATATATGAGCACTCTCTAAATGGGGTAACTCGTTCATTATAAGCTTATGCAATGCTCTTCCAACTTAAGAATTGAGGACTCTGGTGGATGAGGAATATATGCGTGACTAAATATATCACTTAAATTCAACCTTACTATCCGTCCAGTTCTGTGAAGTAGAGGTAAGATGCCAGCCTCTGGGTCTGGAGCGAAGGTTTCGATCCTACCTTATGGAACTGGAAGGGATAATGGATAGTGTATAGCCACATTGAAGAGTTGTAATACAACGAAACAGATGACACAATAATATGAATGTATAGCTTGCTTTATTTATTTTTTTCTATCTTTCTTTCTTATTTTTGTACTTTCTATTTTTCTTTAAATCTTGAGGATCGCTTTTTTTAAAAGAAGGAATATATGATATGATATAGTGTAACGTAAAAAGAGGAAAAAAATTCCTCTTTCTTTGCCCTCTCTCTTTATCGTATCCTCTTCTCTTTAGTAATGCTTTCTCTATCTTATCTTCCCCATCTTAAATGACCTCCATTGATCTTGAATGACCTACTAGGTCAATCTGGCTTGGTCGCTTATTTTCGATGTGAGGAGAGATAACCATGTGCTTAAATTCAGCATCCTTCGTGCAAAATTGTGACCCACAACCCCGAAAATTGGCTAGAAACGACCCCCAGTGACCTCAAATAACATCTTCTAGCCTATTTGGTTAGTTGGCTCCTCCGCAGATTCGATTTATGCAGCAGTTTATCCTTTAATTATTTATTCTATTTATGTTGTCTAGACCTAATGATACATTCACTGTGTAATAACAGGAGATCATTCAAAATCAAATTTCAAAATGAAATGACGCAATTTATAATCATTTAAATCGGATTACAAATCCATTTCTTGATAATAATGATTATATATATGTGTGTGTGTGTGTTTATATATATATATGTATGTTTATATATATGTGTATATATATATATGTGTGTGTATATATATATGTGTGTATTTATATATATATATGTATATATGTATGTATATATATATGTGTATATATATATGTGTGTGTATATATATATGTGTGTATATATATATATATATATGTACATATATATATATATAAACATATATGTGTATATATATATGTGTGTGTATATATACATATATATATGTGTGTGTATATGTATATATATATATATATATATATATATATATATATATATATGCACACACAGAGCAGCTGATCTGGAAGATAGATATGAACGAATATAAATGAACAAAAACTGTCTGCACGCAGATCAGGGGATCAAGACGGAAATCCTAGAAGTGCAAATTGTAAAGTGCACTTTACCTAACACGACTTAATCCATAGACTGTTTCATTTGTATTGTCAAGAAAGACAACAAAAAACTTTTCTCTCTGCCCCCGGTCATATGTTACTGAGTGAGAAAAAAAACCCAGAATGATGGAAGGAAGGAAAGAAAGAAAGAAAAGGGGAAAGAAAGGAAGGAAGAAAAGGGGAAAGAAAGAAAGAAAGAAAGAAAGAAAGAAAAAGAGAAAGAAAGAAAGAAAAGGGGAAAGAAAGCAAGAATAAAGGAAAAGGGAAACAAAGACAAAAAAAAGAAGGAAAGATAGAAAGTGAGAAAGGCAGAAAGGGTGAAGAAAAAGGAGACAGAAAGAGAGAAAGAATAAAAGAAAAAAAGAAAGAGTGGAAAAGGACAGAAAGAAAGAAAAGAATAAAGAAAAAATGAAAGATAGAGGAAAAGGAAGAAAGAAAGAAAGACAGAAAGAGAGAATGACAGGCAAGGAGAAAGTCTGAAAAGAAAGAAAGAACAAAGACAAAGAGGGAAAAAAAGAAGTGAAAAAAAGAAAGTTTGAATGAAAGAAAGGATACGGGAAAGAAAGAAAATTAGAATAAAGGAAAGAAAGGCAGAATGTTAGCAAGAATTGACAGAAAAAAAGAAAGAAAAGACGAATAAAGGAAGAAGAAAGAGAAAGAATGAGAGAAAAAAAAGAAAGAAAGAATAAAGGAAAGGAAGAAAGACAGAGAAAAAGGACAGTAAGAAAGAAATTTGTACCACAATTTGCACCATATTCATGGCCAAGTAGGTATTCCAGAAATAAAAGAGTATTCATAACCGTCTGCGTATTACGCCACAAGGAAAGATAGTAAGAAAGACAGAAAAAAAAGGATAAAGTAAAGAAAGAAAAAAAAAAGGTGACCCTTTTTTTCGACCTGTTATTAAATTTAATCAGAGGACCACACTGGGGTCTCCACCTTTAATCTTCTTTAAAAGAAATCATAACCTCACGAAGAACCAGCATGTCATTTGTCGTACTGTGAGTATGAAAACGATGCACGTAAAGAAGTGATATAAACCCTACAATTATATTTTAGGATTACAGGTTTCCCCCGTTATCCGAAAGTAGAACCTCCCTATTAAAACATTTCTTAAGCCGAAAAGATTGAAAACGGAGAAGCAATAAGCATTAATTTATGGAAAAAATTCGTCTTTTTTCGTTCTTACGAAAAAAAGGCGTAAGGCGAAAAAAGCGTTCAGTGTTCGTTTTAATGCGAGCAACAGAGGCATTCTCTCTCTCTCTCTCTCTCTCTCTCTCTCTCTCTCTCTCTCTCTCTCTCTCTCTTTAATATACCCAGGTAACCTGTGCATCCAGCTGCCCCAACCTCCAACGACTTATGGTAACATATACTTTTTGGGTCTGGGAACGCTTGAAAATTGTTCCATATGAATCAATAGTGATTGATTCTTTGCATTATTCCATTGCAGCTAACAGGGTACTTTTATAGGAA
Organism: Thysanoteuthis rhombus; assembly: GCA_963457665.1. Lineage (NCBI taxonomy): Eukaryota > Metazoa > Mollusca > Cephalopoda > Oegopsida > Thysanoteuthidae > Thysanoteuthis > Thysanoteuthis major. The sequence goes on along the minus strand of OY735240.1, from coordinate 23,155,045 downwards.
TTCTTCATTTTCGGATTGTGGGGGGAAATTGGCGGGAAAGAGAGGTCCATATTTCTTACTTTCTTTCCCAATATTTAAGCCATACGTTATATATATATATATATATATATATATATATATATATATATATATATATATATATATATAACGTATGGCTTAAATATATATATATATATATATATATATATATATATATATATATATATATATATCGTACAGATCTGGTTAGCAATATAGCATGATAAAAAGCAACGTCTGATAAGTGATGGATTTATTTCTTAAAGTGCTCGATACATTCAACTTTATACTTCGAAAGTTGGTTTAAAGTTGAGCTTGAAATATATAAAAAGACGTGGATTCGCTACTCAAACAAGTTTATGTTTCTGCCCTCTCTGGGTTAATGTATATATATATATCCCCGTCTGTCTTTCTTTCTCTCTCTTTCTTTCATTCGCTCTTCCTCACCAATTCGAAACGTGTATCTGTGTGTAACTCTCTACCACTCGACATGTTGACCTCTCTTTTTTTATAGCTCCGATGACCGTCACTGACTGATTGACTGACTGACTGGTTGACATACCGAAACACCCCCATCTCCTCTCGTCTCCCCCTCCTTTCGTATACGTTTGAAAGTACAAGGGAGAGAACCCATGCATCTATGGTCAGACTTTCAGGCATGTCTGTTTCCGCTCTTTTCTATTCTTTTTCTCGTTTTCCTTCGCTTGTTTCTCCTGTGTGTGGGCATTAGCGAGGGCGAACCCCAGGGGCGTAGGGCGAAAGAAATAGGAGGACGTTTCCGGCTATTATGGGATAGAGTTCCGACACCGAAATCCTGACTTTATGATCTTAGAGTTAGGACTTCACATACATCCAAAGAGGATTGACGCGTTTGTCTGTCGCGTTCATTTCAAGGACCAATTTCCGATATTGCTTACGTCAGCAGGTCACCCACACGCACACGCGCATGTACGTACATACCTACAACATCGAAGTTAACATACACATATATCCACACACACACACACGTGCGCGCGCGCGCACATATCCACGTATAAACATTTACATACACTGGGGGAAAATGTGTTTCTTTAGACCAACTTGAAAAGGTTTAATTTGTTAATCTAAATTTATTACTTCGTCTCGAAGAAAATGTACGATTAGATATCATAGATACTAGAATATACCCGTCGGAGATGACGGGGTTATTTATGTATAGATCGGCCCCGAGGAGCCTAAAGCTATCTTATTAGGTAATTTATCTTCAATGATTCAAGTTTCCTAACTTTAAGTCTCAACTCATCTCAAGCGGTTTTAATGTGTGATGATCAGAGATAGAGTCTTAAGAGCTTCTATGACGTAATGTTTATAGTTATGTCACAATTGGAAGGTAAAGCAACCATTGAAACAATTCCACTTGAGCGCAAACAAGTGAATAAACAGAAAAATTTGCATATAAGCTCATTATATGGTTAGATTACTTCGAGATAAACTTATAGATTTAAGTGCTACAAATTTGAGTAATTTGTTCTAGTTGAACTATTTAACGCTTTTTTCAGTGCTCATAGGTGTCCGATGTCACTTTCCCAGAGAGAAGCAAAGGATATATTCTGAATATATCTGTTACCAGCGAAGAATAATACCATCTCTTTACATGGTGCATTAAGTTGGGGTTACATAGAACAATAGTGCAGTACTATTATCCTTTATTGACCACAAGGTTCCAAGTAATGAACTCCCTCAACCGAGGTGAGAAAGCTTGATCAACTACCCTGTTGCACCCCATCGCTCCAGCAGACGCCCAGGGTCACATATAAGCTTGAAAGCACGAAGACAAACAAATATCGTCTTTACGAGTATTGTGTCAGCTCTGCTTCCACCACAGAGTTACTAATCTAGTGTTTTTTATCACCTTTTTTAGCGACGTGTGAAACAAAAATGTTCTGATGATGACGTACATCAGTATGCTAACATGGAAGTTTCATTCAGGGACCACTGAAATGGAGTTTGGTAATTTACTTCATTTAAACAGTTTGTGTGCTGCATAAGACAAATATATTCCATAGTGTGCCGTCATACAATAAAGTTTGAGAACCACTTCAGTAAGCTGATAATCTCATTGGCCCCTCTGGTTTCAATACTTCTGTGCTACTGACAATGCCGAATTTACCTTTGATAGGGCCCAGTACATACCATTTCTTGGGGCCCTCTTATTTTTGTATTCAGTAATTATTTTCAAACGAATCAAAACGTGAATAAGATATAAAATGTGATGTTTCATTAAACGTGGAGTCCTTTTTTTATATCTATAATCTATCTCTATATTAAATATTGAACCCTCAAACAAGTTTAGTTGAGATATTTTACTTCTTAACCCGATAAAGAATGAAAACATTGAAATATTTTCATGACATGTTTCGGATGCCTTAAAATCAAGGGCTCCTGTGAAGCTGCACTGTATGCATTGCCTCAAGTACGACCCTGGCCACTGAGCAACGTACAGCACTCGACACTTTTCGTAGGTATCTGTAAATGCAATTTTAAGTTGGTAGTTTTCAACTGTATATTGAAATTAATGATGTCCGGTCCCACCCTCAAAATAAGTTTCAATGTAGAGAAAATCTAATGGTACAAGTTAAGTAGTGCTGCCCCCATGGAAAAAAGGTGTGGTCCTTCCTACAGTGCTTCGTTTTCTCATCTCATACTCCGATTACTGTGATACCGGATCACCTACCTCGAATCCTACCTTCGACCCCAAAGTGGAAAAACAACAGAAATATCGTTACGGTCACTGTTGGAGTATAAGAAGCAAAAATAGAGCAATTTAAAAAATGCTATTTGAGGGAATACACAACTTGTTCCCAAAACAGGAAAAGTTGATTTTGAATTTGATGTTTTGTCCAATGGATTTTGATTTTTCTATCTGTCTTTTAGATAATTTATATGTTCGAATTATCATACTTATTCTGTTGAAGGTTTTGGGGTTTATGAAAAAAATTGAAAAAATTCTGGTGTTTCAAAAACTCGTCAATTATAAAAACTCTTGACTACTAAAATGTAGTAAATATTTATTGTTCAGTCTGTCCCAGCACCTCCCTGGTTTTTAATCATCATCATCATCATCATCATCATCAGTCTTTTAGCGTCCGTCGTTGGACATAGACCTTCCCCAGGATTTGCCACACTTCTCTATCATGGGCGTCACGGAGCCAGTACTTCCTGAACCTGTCTAGCTCGTCTCTCCATCTAACATTTTGCCGGCCTCGGTTGCGCATGTGGTCTTGGGGAATCCATGTTGTGAGTCGTGATGTCCATCGATTGTCTGCCATTCCTGCAACATGGCCAGCCCACCGCCATTTGAGATTTTTTATGGATTTTATGATGTCTCTAACTCTTGTCTTTTCTCGGGTCTACTGTGCTGTTTTGTGGTCTCTCCATGTGAGGCCCAGCATTATTCTTTCATGTGCACGTTGCATGGTTCTCAATCTACGGGTCTGTCTCTTGGTTAGGTTCCATGTTTCGGCTCAATAAGTGACTATTGGGAGGATGCATTGGTTATACACCCTTCTCTTTAGGATCAATGGGATCTTATTATTTTTGAAGGTTTTAACTTTGCATTAATTCAGCAATTAGGAATCTTTTTGGTTTGGTGTACTGCATTTTCCAAAAAAACAGAAGCTTACTTACCAAACTAGCTTATGCACTGATTAAAATTCATTGTGAGAAGTTATTAGAATGTATTCAAAATAATGACAGGTACCTACACGCACTTCTGACGAAAAATGGATAGGAAGCGAAAAAAACGCCCAAAATTTGTGTAATAGTTTATTTTATTGTAAAAAGCCTTTGTCCCATTCATAAGAATGCTGATTGGAGAAAATTCTGATATGAAACTATTCGTTTTTCAATGTGCAGAATTGGACACTTTCTCATTGAAACGTTTTTCACACTGGATAAACAACTGGACGTAATAATTTGCATTTGAAATTTTTAGTAGAAAGAGACCCAGTTTTCAAAATCATACTTAAAATCAACTATTTATCGAATTCGAATAAAAAAAACTTTCCAGCATTCTTCATTTGTGAATGTATCTATTTATGGACAGTGTTTTCTGTAAGCAAAATTTGAAGGGATATTTCAAAGCCAATCGTTCCCCCTTTTATCTGATCTTATGAAATCTCTATAAAATATCATACGTGGTTACTAAATATTTACTTTTCTCAAATCCCAGCTGGAATTGAATCAGTTAAAATTGTATTTAAAATCTCATCTGGAGATTTCGAAAATATGTCATTAATCGGAAATGAAAAACTGCTATAACACTTGGATATATATTTTTTTGTTTTGGAGATGTTTGTGGTTGCTTTTTTTTTGTTGTTGTTGACATATATTTTGGGCCGTGAAAAAAAATCGGTCAAGATATTCTAGACATTTTAAAATTTGAAAATTTTTTTTACTTCTGACACATTGCTATTAAATAAAACTGTGCATTAGTGATCGAGAAATGTGAAGTTCAACTGAATCTAATAATCCAAAGATTTTTGATTCAGTTTGAAAACGGTCTAGACTTGCAAGCCCTAAATTTCACCTATAAAAAACTAAATAAAGTAGAACATTCACTGAAAAGAAAAAAAACAAATTTACAAATATTCTTAATATTACCATGCTACTAAGAACTTCATTAAAATAGTTCATTTTATTATATT
>OY735240.1:23102842-23145342 GCA_963457665.1 Thysanoteuthis rhombus | reverse complement strand
GTGTCAGAGGTCAGATGTCGGTACGAAGCAGCTGTAGGCAAGGCAGATAACCACGGGGAAGGGGCAACAAGAAGCTGAATTGAAAAAAAAAAAAGAAAAGAATTATAATGACCGATAAAATCTATATCAGCTGTGGGATGAGGGAAAAGAATAACCAAGAAAGAGAAATAAGAAAAAAAATTATGAAAGAATCATCTTCATCATCATCATCATCATCATCCCTTTAATGGCCCTCGTTGGACTTAGACCTCAAAGATTCGACAGATTTCTCTCTAGTTGGCGCCGCGGAGCCAATACTGTCTGAATTTATGTAGATCGTCTCGCTATCTTATATTCTGTCAGCCACTGTTTCGCATGTGATCTCTGGGTATCCACGTTCTGATTCATGATGTCCAGCAATTGTCTGACATTCTTGCAACATGACCAACCCATTAGTTTTCTAATGGATTTTAAAATGTCTCAGACTTCTGTTATTCCCCTGATATAATATGCTGTTTTGTGATCTCTTCATTTGACACTGAGCATCATTTTTGTGCAAGTTGCATGGTTCTCGGTTTGAGGGTCAGTCTCCTTGCTAAGTTTCATGTTTTAGCCCTCTACTTTTTAGGACTAATGGGATTTTCTTGTTCTCGTAGGTTAAACTTGCTCTCTCGAAGGCTTGCCGCCCTAGAGTAATTCATCGCTTGATTTCTTTTTCTTCTTTTTGAGGGTTCCATGGGGCTTCACTAGAAAAAAGACGCCATCTTGTGAAAGTGAGGAAAATTGAAAAAAAAAACTCTGGATGTGGAAGGCTGTAGATCAACGAAGATAAGGAAAGAGGGTGGAGAACAGAGAGGATGAAGAATGACAAAATAAAAACCGTGAATCGATAGGAAGATATCAACAGACAGAGATAGATAGGTAGATAGATAGACGTTAGCAGACAGATTGATACATAAATAGATAAGTATGAATAAAGTGAGATAGAGATGAATAGATAGATAGATAGATAGATAGATAGATATCAACGGGCTGAAAAAGATGGATGAATATGAACTGAGATCGATAGAGAAATAGATCGGGAGTATTCAGGTATATATTTGTATTGTTATTTTCCGTTCAGAGTCTTGACTATTTCATTGTTAGGTAGTTCAATACCTTCTGTTGCTTCCTGTTTTGATAGGTTGGTCTTATTGGTAAAGAACGTACCCTAACAAGAATTAGCTCCGAGGCCCCTTATCGCATGCAAAAAGAAAAAGAAATCAAAAGAGGTCACGATATCACGTGATCGGTTTCGCACTTGATAAAATTTGCCAGAGATAAATGTCTTATTATCATTTCGTTCCCGCTGTTGTCTCGGCATTTCGAATCTTTACGGTAAGGGTGTCGGGTGTGCAAAGAGCGTGAGGTGTTGTAGTAGACTGACCGGCACCAGTAGAGGGTCGCTTTGTAGAGACATAGTGTTATGATTACTCTAGACGGGAGATAAGCCAGACGATAAGTAAACGTTTGCTCAAAAGCCAAGAGTTGGCATTTATGAATGACTGGAGATAGTATTGATCTAGCATTTTGTCAATGTGGACATCAGGGGGCTATTTTCAAATCGCCCTCAATGAAAGGGGAGGTCACAAATGCTTAATGAATAGAAGTTCACTGTCTGCATTTATACTGACATTATACAATAATAAATACAATAACAGTCACAAATCTGTACTTTGGAGGCCCATAAGCACTAAATCGACCCTGAGAAGGCGTCAAAAACGTCACAAACACCAAAACGCACTAAAAAACACTGTTAGTCTTTTTATAGTCATTTCAAATGACTAAAATGACAATATATGCCTTACATGGTTAGAAAGTAGCAACAAATTGTCTGAAATTGCATTAAAATAGCGCTGAAAATATTGGTAAATATCGAATTTTCTAAACCGCCCAAACAAGAAACGTGCTGAAATTAGCGTGAAAAGTGCTAAATTGGCAATACTGTCCCCGAGGAGCTAAGCCACTGAGTCTCAAATCTCCAACTACGCCCTTGCTAGACGCACCCACGTTCAAATAGTAATGTACTCTCAGGCCAGAACAGAGCAGTACAGTAAGGTTAGTTGGCATGTGCCTACGATTTTGTTTCCCCTGGTAGAGACAAAGGTTATACTCTTTAGCAAGGAATATTGATAAAGTAAAGACAGTCAAGGGTGGGGGGCTTTAGTACAAAATATCAATATTTCATTGGAAATTCCCGAGAGATTAATGCTTTTAAATCCTGAGTACAGAATAAGCATAAATCTTTCATAATTACCGATTTTTATTACAGCCATCATCATCATCAGACTTTTAATGTCCGTTGTTGGACACCGACCTTCCCCGGGATTCGCCACAATTCTCTATCATGGGCATCATGGAGCCATTATTTCCCGAATTTCTCCAGTTCATCTCTTCATCTTGTGTTCTGTCGGCCTCGGTTTCCTCATTTGATCTCTGGGGATCCATGTTGTGAGTCATGATGTCCATCGGTAGTCTTTCGTTCTCGCAACATGGCCTTCCCATTGCCATTTGAGTTTTTTAATAGTTTCTATGATGTCACGGACTCCCATTTTCTTCCTTATATACTGTGTTGTCTTGTGATCTCTCCATGTAAGGTTGAGCATGATTCTTTCATGCGCACGCTGAATGGTTCTCAGTTTGTAGGTCTGTCTCTTGGTTAGGTTCCATGTTTCAGCTCCATAAGTGACTATCGGGAGATTGCATTGGTCGTATACTTTTCTTTTTAGGATTATTGGGATCATCTCTTTTTTGAAAGTTGAGCCTGCTCTGCCGAAGGTTTGCCATCCCAGAGTGATTCTTCGTTTGATTTCCTCCTCTTTTGAGGATATCATGGAGATTCGTTGTCCGAGGTAGATATAATGGTCTACCTTGCTGAGTTTTGCATCTTCTATCTTAACAGTTATGTTCTTATTTTCAACATGATTATTGCACATGATTTTCGTTTTACTAAAGTTCATGTGTAGGCATTTTGTGACATTCTAAAGAGAATCACACGTCAGTAACCTCTTTTTAATTGTAAATAGATCCTTCTAGTTCTTCTATTCTGTTCTTTTACTTGTAAGTACATCATGAACACTACATGTACTTGTATGAGGCCTTCTTATCCTATATGGCCTAAGCTCTATTACAAGTTTTTTAAGGGCCAGCAGATACAAATAAATACATTCCATGTGAGTGCATGTGTTATATTGATGCAGAAGTTCTCAGAGCCATCCTTTGTACAATATTAAGGAAATCTTTATCAATTGTGCTATCAGTCCACCGTTGTACATCATTTATTTTGGAAAATTCAAAAGCTAGGAAAAGGGTTTAAGATAAACTTACAGGCACAAACATCGACCAACGTTTTATCACCGGATCATCTCTTTTTGTTTTACAAATAAAAGAAATCATTTTTGGACAAAATAGTTACTGGCGGAGAAAAAGACCGCGACACGACCTCCCATTGAACAGCGTTTCATCGAAACACCTTCTTTATCGAAACGACCCTTTATCGAAACAATTTTTTTTACCGAAACAACTCTTTATCAAAGTGACTTTTTATCGAAACATCTTTTCACCGAAACGACTTTTATTGAACGACATTTCATTGCGAGACTTTTTATCCAAATGACTCTTTATCGAAATGTCTTTTTACCAGAACTATTCTTCATCGGAATGACTTAATTGAAAATGAGGAAAACGTGTGCTTTCAATAACTAATCCTATATTAAATTTATTGGGGGAAAATATTCTTTATGTTTGGTGGGGCTCGAATAGAATTCTTTATTACATATTGATGGATCGCCTATGAACTAACTGAAATCTTAACCAGAACAGAGTCTATTGCTGAAAAAGTGCTTTGATTGTTCTAAGATAGTACTATTCAAAATGGATTCTCTATGATGAATTGAGTAATGAAATTCAACGAAATGTCACTGTGCAACACCACAACGAACAAATGGCTGGATTAGTATATGCTAGTTATGTTATATAAACTAGCATTCATTCGTCAAATATGACAGGTTATTTATGTATGGATCGGTACAAAGGAGCCTAAAGCTATCTTATAAGGTAATTTATCTTTAATGAATCAAGTTTCCCAATTTCAAGTTCTTTTCAAGTCTCAACTTAGGTATGATCAGGCATGAAGTCTTGAGAGTTTTTATGACGTAATTTTCATTGTTATGTCAAGGTAAATCAACCAATTAGATCATCCCATTTAAGCCCAAATAAACAAACAGACGAGAAATTGAAAGACAGACAGACAGGTAGATAGATAGATACGTTCAAAATAAAAGAGAAGAAACCGCTGTGTCGATAGACAGCAGTGACAGCAAACGTTTTTTGTCCGGTGTGTCGAAATTTCAATTTTTTGAATAATCCTGTTATCAGAGAGTCACTTACGTGTATCATAGTTTTAGCTAAATACTAATAGATAAGCGATCTATTTTTCCTAATACATTAATAAAACTATAAGTTTAATATAGCATAACTTGATATTTCAAGAATAATATGAATGATTTTTCTCCAAAGGCCATCACGAGTCACCTAGAAAGCTATTGTGTGTCACAACTGATACGCGTGTCAAGTTCGTCACGACTGATGTAAAGGTATTCCCCTCATTAAGAAAGTTCGCTTCTCCATACTTGGCTTTTACGGAAGACCTCCAGCCGCCATATCTTTGAACTGTGTCTGTGAGCATCCGTGCTTTATCTCGATTTATTTTGTACATACGTTAGCAAAACGTCGTAAAGTAAAAGAAAAGGGTTTGAGAGTTTGTATAAGTAGAGTGTTCCTATGAAACCTTTCGTAAGCTTAAATAGCGTAAAACGAAGAAGCTGTTACCATTGATTCATATGAGGAAAATTTTTGAGCGTTCCAACACCCCGAAATAAACCTTTTCCGTGTCTACCATATCATTAAGCGTGAAATCCTTACGAGCTCTCTTGGGTCTTTTTCATGCCTTCGGTTACATCTTGTTAACCGATGTACAAATTAAAGCAAGATAAAGCACATAAAAATTCAAATAATAGAAACGAAAACTGTCAACATGGGTTTCTTCAGTTTTTAAGTTGGTCCGGTTGGCTAGCTAGATATATATGCATGTATGATGCATACTTGCCACTGCGATGGAGCTAGGGGGCTGAACATGTCAATATTCACCTTATTATGCCTGGAATAAAGTTTTTAAAATCCCCTTCCTAAATAGGGTTTTAGTGGGTGAGTTCATGCTAAATGTAAGTTCATGCTAAATTGATCCCTTAGTTTGTGTCCAGCAGCGTTCATGTTTCTTTCTTGAAAATTGAAAGTTTTTTTTAGTGATCATGGCCCAAATAAAAAACGTAAGAAGTAATTTATTCATTAATCACCTTTTTTATATTTCTTTTAATTGATCACCTCAACACGGCATGCTGCCAAAAGACATTGGTCATGTGACTAACCCAACCTGCAACAGAAAAAATTTTTTCTCCAGGATTAACTGGTTTTCAAATGTGTGGGCGTCTCCGGTATCGATTGCCGTCACTGACTGGACTGACAGATCGGAATACTCCCACTGTCTCTCGTCTCCTCCCATTCTTTCTATATAAGTCTGAGAGTGCGAGAGAGAGAGAGAGAGAGAGAGAGAGAGAGAGAGAGAGAGAGAGAGAGAGAGAGAGAGAGAGAGAGAGAGAGAGAGAGAGAGCTCAGGCATATATGGTCTGACTTTGAGGCTTGGTCCATATATAACGATGTGGGTTCCACTCATTGACCACTATCTGAGATTTACAAGCTGTATTCGTGGGGTGTCTTTGAATTATTTTCCACTTCTTTACACCCGTGTCGAAGTTGGCTTCGTCCGATGTAATTCAGATAGACATGCCACCAACACCTGCTTCAATGGATCACCCTGAACTCCACCTGTTCCAAATATCAAACGATTTTTATTCGAACTATCTTATCGTCTGCTTTATCAACAAAGTTAAGTAGCGATGCATACCAAGATGGCCGTTGTGGCCATTTTATGATCAAATCTGACAAATCTAGCCTTTTTTGAAAGCATTTGGCCAAGAACGATTTGGCAATATTTGAATTTCTGGCATCTTTGATTTTTCACGGTAGTATTTTCATAAATTCTTATTTCGGTGTGTAAACAGTATTGCCATGTTTTATGGATTTTATGAATTATAATGTTTTATAAGGAATCATCATCATTATTTTTTTTAAATAGAACTATTTACCTTAGTTTTGAATTGATTTTTTTATTCCAAACCTTGATAGACAGGCTGTCAGCGTTAAGTTGTGATAAAAAGCAACTTGATATTGAGATGGATGTGTGTATAGATTTAAAAAAAATCAATACTAATGATTTACAATACTTGATCCGATAAGAATGAATGAGAAAAGAATTGCTTTTAAAAATAATTTTTGAATTTGGCCATTTCTGGCCATTTTACGTGTTTTTAGCTAGAAACGTCTTCACGTATTTGACAACCCTGAGGTGTACGCTACAATTTCAAAAAGCACAGATTTGCCAATAATAGTTGATTTTCACCCGTCCTGAAAATTGTTATTGATAATCATTTTCAGGGAATCGATTGCTCAGTCCTAAAATTAAGAGCAAAGGGGGTGCAGGGAGCGTAACAACGCTAGGATATTTCCCCAATAGTTGTGAGCGGTCATGTGTTGCTTTCGCGACGAGTAGACCGCTGGCCTTTGGGGAGGGCAGTAGTTTATAACTGATATGCGGTAGTACCTCTGATAGCAAAGGGCTGTTATAATAAAATTTCGCTTTGCAAGACCTCCCAATCATCATCATCATCATCATCAGTCTTTTAATGTCCGTCGTTGGACATAGACCTTTCCCAGGATCCGCCACAATTCTCTATCATGGGTGTTGCAGAGCCAGTATTTCCTGAATTTGTCTAGTTCATCTCTCCATCTTGTATTCTATCGGCCTCGGTTTCTCATGTGATCTCTGGGGATCCATATTGTCAGACGTGATGTTCATCGGTTGTCTGTCATTCTTGCAACATAGCCAGCCCATCGCCATTTTAGTTTTTTAATAGTTTCTATGATGTCTCGGACTCCATTTTTCTTCCTTACGTACTGTGCTGTCTTGTGATCTCTCCATGTAAAGCTGAGCATGATTCTCTCGTGTGCACGCTGCATGCTTCGCAGTTTGAGGTCAGTCTCTTGGAGAGGTTCCATGTTTCAGCTCCATAAGTGACTATCGGGAGATTGCATTAGTTGTATACTCTTCTTTTCAGGATTATTGGGATCGTCTGGTTTTTGAAAGTTGAGCTTGCTCTGTCGAAGGCTTGCCATTCCAGGGTGATCCTCCGCTCGATTTCCTCTTCTTTTGTGGTCCCCCCAATTCTTAATGAAATATTTCCGGTTTACAAGAGTAAAAAATCCTGAATCTATCCAGAATCATCTAGATTTAATTTTGATCTAGATTCGAATAAAGTACATAAGCGCTTTTTTTAAGACAGACGAGTGGACGGAAATTTTGTGAATCGTAATAAAATTATTTATTTATTTATTCATTCGACTGTTTGCTTATTTATTAGTATTTATAAATCATTTGGGAAGTAATTAGAACAAGACTATTTTCAAAGTTTTTATCTAGATTCTAGAAGTCTGATATTTGGACGAATTACTAAATTCCCATAGATCTAATTATTCTCTTGGAAAAATTTCACCTAACGGGACGTTTTGTGGAGCGTATTGTCCTCGTTAGAGGTGCCATAGTACTTGAGTCATAATTTTTATTATGGGAAGCGTATACACACACATACACACACACACACACACAAAGAAACACAAGCACACAAAAAAAAACACACAAGCACACAAAATATATATATATATACAGGGATTTTTCGTTCGCCCACATCAAAAGCTAACATCCTTAGTTTTACGGAAGCATAAAAAAATGATTAAATTGCATTTTCCCTTTTACTCTGATTAAGAACTCAATTCGTGGTTTCAGTTTGGGAGCAAATCTTAAGAGCAATTTGGTCTTGGAGAATCAAAACGTTTCAACTTTTCTAATAGATGGTCAGTCTTCTATATAATTTTAGTGAAGTTCCAGATCAGTAAAGCGGTCAGATTTTTGCAACTTTGCTCGGATATAGACCAACGGCATTTGAGGACTTTTTCGTTAGCCCATACAAGACCAAAATTTTCATAAGCTCTTTTCATAATTTATAAGTAACGTTTATTTTATCATTGGAATTAGTAGCTGAGGTTTTATTCTCACGTTCCGAACTCCAATGACTGTGATCCTGAATTACAAACAGAATATCATTGTAGCCAGCGATATTAAATTAAGGTACAACTGAAACAGTTTTGTTCTCTTGTTAGGAGGGCCAAAACCCCATTTAGGCCTTCTGCAATGAACTAGCTGAAGATTTTGTCCGTGTGTCGGATTTGAATTAAAGTTACGGTAATAGGGTATCAGATTCACCATCTGTGTAACGGGTGTCTGCTGTCAGTTTGTGTTTCGCATTTATGCAAGAGAGGGTGGCATAGAGTGATCCTTGTATTTTAAGGGGTAAATAATTTGACCAAGGGTAAGCGAATCGAGAAGAAGAAGAAGAAGAAGAAGAAGAAGAAGAAGAAGAAGAAGAAGAAGAAGAAGAAAAAGAAGAAGGAAAAAAAGAATAGTAAAAAAGATGATCATGAAAAGAAGAAGAAGGAGTTGATAGAAGAAGAAGAAGAAGAAGAAGAAAGAGAGGAGGGAAAGAAGTTTATAATGAAGAAGAAGAAAAAGAATAAGATGTAGTAGAAGAAAAAGATAATAATGATGATGAAGATGGTGATGTAGAATAATAATAATAATGATAATAATGATAATAATAATAATAATAAGAAGAAGAAGAAGAAGAAGAAGAAGAAGAAGAAGAAGAAGAAGAAGAAGAAGAAGGGGTAGCGGTGGAGGGGAAGGTGAAAGTGAGAAAGGAAAGAGAGGGGGGAGGGGGAAGGGTGAATGAAGAGTAATGAAGGAATAATGAATGTGCTTTTCAACAGAACCAGTTATGTGGCATGTGTTATAGAATGTCAGATTGCAGGAAGTGGTGCGAATTATTTAAAATTTTCAATCTGATCGGCACGGCTTATCGCCGAGAGGTCGTGGAAATACCGGAAAAATGGGACTGATTAGTCACTATTAGAAACTGTAACCAAAAATGTCAACACAGGTTTCTTCCGTTTTCAAGCGTTTTTGGCTGGCCGTTTATTCATAGATATATATATGTGTCAAACGTACAGGCCGAACTAATGGAGCTAGAAGACTGGAAATTCAAATATTTACTCTTTACTACGCCAAAAAGAAACTTTTCTGTTCTTTTAAAATCCCCCTAAATTGGATTTTAGTGGTGTTGAATTTACAATGCAAGTGCATGCTAAATTTGTTCATTAGTATGTGTCAGTACTGTCCACGCTTATTTTTCGAAAAATTGGACATTGATTACACTTTTTTTTTAAATTTTTTAATTGATCACCCCGAACACGGCATGCAGCCAGGAGACGTTGGTCACGTGACACTTTCTACTGGCTGACTAACCAGACCTGTTTTCAGTTCGTTCGAATACCGTGACACCTTTTTTCCCCCCTTGGGTAGTTGGATAGGTATATGAGGTATTCATCAGGTATGTGATTTAATTGCCAGTGACTGATCGAAAGAGTTGCTTAAGGTCAAGGAAGTCATTAGTTTTAGATTCTTTCATTACTTGGTCACTCGGCTGTTCTCACTATATGAACGACAGGTAAGAAGGTCTAACCCTGTCTATCCGATAATACCGTGTAACATATTTTTTCAACCTTTTTTTCTTCTTGAGTTAAAGGAGCAAATTGGAAGGTTTGGCCTTGTCTGGTCGATTAAGTTCGCTGGGATATATATATATATATATACATATATATTGTGTCATCCATTTTTCGATGTATTACATCTCTTCAGTGTGACTATAGACTTTCCATCATCCCATCCAGTACGAGGCAGGATTGAAACCCTCGCTTAAGACCCGGAGACCGATATCCTACCTCTGGGCTACAGGACTAAGTAAGGCTTAATTTAAGCGATATATTTATTTACACAGAAATTCCCCGTCCACCCAAGTGCTCTACTCCTGTGGAAGAGCATTGCATAAGCTTACAATGGACGGGTTACCTCACTTAAAGAATGCTCAACCCTGAATAGAGGAGCATTATGGTTCAGGTCAGGCTAGCAGTATAACATGATATAATAATATATTAATGATATAAAGCAACTTCTGATATGTGATGGATTCATTTCATAGAGTGCTCGATACATTCAACTTTATACTATTGAGTTGTTTTAGAGTAGAGCTGGAAATAAATAGTAGAATGTGGATTCGCTATACAAACTAGTTCATGTTTCTGCCCTCTCCGGGTCTCATCAGGCGAATATATATAAATATATATATATAGCTGGGGTATCTGGCGTTGCCAAGGAGATTTGGGTTCAAATTTGGAATAAATGAAAATTTGTGTATTAGAATAGGAAAATAAATATTTGCAGAAATAAATCTATTTGCTTCCAACACTTAAAACTGTAGTTGTCTCTTAGAAAGAAACCAGTGCATTAAATAACTGGTTTATTTTTTTACAAAGAAGAAATTTTACAACCTGTATACTTTTAGGCCTTACTTCCGTAAAACGAACGGAAAATAACGACCCGATTTAATAAAACAGTTTAACCGCCCACGACAATCATCGTCGGAAAGATATCTGGCCACTGTCAAATTCCCTCGGGTAAATCAGATGAGACGGATGTAAAGCATCAACAATTAATGATAAAATGAATAAATAAATTTTTTTCCTCGTATTTCATTTAAGGAAATGATTTATCCATCTTGACACCATCCAGTTACAAAACTTTGAATCGTCCTTGACATTATGCAGGCACTCAAACCCAAATAAGGCGAGCTAATCCTAAAATTAATCTTGAAAAAAAAATATATGATTTAATTTTTCATATAAGTTGATGCTTCCTCTGAAAGCGTTTAAAGAAAAAACCTGTATGTGACGGAAGAAGCTGCTGAACTTGTCTGAATAAAATGAACCTTGTAATAAATGTTTGTCCCATTCGTATGATAAATGATTGAATGAAAATCAGACAGAAAAATTCATTGTTGCCAGCGTTTAGACTCAGATATTTTTGTCTTAGTAACACTGTGTGGAACAGTAATTCGAAATCCAATTTCAAAAACCCACTGAAAAAGTTGCGTTAAGTTTGTTACTTAAGTAAGATATGTTCAGTCTGAATCGTTGTAAATTTTCAAATAATGTTTCTGTGGTAACTGTCTTTGATAAATTTTATTTTTTACTTGAGTATTTTTAGTAAAATCTAGTACGAAAAAGCTATGACTCCAATGTAATATCAAAATCACACGTCACATATTGGTCTGTTTGTAAAGTATGGCAATTGCAGTCTTTTTGAACGGTAGACTGACTTGAGCATAAACCTACTTGAACCAGGCCAAAGTTCAATTTTGTAAAAGAATTAATTTGTTTTTCAACTAATATGTCCGATGCTGCATGATTCAACATTATTATGTCTTATGTGGCAGACAGAAGTACAATTAAGAAAAAAAACAGTAAATTATTTTGTTTTTCAACTACAGTAAGTACGACATCTTACAATTAAAAATGTCTTTTCGTTTTATCTTCAACTGAAATGTAATTGACAACTGCAGGCTCAAATAATATTAAATCATTTTTGATGTTTTAAATTAATCTACTTATTCACATATTTTTTGTTCTAAATGTCAAAATAAAAACCAAAAAATCTTAGAAACTACTCTCTTGGGAATATTTTGGTCCGATTCGGAAATAATTATATCTTCAAGGAATGAATACATAATCTGATAGAAATAATTGTAAAATACATTTTATTACTTTATAGTCATGTAAACTTTTCATATTGTAAACTGAAAAATAAACAATTTTTTATAGTCAATTTCGCTTACAGTCCCATAGTATCCAGGACCGTGTGTCACGTAAACCACTTTCCATCTGATTCGTTCTATTTTAACACATTGTCTTATAACTGTTCATTATGTATTTTTAGGTTCTTGTCTCATGTAATTTACTTATATTTGTAGTTGTATTATTATTCTTTATCATGGGGTTCATCAGTTGTTTTCCTATTGTCCTGTTTTGGGAGTATATATATATATATATATATATATATATAGAGAGAGAGAGAGAGAGAGAGATAGATAGATATTATAAATTGCTTTATACTATATAGAAAATTATTTGAAATGATCTCCCGCCATTACACGGTTGATATATCACTCAATTCAAACAACGTAAATATGCTGCAGCCTCATTATCTTTAATTGTTTATTCTATTTATGTTGTCTCAACTGAGTGATATATTAACCCTGTCATGACGAGAGATTTCAAATAAGTTTCTATATGATATAACGCAATTTATAATATCTATCTATCTATCTATCTATCTATATATAACGCAATTTATATTTCACTCAGACAGATCAACTATGTCCATTTCTTAATATATATATATATATATATATATATATATATATATATATATATATATGATTATTGTTCCCCTACCGTGATT
The DNA here is from genome assembly GCA_963457665.1 of Thysanoteuthis rhombus. Lineage (NCBI taxonomy): Eukaryota > Metazoa > Mollusca > Cephalopoda > Oegopsida > Thysanoteuthidae > Thysanoteuthis > Thysanoteuthis major. The sequence goes on along the minus strand of OY735240.1, from coordinate 23,132,741 downwards.
TAAAATCACAACCACGTGATTGATAGGCGACTATCAACTGAGCTAAATGCTAAATTGCATTTATCATCTTCAGTCGTTATACACGTAGGAGTGGACTTTGACTCTGCAGCAACTAGACTTGTCACCTGAGTTTAGTTGCATCTCCTCAATGCCAAAATGTGATACAAGGGCAGCGATATCGGAGTTTACATCTGAGCCCACTCCAACTTAGTACTGTGGGGAGGGGGCATTTATTTGCGACCCCATAATTGCAAAATGTGGCACGAGAAGGGGATGTTTACCACACTTTTACTGAAGACATCAGAGTGTACAGAATGTATGCAAAGCTCTGAAATATCTAATGTTCAATTTTGTCTTTCTCCTGATCACAGGTGTAGGGCACCAAGTTGTGGCAGGTACAGCTGACCGAAAATTTAGCTTCGTTAATCGTTAATCTGCTAACTCAAAAAGGTAACTTCGATAAAGCTAAGCCGATAAACTGCTACAAATTTAGCAGAAGCTAACAATACCTAAATTTTATCACATAAATTCAGCTTCGGTTTGTTTTGTTTTTTTAAATCTAAAACTATTTTTAATATGTTGTAATTTGGCATGGAGCTCCCCAACAAAAGATGATGATCAAGGTGTACTTAGATAATTAGATAAACGAATGAAATTAAGCATTGGTTTACATTACAGTAAGAAAAGCATTAAACGAATGAAACATATGGAGAAATTAAGATATCTATAAAAGTAACTTTAATAATATAATTAATGCTTTCATTTTGGTTTGGCTTTTTGCTTTCTATTGCTTCCCTATTGCTTCAATGTGATGCTGGTTTCCCTTCTTTAACATCAGCCTCTCAACTTTGGCATCTGACAGGTTGGCTCTCTTGGCCCTCAAGATGTCCTTGCCGATGGGGAAAAGCCACTCATTTGCAGCACTGGATGGGATAGCCGTGTTTTACTTGATGAACGGGTCGATCAACATTTGCTCACCCAAGGACCCCCCTCGAGTAAGGCTCCAGACTAGTTTTAAGTAAGTTCTGATCCTTGGACCTCAGTGATATGTGGCTCCTATTCTCCTGATGCTGCTGAAGACGCCATCTTCCTTGTCTGAATAGTTGGTGGTTCAGCTGTCCTCCTCTCTGGTCTCTCCTGAGGCTGTCTCGGCGGTGGTCTCCACGGCCTTCTTTGCCCTGCTGATCTGGCTGTGATCAAACTCCTTCAGCCAGAACCGATGAAAACTGGATGAACGTCGGTGGCAAGTTGAAGCTGCTGGTCTTCTAGGGGAGGGCCAAACCTTTTGCCTGAAAGTATCGCGTTTACCAGAGGATTGAAGTACTAAAAGACTTTGACCTCCTCTAACTTCATGTTGGCAGCCAATACAGTGGGCCAAAGGCTCCTGAGATAGGCCTACCCCCCTGGATCGTATCTAAGGCCTTGGCAACATTAGATATCATCTGTGAGTGCACTCCTTCTGGAAGATGACTTCAGAATCAGTGAAGGTCCGCAGCTTCATCTAAATCATCACCTGATGGACAGCTCTCTTTTTATTCTCTAACAGGTTGGTGTGGACAACAAATCGTGTTTTAGGGGAAGTTCCATCTGGTACCGTTGGGGATCACCAGCATCCTTTTAAACTCGTCCAAAATGTCTGTCAGTACTGTGTCGCAGCGCCACTGGTTCCACATAATCTATACCTTAGACATAGCCTTTCTGTCGGCCGATTTGAACGGAGTTATCAAACGTCTTGTCGGTATCTACGCTGACTACCTAGTTCAAGGTGTGGTCACTGCACCTCATGTGCACTGACAGGTTGGGACTCGCCTCAACAAAGATGTTCCCCATCCACAATCCCAGCCTCAGTATCTATGTCCACGCCCACATCCTTGACATCTTCCTCGCCGGGGTCGCCAAAAGGCTCAGGAATATCTGGCAAGAGTTCAGCTTCAATCCCAAAATGTACAAACGTATTGAAGTTGCTGATATCGTCCGTTCCGGTCCTGGTCAACTTGTAATAGGTGTCCACCGTAGCCTTGGCGAGAATATCAAAAGACTTGACCTCCTACAAATTGACGGATGCCAGTGCCAGCAGCTAATTGGCTGAACGCCTCGCCAGTGGTGGGCTGGCGTATTTTCTTTGAAGATAGTTACGACACAAAGCTATTTGTACTGTAACCAGAAGATTGCCCGTGCAAGAGCCACGGGAAGAGCCGGCTCTGATCCTCTCCTCAAACCGGACGGCATGCACTTGGTGGTTACTGTTGACATACACGTGTGCCTCTTTGTACCGGCACAAGACACACCAGAAGTAAAAGACGTTATCGTTTGACTTAGAGACAAAGCGGTTCTCCTGGTGGGACCACGGGTACTGAGACTCCTTGTCGGCTTGGTTATGACATCCGTTTCAATTAGAGCTGCTACAGGCTCCTCAACATTCCTAACATCCTCAGGCGGAACAGAAAGTCTTCACTTTCCCTTACAAGAGACTTTTAGTCTCAGTAAACAGTCGGACATAGGTTTATGATAACGTACGCTATCGCCGACACTGTAATTCTGTAACGTTGTACGTGAACTGAGCAGCCGAATTGTTCAACACTGCTCAGGTGTTGCAGCGTTGACCAATCACATATCGTGTTAACTCGTTGTCGGCCAATATTGTGTCAGACTGTTGCAGACACGTATATAAAACGAAGGAACACACATGTATAGGCGTTCTTCAAACCCTCAAAATATTTCAAGTGAAATTGAAAATATTTTTAAAAAAATACCTGTTTTATTTACGTGCAAAACTCGAAATATTTCTGCAAAGTTTGCAAATATTTTTACAGCTGCATGCACATTAGAGGCGGGTAGACAGTTTTACCGGCTGACTCATTTCTTCGCTTCAAGCCCAATCGACTGAGCGTGTAATGTGTATTTCTACAATTCATGCATAAAAATATTTGTACAATAATAAATAAGGTAAATTAAACTATTCAGGTGATAAGAATTGGGATAGAATATGAAAAAAAATTTTTTTTTTCCCTAACTTTCATCAACCCTGATATTGGAATATAAAATTAAAAGTTGCTGTTGGAGTTTATCACAACATAACATCAAAAAACGATTTTAAGCGACCATAAGATATTTTTTAGTAGTTTGACAACTGGATTGCATCGAATGATTTTAGGGTTGATTGACGCTCTTGACCGTTAAACTCTATTTACTTCATGTTTAATATTTGCGGATTTAAGGTTAGCGGATTTAAAGTTAGCGGATTTGAAGTTAGCGGAACTAAGTTCAAAGGAAGCTAATTGGTCCACTAACGGTTTTCAATATTAGCGCAGACGTTCGCCCGCTACGAAAAAGTTTATATATTTGATATCCTTTCCTTAGTTTGGTATAAGTTAAAATGTAGGGCTTTGAGTGAGAGTCGAACTCGCCACACTGCGGTAATGATCTGCTAGATAAGCTCGTTAACCATTACTCCACAGTGGAGCACTTATTTTTTTAAAAACATAGTACAGGTTTCACTCGCTATCAGAAAGTAGAACCTTCCTATGGAAACTCTTAATAAACAGAAATGGCGGAAAGCAAAGAAGAAATTACTAATTTACCTATACATTTTTCCAGCGTTCCCAGAGCAAAAATGCAGCGATGATTGTATGTAAGATTGAGTTGTCAGAAGTTGGGGTGGTGGTAGGTATAGGAGACTGGAATATAGGTGAGAGAGAGAGAGAGAGAGAGAGAGAGAGAGAGAGAGAGAGAGAGAGAGAGAGAGAGGCGCTACCTCTATAACAGCGAAAAAATCACTGGGCATTATTTTGACTTTCGTCTTATCTGCATCAAATAAACGTAAAGGGCGAACTGAACACTGTCGATTGCAGTTCAGGTGACGCCAATTCGTAAATAATATTGGGCGTCTAAAAAGTGACCACCGTATTTCACCCTGTATAGTCCGCTACCATAGATAATCCACCACCCCAACTTAGTTTCCATTTCGAATGGAAAATGCATTATTTCGCGGATGCAATTATCTATACAACTATGTATAAGAATCATTTCTGTACATTGTACGCAGACAGATTTTTTTTTAGCTCAAGATCTTCGGGGGAAAAATATATCTATTATATATATTTCATTTATCATATCCGTTATACAAGGAGACATGCAATATACATTTTTTTCATTTTTCTTTTCAGATTTCTCTTTATTATTATCAATAACTCCATATCTTAGGAAATCTGTAAAGTTTATGCAACGATATCAAGAAGCCGCCGTGGACTCAAGGCAAGGATCAGATATTGCTATGCAGACATCCGACTCGATAACTTCATTTCTCAAAATATCTTTTGATACTCAAAAAATATATCTATCTTAATTATCATGGCAAAGTCTTTAACGTTTGAACCAGGGTGCAAATCTATAGCCTGACAAGGGTTAAGGTTAGCGATTTTTTTTTTAGGGGCTACATCAAGAGTAAAGTTTTTGCAACGATATCAAGAAAACACTATGAACTCAAGGTAAGAATCAGAGATTACAATGCAACCATCCAATTCGATGATTCCATTTCTTAGAAAATCTTTAAAGTTTATGCAACGATATCAAGAAAGCACAATGAACTGGAGGCAAGAATCAGAGATTGCTGTACAAACAACCCGCTGGTGTTGAGAATGCCTGTATCAATCACTGGCCCGGCAAGGTTGTTGTGGAGAAAGTGGCTAACGTGCAGGAGTCTATTACAGAAGCAATTCTTATTTGAACAAAGCAAAGTTAGAATTTTAGAAACATCCTCAAGTATTCAAGTTTATCTGTACCGATTTTCGAAAGTTTTGTCCTGCTTGTTCAGAGAACAAAACGAAGAAACAAAAGAAGATTTGAAAAAATAAAAAGATAAGCGTATAGTGATTTTGCGGATACTCTGTACTTGTTTCCACTTACTGATTTTTTTCTCGAATAAGTCTTTAGAACATTTCTTTTTTTTTTTTTGACCTATCGTCTGCCATATCCATGTTCGTCTACACACTACGCTTTCTCCTATTTTGACAAACACGCTTTCTTTTTTTTTCTAATTTTGCGCTCGAATGACGTTGACACGAACTGTCACTGCCAGTCGGACGTGACCGTATCATCATAACAAAAAAATATCGACGATAAGAAAGGCGGCAAATTCACCGATTTACAACCGGTTTAGAGTCGATTTGAACTCTTTTCCGTTTCACATCCCGATTGAATCGCTTGAGGTTCAAACAACCACGCCTCAAATTTCAATCAACCTTGCCTCAAATTTCAATCAAGTTCAGTCGAGCCAAGGCGTCAGAATTCGCACGAATTCGGTGCAGAGCTACCGGAGATGATCGGAGGGCCGCTCCTGCATCTCTATGGAAAAAAAAAACAACGGCAAATAAATGAAAAGCTCCAACACCTAACAGTACACTACTGCGTAATATATATATATATATATATATATATATATATATATATATATATATATATATAGAGAGAGAGAGAGAGAGAGAGATAGATAGATAGATAGATAGATATTGTCTAGAAAGCTTTACAGCTTAACAGCTTTAAACATTAAAAACCTTTTTCAATAGATTTTTTTTGTATGTCACTTCAGTCACCCATTTCCCAACATCTGTCAATGCAGGTTATGTCATCTTCAAAAGTGTTTTTCTCTATTTTCTCCATACTTTTTTTCCTCTATATAGTACAATGTATAAACCGTCTCTTATTGGGATCATCACTTGTTAACCATGTAACCGTTTCGGGTATTTTAGAAAACAAAACAGTTATATTAACATGACACACCAGTAATGACGGTCAAACATCACCTCCTTTTATTATATAGTTTTATCCGTACATATAATTTGTCATTTCGTATAAAGTTTTATATATATGAAAAGTCTATAGCCACACTGAAGAGTTGTAATACAACGAAACAGCTGTCTATGGACGACTCAATTATTAATTATATATATATATATATATATATATATATATATATATATATAATGGTAGATAAAAGAACGACATTCAAGCCTTTGCAAAGCGTATTGAGATCCTGGGATGTTCAGTCAACAGAATCCATCAGTCGGCCTCGCTGATGTCGTCAAAAGGGCAAAGGGCGATACATTCGGCATCAGCTTGGCTACATTAGCGACAGGAAGGATGTCTTAAGGGGTTCCATTTTCTGGTTTTGAATCAGAGTTATCAGTCTCCTTGAATGGTTGTCTACCATTGCTAGAGAGCACAGTCTTCCCCACAATATACCGAGTTAAGGAGGAGAATACGAATTGTCTCAGCCGCAATTTGAAGTCGGTTTGCCGATTCAATTTTCTGTACTGTTAACCCCGTCTAAGGGTCCTCTCAGTAGTCACCTATGGAGCAGAAACAGGAAATCTAACCAAAAGGATGACACTGAAACTAAGAACCACACAACAGGCACAAGAAAAGCTCATGTTTAACATCACCTGAAGCGATCACCAGATAGCACAGTATATTAGAGAAAAAAAAATGAGTCAGAGATATCATTACCATTAGACTCCCGGTCAGGACCGGATCAAGCTTGCAGCATAAATTGTAAAGGGACCTTAGAAAACTCAAATGGCAATGGACAGGCCATATTGCAAGGATGCCAGACAATCACTGGACATCACTACTCCCAACGTGGATCCCCTGAGATCATTCTCTAAATTAAGCAGAAAATTAGATGGTGTGACGATCTGGACAAATTCAAGAGATGTTGACGCCGCGCCACCCATGATCGAGAGGTTTGGGGGGTCTTGGCGAACGACAGACGTTTCAATGCCGCTCTTGTTGCTGTTGATGATGATGATGATCATTAGAAAGTCCATTTTGCGGTACAATTTACAAGTACCACGAGTTGAATTGTCACAGTTACTGAGTTATTCTGACCTTGCACAAGATAATTTAATATGTATACAACACAAAAGTTGCAGTAATCATCTTCAGTCAGAATAGAAGTAGGAGTGGAATTTCACCCTGCAGCAGTCAGGCTTATCTAATTAATGTATTCTGAAGCGTCAACTACACAGGCTGTATTTAGAGCGATTACTGCTTCAGTTAATAAAGCTGACTCATTTCTTTTCCACAAAAGACTAATATCTTCACTTAAAATATATATATATATATATATATATATATATATATATATATATATATATATATATATATATATATATACGTATTTGTCAAGAAATCAACGCCCAATCTCAAATATGAGTGTGTTACTCATGTGAAAATATATCTGGTTCTTTAAGAAAAAGAAATCCTATTAGTCCCAAAGAGAAGGGTTTACAACAAATGTATCCTCCTGATAGTCACTAATGGAGCTGACACATGGAACCTAGCCAAATAATTCACTCTCAAACTGAGAACCATATAACGTTCACAGGGGAGAATCATGCTCAACATCACGTGGAGAGATTGCAAGTCAGCACAATATATTAGAGAGAAAACAGGAGTCAGAGATGTAATGAAATCTATTAGAAAACTCATACGGCAATGGGCAGGCTATGTTGCACGAATATCAGATAACCGCTGGACATCACGACTCATAACGTGGATCCTCAGAGATCATATGCGACACCGTAGCCTGTAAAAAAAAATAAGAAAGCGTGACGAACTGCACAGATTTAGAAAGTATTAGCTCCGCGACGCTCACGATAGTTTGTCGAATCTTGGGAAATTTTACGTCCAACAACCGGCACTAAGAGGCTAGAGGTGAGGAGTGGCGTAACTGAGATCGTGTTTTAGCCTAGGCTGTTAACGTTCACTTCGCAATACTGCCATTAGGAAAGGCATGAACCCACTTTTCCCCTCCATTCATAGACAACAGTACACTTGGAGCCCCTTTTTGCAATCAAAGCAAGTCAGCAATGTCAAACATTTTTTTTCAGCTCAGCGTGTCAAAATTTCTATTTTTTTAAATAATAATTCTATTATCAGATTGCCATCTATATGCATACATGCATTTTAGTTTTAGGTAAATGCTCATATATAAAACTAGAAGTTAAATAAAATATCACTTGAAACTTCAAAATATACTGATAAAACTGCGATAATAACACGAAATTAAAAAACTAATCGAAGTCCATCACGAGTCACCCTAAACCTGACTCTGTTGACAGGCGTGTCATAGGTTGGACATCACGTAATTAAGATAAGGTTTCAAGAACAGAAAGAAAAACTGAAGGGTAGACTGGGCTCTGTATCCCTAATTGGCAAGACGAACAATTCAGATTCCTAATCGGGAGCAGAGCTATAAAGGCAGACTCCTTTCTGTCAACTCCACCGGTCTAAAAAAAGCCGCCAGTTGTAACGTTGCATTATACCACTGGAAAATATCCTTGGGGGCTGAGTTTATTTATTTGCACCCCAACGATTACAGATGTGACGCATAGTTTATGGTGGGGGTCTTGCAAGTTCGGTAACGTGCACATACAGGGTGCGAGTGTCCCCAAGTTCGTGCGATTGATGTCAAGGTGACATTAGGGCAGGCTCGACATGGTTCACAGGACGAGTCCCGTGCAAGTTCTCAGGACGAATCCCTAATATGCTGGACAAAGGTTCAGAGATAGGGCTCAGTATTGATCAAATTCTCAGCTCAAAGGCTTCAAAGTACAGATACTACACTTTGATCTTGGATTGGATGCTGAATTTATTCATTTGCATCCCCACAACTGCAAATAGTATATAACGTCGAAATTAAAGTGGACTCCGACATGCGAACGTGCAACCACAGGATGGAAGAGTCCTAAAATCTTCGTGCATGATTTCGCTAAGACATTAGGGCAGGCCTGACTTGGTTCACAGGACGGATCTTATAGAAGCTATCTGACAAGCCTGGGCATGCTGGTCAATGTCTCTGGGATGGGGGGCAATCTCGGACAATGATTAACTTCTCCGCACAAAGGCTTCGAAAAACAGATACTACACTTCGATTTTTGTCAAAGATTGGGGTTCAAGAAAATGGGAACAGCCCTTCCATTTTGAAAACATCCTCGCACACGTTCCTGTTCAAATAACAGCAGAGCCACAAATAAGCCTCAGCTCACACCATTATGCTAACAAGTCGTTTTCTTTTGCTCATTAAGGTACCCCCCCCCACGTTTCTCCCTTTATCCATACATCGTGTAGGGCTGCACAATGAAGATGACTATGTGTCATATTTTTCCTCGTGGGTATCCAAATGAATACCGTGAATTTTGTCAGGATGTGCGTCGTTTATATTAAGAAACTGTCAACCTATAATATCGTAACAAAACTAGTAATTCTAATTCTTATTCTTTTAAAGTCAAATACAGAAGGAAAGTGTTACGCCGATTCTTTCAGTTGAGGTTGTCTCTTTGCATTAAGAATAAAAATAAAACAGAAAAGCGAATGAACCAAAATTGCTACTATAACAATAATACTTCACTGCCGTCAACTGGGGGTGGGGGTGTCAAACGCCACCACCCCCTTTCTGGATCAAGCCTCCTCACTAACGGTAAGGAGATTTGAAAGTTTGTACCTTATAGTCAATAAAGGATAATGGCGCTGTTCAATTGATTTATGTGACCAAAACTTAATGCTTATCTATAAAAAGAATGTATTATTATTATTCACTGATTCTCGTTCAATCGTGTTGCCCCCGGGTTCAGGACATGCGTCACCGTCAACGGTCAAGTGCACCATCTGACATCTGGATCAGACAGTGGGTCGTATAAAGGGCGGCGAGTGCAGCGCCTTCCCTGCGGGTGGAATGTCTACCCCGTAACAGGGTAGCCACTGAGACATATTCTGAATATATCCTTAGTCCCTTTCCTGAAAATAATATATCTTTGTCTGCCGCCCCGTAAAGAGACATCAAAGCTGTGAGCAGTTTCTCTCCATTTTTTGTGTGAGTCTCACTCACTGGCTATTTATGTATACATCGTGCGTACAGGCTGCATCTATGGAGCTAGAGTGCAGAAAATTTAAACATTTATTCCTTGTTCTAATTACAGAGAACGATTTTTGAAAAAATGCCCTTGAAGCGATAAAGAATTTTTAGATACTCCAATAGATTACAATCATATGTAAATTTAAAAAATAACTCTGATAAATTTAGATCTGATGGGATAGAAAATAGATTAATAAGGTAATTTCGAAGTCATCAACTGAAATATATAGAAGAATTTAAGAAAAATATATAAATAAAATGTGCCTAGTCAATGTTTCTCTGTACTGGTAAGATGGTAAATTTTCTTATTAAGTTTTATACGTTTTTTCATAACTTGAAATAATGTATATTTTAATGTTGAATAAGTATTTCTAATTGTTTAAATTTGTAAATTGTACAAAGGAGATGCCCATAGAGGAATTTTTATTTGATAAAAATCTTTATAAAATAAAATTTTTAAAAATAGGTTTATTTGTCTAAATATGACAATATCGAAAATGCACTCGGTGCCCTTTGTATGACTTGCCGGCTGATCGAGATGTCAGATGGTGCACTTGACCTATAACGGTGACACATAACCTGAACCCGGGGTAACACGATGGAGTAAGCACCGGTGAAAAATACTAGTCTTTTTATAGAGAAACATTAAGTCGGGGGTTACGTAAAAATGTATAGCACCATTATGCTTTATTGACTATAAGGTTCCAACTTTCACCCCCTGCCCTTGGCAAGAGGGCCAGATTCTGGGAGGGGGTGGAATGCGCCCCATTTGACCACCAATGAAGTATTATTGTAATAGTAGCAATTTTGGTTCATTTACTCTTTTCATGTTTGAACCACCGTAGCCATCAAAGAGTTCAATTTTTTTAAATATATATAAGTTTGTATGTTAGTTTGTTTGTTAATGCGTTTGCATGTTCCGGAGCTCCTGGCCATATCATTTTGTCAACAGATTAAAACAAAAATGGGATCTATACTCAACTAGAGCCCTTCTGAAATATTTTTAAAAGTTTTTGACTTTTTCAGGTCTTATTCTGACGGTTTATTTTCGAGAATCAAGATGTTTCTCGACATTTTTCTTAAAAACTCGATTTTAGATGTTTGCCAGCGGAAAACGCCAGAGGTGTCATAAAAAATATTTATTTCGATCTTATTTATTTTCATATCGGATTGCTTTACGCGAATTAGCGACACTGGAGCTAAATGTACCAAAAAGGAGTTAGATCTAGCCCCCAAAGAGCTAAATTGACAAGCCTGCCCTTCTCTTGTTTCAACCAATTGGCCTCTCCACATCTTATCATCTGACCATCTTTTTTTTTTATCTTTCTTATCACATTCTCATCTTTCAAACTTTCTATTACTACTTATTTGCCCTCAATCGATGGATGGTCATCTTTTAACCCAGTTTCTTCACTGTCCCTATGAACCCTTTCCCTTTGCCCTAATTATTTTAACTCGTTTGCAGCCTGACTTACCTTCAGTGTTCGTACTTACCTACATTAGTTCAAGCTTGCTAAACCTCGGGGTATCTTTTTTATTTATTTATCTTTGTCTACATCAGATTCTTCCGTTTCGTCAAACTTGTACTTTTTTTTTTACCTTTCTCGATTATCAGGCATTTTCAGTCTGCTTTCTTTTTTCATTCATCTCTCTCTCTCTCTCTCTCTCTCTCTCACACACACACACACACACACACACACTCTCTCTTTCAAATCTACTCTCTTCCCTTCCATATTCCTCAGCTAAATTCCTTCCGGATTTCTATTCTGCGTTCTTTTGATTACCATCTGGGGAAGGTCTATGTCCAACGACGGACGTTAAAAGATTGATGATGATGAAGAACAGTAGCCATCAAACCAACCCTTTTTTTTTTTAATATCATCATCATCATCATCATGATGTCTTTTAACGTCCGTCGTTGGACATAGACCTTCCCCAAGAATTCGCTATAATTCTCTATCATGGTCGTTGCAGAGCCAGCATTTCGTGACTTTGTCTAGTTCACCTCTCCATCTTGTATTTTGTCAGCCTCGGTTTCGAATGTGGTCTCTTGGGATCCATGTTATGAGTCGTTATGTCCACCGGTTGTCTTTCATTCTTGCAACATGACCAGCCCATTGCCATTTGAGTTTTCTAATGGATTCTCTGATGTCTCTAACCCAAGTTTTCCGTCATGTTTGGCCGACCTTGGTTTCTCATGTGATGTCTGTGTGCGTGTGTTTATATCTGTGTTTGTGTGCTTGATTGTGAGTTCACATGTTTGCGTGTTAGCATGTTTGCTTGTTTGTTTATTCCAGCGCTCCTGGCTACACTGTTTTGCTTATAGACTTGGAAATTGGCATCAGTTCTCCACTATACTCTTTAAAAAAAGTTCCGTTTTTTTTAAAGTCTTTTTTTTTACCTTTGGTGGCCTTATTTTGTTTTTGTTTGTATTTTCCGGTGCTCCTGGCCAACCCATTTTGTTTACAGACTTAAAAATTGCCATCAGTACTCCACTACACACCTTCTTAAAATATGTTATTTTACTTTTAGAAAGAATGCCTTTTTTCCCTTTCTGTGGTCTTATTCTGATGGGTTCATTAATATCATTAATATTCAGAATCTAGGTGTGTGTTTTTTACCCTATTTCTGTGATGTCATGAATAGAATTTATTCTGATTGTATTTATCCTTCGATGGAGTAGTTTTACACGACTTGATATGTTGATGCTAAAGTTGTCCAATTATTGACCGTGATGACAAGTTTCTTTCTTCTTTTCTTTATTCACAAATATTCTTTCTTTCTGTTATAGATACAATCTTTACTCCTTTGATTTTCTGCATCTTTTTTATTTCTTGCCTGCCTAGTGCAATGCTGTCTTAGTCCTTTTGGGACCTCGCACACTCAGCCCAGCGTTCCTTCCACTTTTCAAAACAGGTTTTTGACGCCCTCTTCCAAGTTTACCATCATGTGCCGAATTGTGTTCTCCTTAATTTCTTCAACAATATCGAATCTCGTTGGGGAAAGCAAAAGTCATAGGAAGCAAAATCAGGATTGTATGTGGCTGACAGACTTGAATGTTACTAAAAAAATGAACAAAAAACTAAACAAAACAGAATAAACAAAATGAATGCACGATACCTGAAGAATGGTCGATCATTGTAAATGGGACGGTCTCTCTTATCCATATTTCTGTTCTTTTTTATTCTTTGTCAGTCTTGCATTTTGAATTATTTCCCCTTTCTCTCACCTCTCCAGTCCCAGAGACGAAAAATCCTTTTGCCAACAACCATGGAAATCTTATGATTTCCTTATCGGACAAGTTTGATATTGTACCTGCAGATAGAGAAAAATAGAGATTCTATCACGATGCCCACATTTTTAGCTCAGGGAGGAATCCATTAAAAAGGGGGAAAAATAACAAGAACCCTTTTTTGTTTATTCCCACCAAAAGCTAACGTCAATGATTTTAAAGAACAGAAGTCCAAAAAAAAGTTGTTTTCCTTTTTCTGGGAATACTGGGTCTGTTAATCCTTATCACGAAAACGAAAATCCTAACCATAATCAATACAATGAAGAGGGGGGCATGACTAACGAAATAAACCCACTAGTTCAATTCCAAATAGTTTTGAACATTTTTGTCTGATGGGTACTATCACAAAAAAGTCCTCGAGTGCTGCAACCTACATTGCAAGTTTTTCTAATTTCAAGCCTCTTCCTCGATTATCATCATAATCCTTTTAGCGTCCGTCGTTGGACATAGACCTTCCCCAATATTCGCCAGAACTCTCAATCATGGGCATCGCAGAGTCAGTACTTTCTGAATTTATCTAGCTCGTCATGCCAACTTACTTCCTGGCAGCCACTATTTTGCATATGATCTCCAGGGATGACAACTTGGCTGATCTAGAACCCAACAGGAAAGATTAAAAGGTCGGTAAAAAATTCAATCTCAAACGACTGTAACGAATCGAATTTCCTGCTGTCAAGAAAAATGCAGCTTATTCTTTTTTTTCTTGGGGGGGGGGCAATTGTTATCTTTTCTGCGTTAAATTCAAAACATTTCTGCATCAGATTTTGCAGCACTATATTTGTCGGGGAAGCCCAGAATCGACATTTTTTTTCATCACAAATTTTGAAATTCATTTATTTTAAAGCGTTAACTGTGAATTTATTTTTTCAGAAATTTAATTTTCAAGTGAAGGTAGAAAACTTGACCATTCAAAACTGTATCTTCATTGAATTCAAGTAAATCTGTTGGGGTTAGGGTTAGATTCATATAAGTAAACTTGGGAACAAATGAAAGTAGCAAACCTGTAAGAACATCGCGATGATAGTTTCGCCATTGAAAGAATATTAAACGCCATTTATGTCCAGGATTTCTTCGTGAAAAGGTATAATCGCCCTCTCTCCATTGATACAATCTCGTACAAAGTTATTCAACTTGAAACTCTTTTAGCGAAAACGCAACCTTCAGCTATTTAGCCACTCACATTTTGTTTAGTTTTTCTTAGGAACAGTCACGATTGTGTTGGCTCGCACGCGTGTGTGTATATATATATATATATATATATATATATATATATATATATATATATATATATATATATATATATATATGGGAGGGTTCACTCCACCCACTGCAACGACCTGGCACTGGGGGCGATGCCAACGGATGTCCCTGCATTTTGTTTTTCCCTCCCACTTCGGCGGAAGCACCTGTGACAGCAGAAAAAGAAATTTGACTCAGACTGTTCTCTCTGCAAATATGGCGACACCTGCCCCTTCAATTGCTGTACGCCTGCGCAGGTCATGTTTCCGGTTGTCGGCAAGGAGAGGCGGATGTCGGAATTACCCGTTAGGGGGGCTTGGGTTTCTGAGCTCCCAGAGGAAAAATCCTTGCCTGCTTTTCTCGTTTGGGATCTCGTTATTGGTCCACTGGAAGTCGGAAGAGAATTAATTACGAGCTTTCGTGCAAGTTGATAAAATGTAATAAATACTAATAACACTTGGCAGGAGAGGCTTAGCTGGAGACTGACCCAGGCCCGTGAGAAGCTGGTGGTAGGCCAGGGTCAGATTGAAAATGCAGGCTCCATTTCAAACTTCTAATTAAGTATTTTTGTGATCAGTACCAAATACATATAATTAATGTATGGTTGTGTACATATACATATAGATTACTTGATGTTCTTACAAGTAACAGTAAAGAATAAAAGAATTAAAGGGTTTATAAAAATATATTGGCAAGTAATTTTATTTAAAATGTGTACGAGACAATACAGTACAGCGCTTTAACAAGAAGTAGTAAATACAATAGCATCTGCTTCTTCTAGGGACGTGGACCCCTTCAAAATCGCAGGACCATACCAACTAGCCTACCTAGCCCAATTTCTGATCTAGCCCAGACTGATCAGAGACAAAGGTTATTTGGGCATCCCTTGTAATAAACCCATCAGGTATCGCCATATAGATATTCCTAATTTTAAATTAGTGATTTTTAATGGCTGAAAGTGGCTAGATCTTTACCGTTATCTAAATAGGGTTGATCAATCCAACTTTTTTATCAAAAGGGCTTGTTGAGTTTTTCTGTTTCAATTCATTTTCTCAAAAACGAAAGATTCGCCACCGTAAACCGCACTTGGGAGTCCATACGGTATGTTATGGGTTAGGATTTAGGGTTAGTGGTAGGGTTAATTGATAGGTTATGAGTCAGGGTTAGTAGGTAGGATTAGTAGTTCATATTCACCGGAGCCACCACGAGAACAAGATGTGACACAAGGTTGTTTTAATACGGGATACCACACACGCGAACTTGTGGGCAGGAATTTCACAAAAACTATCTTTAGTTCTTGCAACTATTGTCGGAAGGACGTAGGAACGTTGGGTTTTCGGTCGGAGGACGACTTCTAAGCCCCTTGGACTTGACTTCGCTGAGAGGTATCACGACTCGTGGGGCAAAACCCCATTAGCTATGGCACCACAGTTGTGTCCGTCTAATTTTAAATGGTCTGAACTCTGGTCCAGAAACCAGAGTCCTGCAAGAACATAGGCTCAGTAGTTAGGGTTAGTTAGTAGGTTTAGAGTTAGAGTTAGTTGGTAGGATTAGGTCTCGGGTTAGCTGATAGGGTTAGTAAGTAGGGTTAAGTTTGGACTTAGTAGGTAGCTTAAAGATTAGGGTTAGTCGGTAAGTTTAGCGTTAGGGATTGTGAGTTATGCACATGATAAATGCGAGCTTTAGATAATTCTATTGATTACTTTTTAAATAAAAAAATAATGTTAATACAGAGGAAATTAAATCTACATAGTTACCCGGAAATTAAATTTACCCATTGGCCATTGTAGCCACTTTTAGCAATTTCAAAATTGCCAATTCCACAATGGCGTCGCGTGATGCGTTATTGCGAGAATAACCGTTATTTCTTCATCATTTAAATTCTATCCTCTTAGTCGTTCCATGAATTTTTAAGGTCATTTGCCTGTCTATAAATAAGATTGCTAGTTTCCCTCTTCTATTAAAGTAAATCGCAGCAAAAAATAATTTCACATGATTATCTTATTTTGCATATAATTGGACAGCTTCGTATTTAGAATTAGTTCAACTATATATATATATATATATATATATATATATATATATATATATATATATATATATATATATATATCGAAGGTTTCAATCCTGCCTTATGGCACTGGATGAGATAATGGAAAGTCTATAGCCACACTGAAGAGAGGTAATACATCGAAACAGCTGTCCGTGGATGACACAATAATTAATGCTCCTCTATTCAGGGTTGAGAACTCTTTACGTGAGGTAACTCATCCATTGTAAGCTTATGCAATGCTCTCCCATAGGAATAGAGCACTCCGGTGGATGGGGAATTTATCTGTAAATAAATATATCGCTTAAATTCAGCCTTACTGAGCGTCCAGTTTCGTAGCTCAGAGGTCGGATATCGGCCTTCGGGTCTGAAGCGAAGGTTTCATTCCTTCCTCGTGGTACTGGATGGGATAATGGAAAGTCTATAGCCACACTGAAGAGATGTAATACATCGAAACAGCTGTCTGTGGATGACATAATAATATATATATATATATATATATATATATATATATATATATATATATATATATATATATATATATATATAATTTAACAGCAGCTGTATTTGAAAGTCAAAGAAAGCAAGCGAAAATAATCAGGAACATATCATTTGAAATTTGAATTTATTACAAAAAAAAATAAATATGCTATCGTAACTGATATACACATCAATGTGATCACTATTCTTGCTTTTTTTTTTTGTTTTTTTTGCTACTAATTCTCCGATTCGTTGGTCTATTAGTGAGGAACACCATTACCCTTAAGCCCCAAACATTCATCAGGACTTTTATTTCTACATAATAGCCTTATTCCCCCTTTAAACTTGCCTTGTTGGGACCCAATACTACTTTAGGCTATTAGCATTAAATCCTGATGCTGTGTAGATTTTACAAGCAAACAAATGTAGTGACGTCTAAAAGAGTTGGGAGTTTGTGTTGCGCTGACCCGCCTGTCAGAAAGCAGAATCGTTTGACCAAGTGCAGGGCAAGAAACCAGGTCCATTAGAAAAGTAACAAAGAAAATACCCATACGTCCAATAAATGAATCACCCCAACTCGTGCATGTACCAGAACTAATTATCTAAAGGTACATCTTTCATCTAAAATCATTTAAAAAAATAGATCTTTTATCTAAAATCATCTTAAAAATAGATCTCTTGTCTAAAATCATCTTAAAAATAGATCTCTTGTCTAAAATCATCATAAAAATAGATCTCTTGTCTAAAATCATCTTAAAAATAGATCTCTTGTCTAAAATCATCATAAAAATAGATCTCTTGTCTAAAATCATCATAAAAATAGATCTTCTATCTAAAATCATCTAAAAAAAAAGATTTTTTATCTGAAATTATCTTTAAAAAAAGATTTTCTACCGAAAAGTATCTAAAAAAATAGATCTTTTATCTAAAATCAACTTTAAGAGAATAGATGTTTCATCCAAAATTATCTTTAAAAAATAGATTTTTAATCTAAAAATAACTTAAAAAAATAAATCTTTTATCTAAAAATGATTTAAAAATCTATCATTATCTAAAATTGACTTACAAATAGATCTTTCATCTAAAATCATTTAAAAAAATGATCTTTCATCTAAAATTATCCACGAAATACCAGCACAATATATGGCCAATGTTGATACAAAATGACCATAGAGACCCCCAAAGCACTAAAAAAAACAAACAAACAAAAAACAAAAAACAACAAAAATCATCAAATGGTGCCTGGTGGTGTATTTAGGCAAATTCTCAAGATTGTAGCACCCCACTACAAAAAAAAAGTGCCCTGGAGGGTCTGGAGACACATAGAGGCACAGAGAGACGATCATAGAGAGAAGAATCTGTAGCCCGCTTGGCTGGTTGGTTGAGCGATTTGCAGGGCTACGGCGAATCGATTTAGCCCACGTCCATATACGAGCATGGATCAATAATGCCGTCGCCTGACTCATAGTTAATTGAGAAGAGGGGTGATCAATGAATCACATGAAACGTTTGGATTTTCAAAAAAAAAAGAGCGTAATTGATGCCGGATAACAGAAATAAGATGAAAGAAGAACTTGTCAAAAACTCGTGATAAATATTACTCGAGTTGAGCAAGTTGAGTCTATCATTTTATATTCTTGGCAAGAAGACGACATTCAAGTACCATTTCACCTGCCCCAAGGAGAAGAAAACATTGACCACACCCAAAAGGATGACTCATGAAAGGTGAGAGATCTGGGCTTGGGTACCGGTGGCAAAGAGTGAGAAAAAGGAAATGGAATTTAATCTTTTAAAAATGTTTTCGTACCTAGAAATTATGGACGTTAGCTTTTGGTGGGGACTAACGGAAAAGACCCATGAATGTTATTTAGTTTCGACTCATTTCATTGAAAAAAACAAAACAAAAAAAAATATTTATAGCAATTATAGCTGTAATTGTATATGTTTACAAATATTGATTCATTTCGTTATTCTTTTTAATTTGCTTGGCGAATTTGTTTAATTAGCTTGGCATATTTTTTCTAATTTGCTTGCCGTATTTTTTCAATTTGCTTGCTGTCTTTTTCTTTTAGTTTGCTTGGCATATTTTTTTATTAGCCTGGCGTATTTTTTCAATTTGTTCGGCGTAATTTTAAAATTTGCTTTGCGTGTTTTTCAAGATTTGCTTGCGATATTTTTTAGAATTTCCTTAGTGTATCTGCTTGACGTATTTTTTAAAAATTTGCTTACCATATTTTCATATGCTTGTGTTTTCAATGATTTGACAATAGAAATGCATTCAAAATAAGGAAGGAAGATTGTAAGGCGCCCAAAAAAGATTGGCAAAGTCGCAATGTTCCGGCTGGGACCCAATTCATTCAAAATCAGTCCTAGGAGAGCCTTGCTCATTAGGTTATTTCGCCTGCACTTCCGCAGTTTGTCAGTATAAGACATCTAGTTGATACTTTATAAAAGGAATTGATAACTTTAAATGATTTTCATCGATTTTCACGCATTTTCCACCGGAAAGCAGACGACAAAGCATCAATCCAAGAGTTACGAACGGAATAAGGCTATAATATGCATAGTGTAAATAGACTGATCATAAGTCTGTTATAAAAAAATATCGAAAATAATTCCGTATAGAAATGCACTGAAGATGGTTATGTAACTTCCACAGCTTTCCAGAAAGCTTGCCATCGACGTACTACAGTTGGCTGGCTGCAATAAAGAGTTAAAATTGAAGGAGACTCGCTATCACAGTCTATGATAGAAAAACCGTAGCATCAAAATTTTAATTCATGTAAAAGAAATTTCGTCGAAGAATAAATATGGTCAGAATAGAATCTTTTTTATAAAATCCCTGGTGTTTTCTAAAATAAACTCAAAAAATCCGTCTAGAAGCATATAGATTCTTGAGAATCTAGAAGTCATATCAATTGAAAAACGTCTAAATAGAGTAGAAAAAACATATAGAATCTGGAGAATCTAGATTATCAATTAACCCACCCAAATAAGACCCCAAAAGGTCGAAAATGCTTTTTTTCCCAAAAACAAAAAATAACCTAAAAAGGGTATGGTGGAGTACAGCAATTCTATCGTAGAATAAATATGTTCAGAATAAATTCTATTTATGATACCACCGGCGTTTTCCTCTTACAAATTTTTAAAATGGAGTAAAAGGAACATCTAGAAACATCAACATTCTGGAGAAAATAGTTATTATTGATAAATCTGTCATTAAAAAATAAAAATTGATAAAAACATTTCAGAAGGTGTCTGATGCCAATTTTCACGCCTGTAGATAAAACGGTATGTCTATGAGCATTGGAACGCACAAACAAACAAACAAACAAACAAACAAACATATCAACAAACATATCAACAAACATACAAACACGCATATATATATATATATATATATATATATATATATATATATATATATATATATATATGGAGAGAGAGAGAGAGAGAATACATATATATATAGAGAGAGAGAGAGACAGAGAGAGAGACACAGAGACAGAGACAGAGACAGAGAGAGGATATAATCATCTGCCATCTTTGGTGACTACAATTGTTCAATTTCTCCAACATTGCGTAAAAGATGGCTGTGGGAACTTTTGCATCAATATAATAATTCCAATATTTCTCGTGAAACCTTACGTAGATTTATTCAAACTGTTATCCTCATCTTGATTGTTCTTATATTCACAATCGTTGTACCCTCCTCTCCTTTTCAGGTGTGTTTCATATTTGATAACTATAAATATTCTTGTAATAGCGTGAATAAAGGAATATTTACAGTTACCGAATATCAAGAAGGCGGAAGTCTACCATCGGTCGGAATGTTGTGAAGATAAAAACGAATAAGATGAGGAAAACAGTTTGAATCTATGAATAGCAAGCCTTTGACAGAGCAAGCACAACCTGCAAAGAACAAGACGATCCCAATAATCCTAAAAAGAAGAGTATACAAACAATGCATTCTCCCGATAGTCACTCATGGTGCTGGAACATGGAACCTAACCAAGAGACAGATCCACAAACTGAGAAGCATGCGACGTGTGCATGAGAGAATCATGCTCAACGTCACATGGAGAGATTACAAGATAGCACAGTATATTAGGAAGAAAACAGGAGTCCCAGACATCATAGAATCTATTAGAAAACTTAAATGGCAATGGGCAGGCCATGTTGCAAGAATGGCAGACAACTGATGGACATCACGACTCCCAACATGGATCCCTAGAGATCACGTGCAAAACTGAGGCCGACAGAATATATATATATATATATATATATATATATATATATATATATATATATAATGACCATCTATGTAAATTTCTCCTCTGTTTGTCTGTTTGGGCTCGAATGAAATGCTTTGATTGGTCAATCTACCTTCTTATTATGACATAACAATGAATTACTCAATAAAAAAACTATAGGCTTTATAGTGCCGATCCATACTTAAATAAAACCGTTCTTTTCACGGGTATATGCTATTAAACATAAGCATGTATACTGATTTCTTCTCAGTTTGTTTGTGCTCATACATCTCATTGGTTAATTTACCTTCCTATTATGTCATAACAATGAAGATTACGTCATAGAGACTCTTGAGACTTCATGCCTGATCATCACACTTTAAAGAAGCTTGAGTGGGGATACTTGACAAACACTCAAAATTAGGATACTTGAATTATCAAAAAGTAAATTACTCAATAAAATGGTTTCAGACTCTTTAGTGCCGACCAATATATAAACAGACTCGTTATTTTTGACGGGTATATGCTCGTAAATAAATAAAAATGGTTAGGGAAATATCAGATCGTCTGTGGCCTTGGCAGAAGATTGAGTATAGATGTGTTACACAGACGCTGAGTTTCCAACAAAAAAAATTACTGAAATTTGAAAACTGATTATTCGTCTATCAGTTTTAGGGAGAGGGCAGCTAAAAAAATGGATGCCTGCCATTTGACAACTTCACCCAGTTTCAAAGGTTTTCTCAGCTTCAATTTAAAGTTTCATTTTTTTAATTAAAAGTAAATACAACCCTTATTTTTTTTTCAAATAAACACACTTATACCATGATATATATATTATATAATTTGTTCACTCGAGAATAATCCCACCATTTTTTTTCACAGAGAAAATCACATACGATATCTTTTTTCTTTCATCTATTTTTTCTAAATAGATTCAATCGTATTATTTTTCGAAAACCACTTACACTACTCTGATTTTTCTTATATAACATTTTGTCTTAGAGCTTCGTGTTCACCCTTTAGAAAAAAATAGGATACTATACCTATCAAAAAAGTTACCAAATAAATTAGCTTTATGCTCCTTGGTGTCGACCCATACATGAGTAACCCCGTCATTTTTACGGTCACATCAAAGCCATATATGCAAATTAACATGTTTAATTTAATTTAATATGTTGTATAATTGGTTGTATGATCGGTTGTCGGATTATTTTGCAGGATTCCTGTCATAACCTCAGAAGTTATAATCGATTGGTCAATATAATAGATTAACACAGATAATAAAAACAATTATACGGTTTTAAAATGAGATCGTCCGTGGTGACACAGCAATAAAGATTACTTCATCAGAACTCTTAAGACTTTATGTCTGATCACACATCAAAACAACTTGAGTTGAGCTGAGACTTGAAAAAAAATCAGAATTAGGATATTTGGATTATTAAAAATAAATTGCCCAACAAAATAGCTTTAGTCTTTTTAGAGCTGATCCATGCATAAATAACACCGTCATTTCTACGAGTATTATTTTTGTATAATACGAATAATATAGTTGAAGATAAAAAATTTTGATGTAAAACTGTTGCCTCTTGTATAAGATGGGTTCTTGGTTTAACAGTCCCACGTGTTTTTCTATGACGATGTTCCAAATTTGTGGACTGCAATACTGCAGTCACACAATAAGTGCCAACTATTTTCTATGTTGCCTAATGTTACAGAAGTAATTATTTTATTTTGATAACAAAATGACATAAGAAAAACAAACACAAAGATACTTACTTTTGTACACCTGCTGTACTAAATTTGAATCCAAAGTTTTTAGATTTAGTTATATCTAATTTAATTATTTCAATTCATTTTAGTTATTTCTTGGGCATTTGTGTTGCACGCCTTCCAAAGAAAGAACATAGATATTATGGTACTCAAAAATTACGATCACTCCTCTGAAACTCTAGCCACTGGATCTGTATCTGAACTCCGAAGGAGAAAAGCTCAAGTTAATTTTATAAAAAGTTCCGTTTATTGCCTACTGAAATACTAATCCATTCCATCTTTACACTTGGTTTGCTGGCGTAATTCAAATATACTTATCAGTGGGGAGTTGCGTCACTTCTGTCATTATAAGAAAACAATTCCGCGGACATTCGGGTATAGCACGACCCCCCGCCCCGCTATTTTCGTTCAAATTTAGGTACAAAATATTCCGTGTTAATCACGAAGAAATATGTCACCCTCTGTAAAGATCGGCAATGAGGATAAAAGGTTTTTGCTTCAACTACCTGGACAGATTAGATAGTTATGAAAGGTTGGCTCTCTAAAGTTCTCCCTCACTTATCCTTTGTCAGAAATCTTTTGTCATGATATCTATGCTTTATCAGATATCTTTTGTCATGATATCTGGATGTATTGCTGTAAAGAAAAATTATGTACATACATTATTATGAATTGCCTTATATTATACAGAAACTTATTTGAAGTGATCTCCTGTCATTACACGGTTAATAAATCACCCACTCTTGGCAGCATAAATAGAATAAACAATTGAAGAAAATGGGGCTGCTGCACGAATCAAACCTGTCACCGATAATCATTCTGTCGGATCATATATATCCATTTCCTAATACTTATACATATATGTATTTAAACATACTTAACATGAAAAATTATTGAAAAATATCCTTTGATTTATAGAATTTTCCTCCACTTCAAATATAATTAATCATACATATTTCAGAGACATGTATCAACAAGTTCTATTTCTTAAATGAATTTTAGCTTTTGACACCAAAAGTTCAATAGATTCCCCTATCCGGTGTTTATCGACCCCTAGGATAGCCCCAATATCGACCATTTTGGCGGTCTCTAAACACTTGAGGTAATAATGTATTATCTAAATACTATACACGTAATTCGTTCATATTGGATATTTATTCTAATATCTAATCCTGAATGGATTTTAAGTTTTGACTAAAGCTGGCACTTCTTAAAGGAGCAACAAGTGTGATAGTGCCGTTACGTCCCCCGAATACAACCTTAATAAAAGCACAACAAAATTATTAATCGAAAATTTTATTTCGTGATATACAACAAAATTATTATTTCTATTGATATTCGGACCATCTTTGTTGTTTTTCATACAACGTAATTTGTCTGATGCTGTAACCACTGCGCTATGTGTCCATGTGGACACATAGCGCAGTGGTTACAGCATCAGACAAATTATTGTTAAGTAATCTGATGGTTCTAGGTTCGATCCTAGTGTGAGACAATATAACAATACTACTAACGCTAAAAGAGGGGAGTACGGTCAATATACCCCCGTCGGTTAAATAAAGGGTTCGGTTCGTTACTTCACAAATCTACCAGATGATACCTGACGAAGACCGTAGAGTACAACGGCCGAAACGTTGTATGAAAAACAACAAAAATTCTGAAATATACTAACAAAATTATTAATTGAAAATTTTATTTGGTGATATACAACAAAAATCATTAATCGAAAATTTCATTTGGTGATGTACCTAACCTTCTAGGCAGTGGTTCTCAAACGTTATTGTATGATGGCACACTAAGAAATATATTTGATTTGCACGGCGCACCTACTGTAATACGAGTAATACGATAACATCTCAGTAGTCAGTGAACAAAACTTTAATAACAGCTTAATGATACATATATATCACCTTCTTTATCCTTAATCTGTCGCCCAAAAAATTCAATTTCACAAAATATGGTGATAAGACCACTCGATTAGCAACTCCGTTGCGGAAGCAGGACAGACATAACAAAAATCGTACTGGACACCTTCAAGTCTTGAAATACAAATGTGTATATTGGAAAGAAAATATACGCTACGCCTGTGAGATGGTTGCAGCACATAATTGTGCCACGGCACACAGTTTGAGAACTCTTTCTTCGGAGTTTTAGGCAAGTTGTTGGAAATCGTCAACCAAAACTGTCGAAATAAGTCAACATAGGTTTCGTCAGTTTTTAAGTGATTTCGGCTGGTGTCGATGGAGCTAGAGGGCTGAAAATTTTAGCATTTAGTATTCATCTTTTCATTTTGTTTTTTTTAAATTTCCGTCCAAATAAGTGTTATTGGGAAGTCAATTTACAATGTAAATTCATGATAGATTGGTCTCTTAGTATGTGTCCGCCAGCGTCCTCGCCTGTTATTTTTTAAATCGGACTCTTTGGTGATCCATCAAAACTTGAATATCATTCATTGATCAATCCCAACAATGTCGTTGGTAACGCGTAGGTTTCTATTGATTGACCAACCAGACCTGTTGTTATGAGTTATTAATATCTTTGAGTAAAAAAACTTTCAAATTTCCGTTACTCAAACGTGACTTGGCCAGGAATAATTTTTCTGACCAACTTTCACCGGAAAAAGAAACACTTGTAGATTGATAAAGTGTAGTTACGTATCCACCTTATATGAATATATGCTTACGTCTCTGTTCATATATATATATATATATATATATATATATATATATATATATGCGTGTGTGTGTGTGTGTATATACACACACACATATATATGTGTATATATACACGCACACATATATGTGTGTATACATGTGTATACACACACACATATATATGTGTGTATATATATATGTATATATATATATATATATATATACACGCACACACACATATATATATGTGTATATATAAATGCATACACCCACCCACCCACATTTATATATATAAGTTTCCCACGTTATCCAAAAGTAAGTGTCAACATCAAAAGTTTCGTCAGTCTTTATGTGAGTCTGACGGTATATATATATATATATATATATATATATATATATATATATATATATATATATATATATATATATATATCACGCACCAGACGTACCAATGGAGCTTGAGGCCTGGATATTTTATATTTTATTGTTATTCAGGTTAGAGATTTGTTCTTGTTTTTTAAGAAATACACCCCCAACAAAAATAGGTTTTTAATGGGGGTTCAATTTATAATATGAATTTATGCTAAATCGAACACGCATTGTATCTTCGGGGCTGTTCAGGCTGGGTTTTTTTTTCGAATTCAGACTTTTTGTGATCACTGCCCAGCAAAGGCGAGAAATATAACATTAATTGATCATTAATTTTTCCATTTTCTAATTGATCACCTCTAATACGGCTTTCTGCCAAAAGACGATGATCACGCACCGGTTTCAACTAACATTCATTTACATGGGAGTGATTTTGGAACGTTCCCAGAACAACCAAAAATTATGAGGGTATGTTAGGTTGAGAGAGAGAGAGAGAGAGAGAGAGAGGGAGAAGGGTGCGCGCTGCTTCTATAATGGCTTGCTGTAAAACAAAAAAAGTCGTTCTGTCAGGTGCTAATTGATAAACACCTAAAGTCTATGTCCTATACTGCCAATGATTTCTTAATTCAAAATTTTGACAGCATTAGCCTCTTCCTCAGGCAAAACTATAAAAATCTGACCACTTGACTGATATCGAATCCAGCTAAAATATACAAGATATACTGTTCGGGAGAATGTTTTAATTACTATTAAAATTTTACCCCAAACCAACATAACGAACTGGGTTTTTAGTCGGCGAGATGAAGAAAATGCAACTCATTTTTCCCTTTTTAGGCTTTTGTACTTTTAACGGTCAATGAAAAGGCCCAGAGCTTTCCAACAACGACAGTTCCCAGGTTAACCAAACTGACTCATACGCAAACATATGCAGAAATAGGTTCAAAGATCGAACCAGCAATTGTGAACTAAGGTCGAATTTCTTTTTTAAGAGATCGACCACAATATGACTGTATTTATCAAAAGGAATGTGTCCGGAAAAGGGTTAAAGATCGTTTATTTTTAAAATGTTAGAATGTTCAGCGAAAACAGAAACGAGGTAAAGGTGGGAAAAATCCCACAAGAATTCGAATCGAGACGGCCACCAAAATCCACGGAGCCGGAAAACAAGCCGACTTCTGGTTTTTGAATACTAATAGATGGATTAAGAAATTGTTTTCTTTCACACGCACCTGTGACGGCTTGCTTTATGGTTTGCTTTGTCGTAATTGTGTTTATATTGTGAATGTGAAGTGATCCGACAGAATGTAGGTGAAAATGACAATTGGAAGGTAGAGAGAAAAAACTCAAGAGATAGGTGTTACATCTCAATTTTTTGTTTATTATTCCGTCGGTGTATTTCGATGCGTTTCGACGGGAGCCAGCCATCTTTTTCAGAGAGAAAAATATATGAGGCGGTTCACGGAGAAAAAATAACAGTATCCATGATCGATACTGAGGAAAAGCAATGAAGAGCCAACTCAACAATAAATAGATATCAGAAACTATCAACCCAAACTCTTAAAATAGGTATCTTCAGTTTCAAGTTGCTCCCGCTGGCTGGCTGGCTGGCTGACGGGTTGGTTGGCAATGTATGTATGTATGTATGTATGTATGTAAGTGAGTAAGTAAATATGTATGTATGTATGTAAGTGAGTAAGCAAATATGTACATATATATGTATGTATGTATGTATGTACCACGCGTGCAATCCGTAGGAATAGAGCTAGAGAGTTGAAAATTTAAATATTTAATTCTTACTATATCAAGGAAAAAAACAGTACTTTTGTTTTTTTTTACCCCCCCCCCCTAGTCTTTTTTTAGTGGAGGGTTCACTTTACAGTGAAGGTCTATGCTACTGTAGGCCAAGAATTATCGTAGAGACCTAAAAAAAAGTTTTTAGCTGGTGCAAAAATAAATATGGACTTACATGACGAACAAATCTAGTTTATAACAATTTTAAACTTGTAAAGAGTATATTGGACGATTGGACTCATTTTTGTGCTGTTAAGACGACGTTTCGGCCAATTCATTTTCGGCCTGCATCAGATGTACTATCCGGATGTGATGGTATGACTGAGTGTATGTCAGACAAGTGCAGAATTGATCCATACGTATCTTCCGCTACTGAAAATTCAGACCCAACAAGGAAAGAAAAAATATCATCCAAATCTAACGTCATAGCGTTGGTACCATTGGAGAAAAGATCTGTTTTCTACCATCACATACGGATAGTAAACCTGGAGAAGACCGTAGAATGGATTGGCCGAAACGTCATTTTTAAGTATGCAAACAACAAGAAGGAGTTCAGTCGTCTGAAAAAGCCTCCGAATGTAAATGACCCTTCTCGAAACCCTAGACAGTAATTTAAACTCTTGATCGTTTGTAGTGACTGTTACCATTCTTCCTGAAAGTTTCCACATCTGGTGAGAGAACCAAATACTCTGGTAAATTATCCAGCAGATCTCTTTAACTCAATTGAGAATTTCTCTGATATCATCTGTTTACTTCAACAATATGTTCATGGTCTCATATATTATTGTACTTTCTTCTCGTAAAGAACACATTAGGACCGACTGATTCAAAACCATGCATAATTTCCAACCCATTGAGTCATCCCGGTCTCTCCAATTTTCTAATGTTTTTGAACTTAACACCTTTAACCTCTTCTCTTCATTCAACAGCGCTTAATCCCGCAAACATTTTGTCGTGGCAGACATCGAACAGGAAAGCATCTCCTGACGTCTGCAGAACTGTTGAAGCGTGGTGGGTTCATAATTTTAAGGGGCTATTTTCCTATTTTTAGTACTGGAGACCTTGACCACACCAAAGGAACCATGAAATCAAAATACCAAGGGATTTTAGATCAAAAGTGAGAGAAAACAAGACTTCGTTCGAAGGTCATAGTTGAACCAGCACAATAAAACCATAAAATACATACATAAGAATGCAAGAACTCATTATCTCCGTCAATAATTGAACAACTGTAGCGCCAAATTTTGGAGCCATTAAAAAAAAGTTCATCAAAGAGAAGATATGGTCAGAATAAATTCTATTTACGACATCGCTTGCGTTTTCCACCGGAAAACATCTAAGATACAATGAGACACTTCTAAAATATCTAGATGTCGGAGAATCTAGATATTATTAATAAACCCATCAGAATAAGGTCCAAACAAGTTTTCTTTTTCCAAAAACCAGAAAGGACATTTTTTGAGGAAGCCTTAGTGGAGTACTGTTGCTACGAGCACCGGAACACGCAAACAAACACATGCATAAAAAGAGGGACAGAACTTTTCACCATCTTTGATGGCTTCAGTGGTTCAATGTTTGAAAAGGGAGAAATAGATATGGCCAGCAATAAAGAGGTGTTATCAAGACTAACATAATTATTCTTAAGAGTTTCTACATCTGATGAGAGAATCCCACATTCAAGATAACCATTCCAAAGACCGCTGAGAATTTTCTTTCGATCAATATGTTTACTTCAATAGCATGTTCATGACTTCTTAAGCTATTCTATTTTCTTCTAGTAAATAACAATTTAGGGTCCTGCGCAACACGGATGTAAGTGGGTCCTAGTCTGAAAAGAGTTTTGATCAAGTCATAACTTCAAGTTCTTTCCGTGAAATTCCGGAAATGTTTACGCCCTCCTTTCTATTTAATTTGAAAAAGAAACATTCTTCTGAAACCACTATCACCACGAAAGCGCCTTCGTTCTTGCGGTCAGTCTTGTGCTTGAAACCATCCAACACAATCATCTTTTGTTTGTTGACAAAGCAAGAACTGGATATTTAATTGGGTGCAGTGGTTAGCGTATTGTTGTTGAAAGTCACTGGT